>JAKGUB010000106.1:595000-942500 GCA_026261675.1 Hippocampus mohnikei | reverse complement strand
CGCTGACAGTCATCAACCTTTTATCCCGTCAGCAAAAAGATAAAAAAAACAAGGCGAAAGTTGGGGGGGGGTTAGTTGAGATTTTGGCCTCTCTCACACACACACACAAAATGTCTACTCAGGCAGACCTGCAAACAGAAATGAACTGAAGCGGCTAGCGAGGAACGATCGCCCGCGTCCCGTTTTTCATGGCGAATCTCGGGGCAAATTACGAGCCAAGAATGGGGAGTTGGTTCAAATGTTTTTGTCGCGGCTCACCATGTCTTTTGCTTCACTGGCAGATAAAGCGTGTGACGACAATGATCAAAGTGAACTGAAGGCGCGTGAACGTCTTTTGTGGCTCGGGAGGCCCGGCGATGCTCAGCACACTCCACTCGGCCCGGCGAGGAGGGCGGCGGCACGTGTGGGAAGCCAGTGGAGATGCACGCCGACAATCAGTCACCAGCAATGAATTCGATGACGCATTCAGATGTGGATTCTTTCAATCAGATTGGAAAAGAGCGAAAGAAAAAAATCGATTTCCTTTCCTCAATGAGAAAAAAAAAACTGGACATTATTTCAAATGAACAGTGCAGGAAAATGCACAACTGTAAAGCGATTCCGATGGAGTTTCCGGTTTGGTCTGTAGCGTGTCAGGAAATGGGCACAAGTGTTGATTTCTATTGTTTTCCAAAACAAAAGCAAGTGTTGGCAAATGTCTTGATGATGCCCCTGCCCTGCGCTCATGACACGCGGACTGCCCGAATCGGAGAAGGTTCAATTTCCCAGGATTTGCCACGTTGAATTCAACGCTCAATCCATGAGCAAAAGACGCGTTTCTGCCTTCACAATTTAGCATGGCAGCAGTATTGCAACTGCAACTCTTGAAACGACCCCCCACACACACACATAACTAATTTGTGTTTAAGAAATCCGTTCGCCTAACAAAGTTTTGTTGTTGTCGTGTCATACTGGAACGTCTTCGTCTGCAGTTAAACGTTGGCAGTTGTTCAAGATCGACCACGTGGAGGCTTTCGCTCCTTCTATCTAGCATGGGGGGGTGCGGGGGGGCATTGAAAAAGGAGGTTAGTGTTGCATCAGGAGCAGTGAGGCAGCCGATGAGAGCGAGACGAGGGGGTGGGGTGCTGCAGCAGCAGCAGCAGCAGGAGGAGGAGGCGAAAAGGAGGAATGGAGAAAAGGAGGGGGACGGACATCCCCCCCCCCCTTGCAGGGCTCCGCTCTTTGTCTGAAGCCCGCCGCGTCCGACGCGCACAACACCTCACGACGCCGCCGCGCAAGGTTACGTCCGAGCTGCTCCTCCACCCCGACAAAAAGAACATTCGGCGAATGGCTTGAGCGGGGACTCGTGGCTGCCTGCTTTTCGGTGGACGACGTTTTGGAGAGACCAAAAAAACTCCAAAAAGGAGACAGAGAGAGCGAGAGAGAAAGAAGAAAGCCGGAGCAGCGAAGCAGCAGCATCGCGATCACAAGGTAACCGTTCAACTACTTGGCGAACAAAAGCAGAATCTCCGCGATGTCACCGGCAGATTTGAACACAAACTTTTCAGCCAGGTAGTTCGACATTTGTGTCAAAAGGCGACTTTTGAGTTCTGTGGTAGCGCGACCCCCCCCTCGCCTTTGACTACGTGTGAATGGCTCCGTGAATGTCTGGCACCTCACCGTAACTGAGGCTTTAAATGCGACGTGTGCGTGGTTTTTCAAACAAAAAGAACCCGTGTACTTTATCAATGTTAAACATAAATCACATTAAGTTGATTAAATCAAAGTTCGGAGTTTGTGTCGTAAAATGCGACGAAAAGGCGCAAAAGGGGGGGCACCTTTTTGTGTTCCCCAACTTTCCATCCAATCGACGTAAATGTGTTCGTCGTCACAATGTCGCTTTTTCGTCATTATAAAAACTCATTTTGTGGAATTCTCCAGTGGGGTAAAGCACGCCGAGTATGTAAATGGACCACGAGGAACATTCTCGTGGATGGGGAAACTCACCCCCCCCCCTCATCATTTCGTTTGTTAATACATTGTTTTCGTTTCAACTCGCAGCAGTAAGGAACACAAAGTAGCCAACGAGGTTGGCTTCCAAAATGCAGGCCCCCGCCGAGCCTCTTAGCCTGTAGAGGAATTCCAAACTAACATCCCAGATGTGGAAGCCACAGCAGTCCCCTTATTCCCCCCCCTCCTTTCCGTGTTTGCTTGGTGGTGGCTTCGTCAAGGCTCTGAATGTCCACTTAGTCATATTGCCTCGTCATCCTGAAATGTTCCACAATCTTTCATAAACACTCATAAAAGTGGTCGGTGGGAGTGCAAGAACATTTCAAGTTTTTTTGAGGGGGCGAGGGGCGGTGTAGACTAAGCGATAACTCGAAGTGATAACTTGATTTGCGATTTCAGTCCCATCATGGACCTTGCTTGTAAACTCCCAACACTTGTATCTCAAATCCACTTTCTCCATTTAAATAAACGGAAAATGCCAGCCGCAAAACAATCGCTCACCAAAAATGTTTTGGTGAAGAAAAATCATTTTCCACTTTAGTTTGGCCTCATAAAAACTAAACATATTGCTAACGATGAGTTGAATCATGGATCAGTCTCTTCCATTCTTTTTTCAAATACTCGATGAATCAAATCCTGAACATTTTTAAATGTGCCCCAATTGACAGCAGTTATTACAGACGTATGGATCAATAAAAATATCCGATTTGTCTGCTTACAGGTATTGGCTCTCAAAGTGTGGTACTCACACCGGGGCTCCCTCTCGTGCTTGGTGTGACACATTCCAAAATAAACGTTCCGGAGATATTTTTTGGTTTTCGGTCAATTGTATTGAACTTAACAATGACGCTGGCCATTGTCAGCCAACCAATCAAACGCCTTATTTCACCAGAAAATGAAATCCATTGAAATGGAGATCTCTTTGTCAAAGGCGGACTGGCCAAGAAGGCAGAGCACAGTTCACTTCATAACGATAAAAGAAAACCGTTTAGATAGAAGGGTAACGTCAAAGAACAGACTACGGTTACTTAACTCATTCACTCCCAAAGACGTTTTTATACGTCTTTTCAGACTTGGTCCAGAATTGGCTGGTACTGAATGAGTTAAGAAAAAAGCAACGGAATTTCTTTCCCCGTCGACGACTGCACGCATTGTTAATGCTGACTCTGGATGCTCCAACTTCTTGTTGACTTTGAAACTTAGCTTATAGCCGACAGCATGTGCACATTATGAGCATGACGTCTCTGATCAACTGGCGAAAGGACATTTTGATTCTCTCCTCTTTCATCTCAAACAAACAACAAAGCGTGTGAGGGAAAAGTGGTCAGGACTGCACGACTGTCCGTCCGTCTTTTATGTGTTGTGTTGATTTGACTTGATGTGAACCGTTTTGTTCAGCGCTTTGTTACAGCTGCTGCGCTTGTGAAAAAGCGCAATATCAATCAGCATGTATTGTATTGTGTTGCAAAATGCAAGCGCAACGCAAACAACAGACTCGCATGATCACAACACCACGAGGAAAATCTACAAAGTCACCGAAGGCATGAAAACCAACCCACCAAAACATGTTCTTTATTGGACGGCGCAGCAAGTCACGTTAGTGGATAGGAAGAAAGCGTTGCTCTGTTGCCGTATCTCAGCTGGGATCTTTGTCACGTGGTGACGCTAAAGAACCACAACATCTGTGTCACGGGCTTTCGTTTGAAACCTATAGAAGACTTCATCTTTGGCTCCCCCGCCATCCTCGCTTGTAGTTTTCTACCCGCCCACTTTGCTGAGGTAAGATTTGGGCTCTTTGGGCTCCAATCAAAGCACATTAAGGCGCTGTCATGGTCATCTTGTCTAGCTCAAAGGATTCTTTTTTTTTTCCCCAGACAGTGGTCTTTTTTTTGGGGGGGTGAAGATGAAAACTCTTTAACTGGCTAACAGTTTCGGCTGTCGCTACTTCCTGGTGACATGTCTTAAAGGCCGCTGACCAGGTCGGGAAACCTTCAAAACGAGGCTCCCCGAGCCACTTGAGGTTGGACTCCAAAGCCACGCCGCCGCCGAAGTAACGTGTCCCAGCTTTGTGGGAGAATGTAAGCCCCCTCGTTCGTCCCTGTTGATTGTGCCATTTCCATGCCTCCTTATTTCAACTTTTTTCCTTACCCAAAAAAAAAAAGACCTTCATCTGGAAAAAAGAAACTTTCCACCCAAAGTACGTTAAGTCCCAACCTGATTGGAAAGCCTGCGGAATCAAACCGCTGTCTGCCGGGTTCCGTGCAGATGTTTGGATTTGCGGTGTAAACGTGACCCCTCAGCTTGCGGGACCTCTGCGAAACGCCAAACGCACGCTCGGCACGTGTGCTCATGCGGCTCAACGGAAACTCGCACGGACGGTTTCCTTCCAAGCCTCGATTTAGCGAGGGCCGCTTTCTGACATGAGCGGCGTGAAAATGTCACATTCAGACCTGGGGAGCAGGCCAGGACAAACGGTTGTTTTTCATGGCGTGGGGCTGAAGCCGCCCAGTGGCTTTTCCCGTATATGGTCGCCGTTTCGAGTTCAATGAGTTCAGGCAGCGGCAATCTGTGCTTGCACTAAAAGAACGTATCACAATGTTGACTGTGTACAATCTGGGATTTTTTTCCCCCCTTGGCTATGAGAGATTGAGCCTGCAGGCTGTGTTTGCGTTTGCGACGGTACATAATCAAACCGGTTCACTTGAGTTACGGGCGGCACTGGATTTTTTTTTCTTCTTTGAACTTGAGTTATTCAATGTGCCCTTTTGAAACCAACAAACGGCTTTGTTATCAAACCTGTGATGTCAAGTTTTGCTGCGTCACAGCCAAAGTGAGAGGCAGCATTTATCATATTTGAAATATAATCTCCTTTGATATATTTGAAGGAAATGTGTTGCACGAATCAGACGGCTGACTTTGATTATTTATTTATTTATTATTTTTTTACCCTAACCCGATATATGTGTGAGTATTATTCACGTTTGAGCACTTCCGGATGCCAAGAGCCAGTAGCCGCTATGTGAACACGGACGGCGACAGATAATTGTGACGAGAAAGCTTTCGGTCTTTCTGACGAGCATGATGCCTGACTCGTCAAATGGCCGCAGCGTCGCACAAACTACCGGCAAGGAAGACTTATTCTGACCGATCCTTCACAAATACCTCAAAACTCAGCTGATATCAGCCCGATATAAATACTCTTCTACCTGGTTTCTGTATTCGCCCATCCCGAGTGTTTTAATTGAAACAGCGTGACGTCTGTGTCAAAAATAAAGGCGCATTCGACACCGCACACACACAATTGAATACTGTATTTAAAAGACAATTAAAAACTTAAAATCACAAATATATTTGTGGATCTAAAAACGGGAAAAATCACGGATGTACTTGTGTGAATAATTTCGAAATCATCCCATGTAGAGAAGTGACTGACATTTTCATTCTTAGGGGTAAATGCATACGACCTTGTGTGTGTGTGTGTGTGTGTGTGTGTGTGTGTGTGTGTGTGTGTGTGTGTGTGTGATTGACGATGAGGAAGCGACCAATTAAAAGTTGCCATTGTGTGCTTACCCTCCAGCCCAAAACGGATTCATTTCAAGATTCTGACAGGCTGTAAATTTAAAGGCAAACTCTCGAACATCCTTGGATGGCAACTTTTCCCTTTTAAAATTCTTGCCCGCTTTTAGCTTTGCACTTTGACACAAAGACCGCCGCATCCTCCTCGTTATTAGTGCAGCGTGCTTGACAGTGTAAAACTTATGAGGTTGGTCACAGATACCGTGAAACCACACGATTAGATCTTTGCTCTTTTGTTTCTTGTCTTTCCGCTTTGCCTCCCGCGGTCATTTGGCAGCCTTGTACAATTCAATGTTGAATTCCGAGCGCGGCGAGCAATTAAAGCGATGGTTGGCGCAAGATGAGAAGCCGATACGCAGGTGAAACCTGTTGGAAGGCGAATCAAAACACGCGGTGGGTTTGAATGTCACGTGCGAGCAGAAATGCTCTTCCAGCCGCGGGCGAGTGTTTTGGGCGTACACTGGCGCCCCCCGGTGGCCGTAGTTGAAAACACCGCAGATGGAGCCGATGAGGTGGTTTGCTCTCCGTACTTGTGGCTGTAGATGAACATTTCCTGTCGCAATACGAGAAAGTCAATTGCAAAATATTTTGTGGGGCCTCAGGGGATCGGTGAACCGCTGCTGTTTCCATCCGTTGTCGTCATTTTGTCCTTCCGGTGAATCTTTGGCTACCAATGTCTATTCTTTCTCGACAGATCTGAGAAGTTGGCCGCGGCCGGACCGGCAAGATGAGCTGGAGCTTCCTCACGCGTCTCTTGGACGAGATCTCCAATCACTCCACCTTCGTGGGCAAGATCTGGCTGACGCTGCTGATCGTCTTCCGCATCGTGCTGACGGCGGTGGGCGGCGAGTCCATCTACTACGACGAGCAGAGCAAATTTGTGTGCAACACGCAGCAGCCCGGCTGCGAGAACGTGTGCTACGACGCCTTTGCGCCGCTCTCGCACATCCGCTTCTGGGTCTTCCAGGTGATCATGATCACCACGCCCACCATCATGTACCTGGGCTTCGCCATGCACAAGATCGCGCGCATGGACGACGCGGACTACCGGCCGCGGGCCCGCAAGCGCATGCCCATCGTGAGCCGCGGCGCCAACCGCGACTACGAGGAGGCCGAGGACAACGGCGAGGAGGACCCCATGATCCTGGAGGAGATCGAGCCCGAGAAGGACAAGGAAGTGGAGGAGAAGCCGAGTAAGAAACACGACGGGCGGCGGCGCATCAAGCGGGACGGCCTGATGAAGGTGTACATCTTCCAGCTGCTGTCGCGCGCCGTCTTCGAGGCGTCCTTCCTGTTCGGGCAGTACGTGCTGTACGGCCTGGAGGTGGCGCCGTCCTACGTTTGCACCCGCTCGCCCTGCCCGCACACGGTGGACTGTTACGTCTCGCGCCCCACCGAGAAAACCATCTTCCTGCTCATAATGTACGCCGTCAGCGCCTTGTGCCTGCTCTTCACCGTCCTGGAAATCCTCCACCTGGGCATCAGCGGCATCCGCGACTGCTTCTGCGGCCCGCGCGCAGCCTCCCACCCCTCGCCACTCGGCGTTGGCCAGCCAGAGGTCGTCCATCTCCCGCCAGCCTTCGGCGCCTCCGGGCTACCACGCCGCGCTCAAGAAGGACGCTTCGGGCAAACTGGGCTTCCGGGACAACCTGGCCGACTCGGGCCGTGAGTCCTTTGGCGACGAGGCTTCGTCGCGGGAGCTGGACAGGCTGCGCAGGCACCTGAAGCTGGCTCAGCAGCATCTGGACTTGGCCTACCACCACGAGGAGCTCAGCCCGTCTCGCAGCAGCAGCCCAGAGTCCAACGGGACGGCAGCCGAGCAGAACAGGCTCAACTTTGCCCAGGAGAAGCAGACCGCCGCGTCCGACAAAGGTACGTTGTGCCGACTCCGGCCTCACATATTCAAAACAAAACTATATGGCACTGAAATGCCTGCCAAAAGATTCGGGTGGCCGCTAGCAAGTATTGCAGCAGGCAATTCATCCGCAGTTTTAACCCCCCCACCCCACCCCCCTGCTTTATTCAACAAGATCTGTCCATCCCCAAAAAAAGCAGGAACATGAATTGATCATGATTTGGTTCCTGGTTTAGTTCTCAGAAATAAATACTGTAGTTCAAGACGTACGATAGTTTTTCTTCTTCATTGTATGACAAGTTTTGGTGATGGGTGCTGGCTTTTTTTTTTTCCCTTGAGCACCCGCCCCCAAACACTGCACGCTCTCTCACTCTCTCCCTCCCCTTCCAGGTATGCGTGCGTAGGCAGTGGTCACCACCAGCCCAGCTGACACTGGAAACTGGAGCTGACATCAGGATCGGTGATAGGACATAAGGGAAACCAACCTGAATTTGAATGTGTGTGTGTGTGTGTGTACGTTTGTCCGTCTGAAAGAGATGCGGTGACCTTGAGGCGTATGAAGTCAGCCCCGAGCAATATCAGTGTTACCGCCGGTCCAAGGTCCAAAAAAAGGAGGAGAACAGTGGTCTCAACCTGACATTACTTGAGACAAAAAAGAAGATCCAAAGTGCTTTTTGCGATAAACCGTTACCATGAACGTCTCCCTCAGGGCAGCTACTTATTTTTTTTTTTTTTTACATTTCTATATATGATATATCTTTGTTATATGAGATTTAGAGCTAGTCACAAGTTAAGAGTTGCAACTGTGGGAAGGAAGTTCAGTCAAATGCATCTCAGCTTTAGAACTGGAATTCCACTTTTTTTTTTTGGGTGGGTCGGGGTAAGAAAATCCAGGAATAGTGTGAATGGTGAGCAAAGTTGAATGGATGAGGCAGTGCGCTTAAAAAGGAAGGTACTGGACCAATGGTTGCGTCACACCAAGGCTCTCAAGTGTGTTTTGATACTGTTGTTGTTTTCTTGGCAATGTTGCACCAGCTTTGCAAACGTTCTGGAGGTGCCTCCGCCCAAAGACAAAAACAAACCTGGGTAATGCTTGAAAAATGCGGAACTCTTAATATTGTTCTTTATTTTTTCGATGGTCTTGTAAAAAAAAAAAGGCGCATTTTTTTATACGTAAATATAAATCACTGCTGTCTTAGCTCCCCCAATGCCTGATTGAATCTGTGGGATGGGGCACATTTTGACCATTTCCTTTGGTACAATTTAATTTTTTTGCTTCTTCCTTTTTATAACATCGGTACACACAGCCCATATATTTGTTTGTTTAAAAAAAAAAGTAAAAGAAGAGCAAGGGATAGTCGTGTCGATGTTGCTGAATGACTGGTTGTCAACCTCGCAATCATATCAATGTGAAGCCAATGCCTTTTTATTTTTGGGTATGTGAAGTACACCCACTCAGTGCCATTTTGTGCCGACTCAAAAACATCATCTCAGTGCATTTTTTTTAGAAGGATGCTTTTTGTACATTTTATACCTTTTTTGTAATGATAGTTTTGTGGTTGTTTTTTAAAATAAAATGTTTACAAAAACAACCTTCCAAACGTGCCCCAAGTGGTTTTACTCAGCTTGGCAAGTTTATTTCACAAATGAAGGACTGATGTACAAATTGTCTTTTGGGAGGCCTCAACAAGCCTCAAAACTCAGCAATATTCACTTGTGTGTGTGCATCCCCGAGAGGGTTAGAAACCCTTTATACTAGTTTCCACCGACTGTCAAAAATAGGTCTATCGTTACATGATGCATGAAAAAGCCTCAAGATCCCGTGGTTGGTATTGAACAGGAAGTGACACGCTTTGGCTCGAAACAATCGTTTTAAAGAAATTCAACGGCGTGTGCTTTTGTCGGGGCAAAAAATCAGTTTTGCAGAAGAATCTTACCGGACTTGTCGGCAGCACACATCTTGCTGCGATCCACTTGTTTGCTGTACCGCGGAACGATGAGATAGATTAAAAAAAAAACACACAGCAGAGCACATACTGGAAATAAATATTGCAAACATGAAATATTTAACACACCAGTGTACAATGAGGACAAGAAAAACAATATCAGGGATTTCACGTACATTTAAATAGTTTTACAAATATTTGGCACCCTTTCAAATATGCGTGACACCCCCAAAATGTTGATTTGGTCTTGATGGATGTCATAACGCTGCCACACTAAAGGCAGGTGCTGTCTGCAGTGGGGCGTGGACAACCCGGGTGCAGCATCCAATCATGTTGTAGAAAAGTGGAGGCGGTAGCCAATCATATTTCAGAACTAGAATAGATGAGCGGGGTTTAAAATCAAGATGGCGTCTATAAACACGTGACACGGATTAGACCAATGCGGAGAAGTGCGGTGAGTTCAAAGCGTGTCCACACCGAGTTGTTCTGGCCCGGCCCCACCCAAACGGGCTCAGGTGCGTCTCCGCCCATCCCTCGCGGTTCCCCGAGTGCGGAAGCGTCTGGGTCCACTACTCCGCTTCGTCAATGGCGTCCTCTTCGGTTCTGACGCCCGACGGCGGAACTTTGACGCCTCCCAGAACCTCGGAGCCCGGCGGGCTATCGGACCAGCGCGGGATGGCTTCCCCGAGCCTCCCCGCGAGCCCGGTCGAAGGACTCGAACCCGGCGGCGATGGTTCGGAGAAGCTGAGCGCGTCCAGCGTCAACCGCATCCTGACCGAGTTCTTCGTGTACTTCCTCCGCGGCGTGGTGCTCTTCTACCCGGTCTACCTGACGGGCTACCTGGGCCTGAGCATCAGCTGGCTGCTGCTGTGCATGCTCATGGTCACCTGGTGGAAGAAGAATCGCCAGTGGAAGGACTCCCGCATCGGGAGCGCAATTGACTTTGTGGACAACGAGAAGGAGGTGGTGAGCACGGAGCTGAAGACTTCCCTGCAGATGGCATCGTGGGTACGTCCAAAGCGCCAACAAAACAAAACAAAAACAAAGTTACTTATTTTAGCTGGAAACGGCAGCGGAAGTACTCCTTTGGGGTAAAGGCGGCCGTTTTCGTTCCTGAAGCACACGCATATTATTCCGCCTTCTCCAAGGTGCACATTTAACACCTCATGGCGCGTCACCAAACAAAAAAATGTCTCATTGGACCTTCTGCCATCTACAACGCAAGACCTATTGCAAAATGGATGACAACAATTGAGGTGAAATTGGATGAAGTGCCACCGCACGCTCGTTGCGAATTGCTTCAGTTGAAGGCAAAAAAATAAAATCAAAGGTATGCGGTCGTTTTGAAGCGAGCAATACAGTATATTCATTCGCATGGCATACCAGACTTGGGCTGAACCTCCGAACTCGAAGTGTGGCCGCACTTGCACTACGCCCACTCACCACCAGTAGGCGCTGCTTGAGCGCGCGGCAATGGATGTTGGAAACTCACCGAAGATGTTTGAAGCCTGCCGGGTGCGTTCGCTGCTTCCGAACTCATAATAATCACTTATCAGATTCTTCCACAACTATTTTGCTCCTCAACGAATCGTGTCGAGACCTTGAAATCCTCTCGGCGGAAAATATTCTTCCATTTCTTCATCCCTCCACGACAGAATCAGAATCGGAATCAGAATCGCCTTTATTGTTATTGTATAGCATACAACGAAATTTGGGTGCTACTCCTTAGTGCATTTTATAAATAAAAAAAGAATAAAATAGAATAAAATCAATAAATAGATAAAATGACGGTTTTATAAATACAATATTCAAACAACACACAACAACAGCAACAGTAGTGGTGTGGACGGAGGCTTTTCTCGCACGCAGGATACTTATTGCACTTGAAATGACTGGCTCATATATTGCTCATTGAGCAGATTGATTATGTCATATCTTTGTGTTGAATCGAAATAAGGTATTTGCAAACATCTTGCTTTTACTTATAAAAAAACAATGAGCAGCACACACCCCCTCCCACTTTTTGTTTTGGCACAAACAAGCAACTGAATCCTAATTTATTTGTGCGTTTTCTGCACTGTCAATTTGAAATATTTTCCTGATTTTGAAGAAAAGAATGGGAAAAAAAGTTCATGATTCATTGATGAATCTAAATATAATAAAATAATGGACAGATTCATGGATTAAGTTGGAGCCGTTCAACTGGGCCCCACAAAATATTTTCTCCTTCACGTCGGGATGTTTGACTTTGCAAGTAGCTTGAAAAGGGTCGTGGTTCACTCAGCCTAGCCTGCAAGTCTTGGGCAGACAAACTCGGCATGGGCAGGCACTCTGGAGAGATGGCTGTTCTATTTGTTTACTGTCCAAAATGTCATTTTTTTGCGGGGTGGGGGGAGTAATATCTCCCATTTTCAAATGGGAATGATGGCGGATTGCAAATGAAATCCTTACCCCATGATTTCTTCCTGCATGCTTCTATCAAGTTCAGTGATTTGTGTTGTGCGGGGGAAAAAACACTTTGGACATTAATTGTGTTGTTGTTGTTTTTTTCTCCCCCTGCCTTCCAAAAGATCCAATTTGCTGATGTGGAGAAAGTTGAATGGGTTAACAAGGTAGGTTCTTAAAAGCACACCTTGAGCTTTGTTCTTCCTTCCGAACCAGCGTCGGCGACTGGAGAGTTTGGCCTCAAGTACCGCTTGAGGATCATTTGAAGCCGTGGCTTGTCGTCTTTGTGTTTTTTTTGTTTGTTTATTTTTTTTTGCATGCATTTCCTGATCTGGTCCGGCGCGGAAGGTGTTGGAGCAGGCCTGGCCTTTCTTTGGGATGTTCATGGAGAAGCTCTTGCGGAAAACATCCAAACGGCCATCAGGCAGTCGAGCTCCGAGCTCAAGACCTTCACCTTCACCAAGATCCATTTTGGACATGTCGTGAGTCTTTCCTGGCCCTCGGCAAGACAAGAAAATCGCAGCAAGCGGCTTACGTTTTCCCACACATTGATTATGCTTTGCGTCAAAAGGGCTCAGATCGGCCCCCAATTCAAACACTTGACGTGTCCAGGGTCAACCTGTTGGAAAAATAGCCACAATCCAAGAGGAGAAAAGGAGCAATGTCGCCCCCTAGTGTTCGGAGCAAGGATATTCTAGTTCACATAAACCAGAGCTCAAAACTACATTTTTGGGGGAAGTGAAAAACAAAATTGAAATTGCTTAAAAGCAAAAACAAAACAAAAAAGAACTGAAACTACATGTCATGTTGAGAAAATAAGTATAATTACATCGAAAATGTTTCTGGACTCTTGGGGCGCGGGGTCTCTGGACCCAAGCACGTCAGTGACCGGATGGATGTGTGCCCGTTTCTTGATCGCAGCCTCTCCGCATCGTTGGAATCAAAGCGTACACGCATGAGGTGGATCACCGGGAGGTGGTCCTGGACATGACCGTCAAGTTGGTGTGGCACGTTGCTCCCGTGGGCCCCCGGCCGTGTTTCTGACCGCTTTTGCTTCGCAGTTACGAAGGCGACGTGGACATCGACGCCGAGCTGAAGTCGGCCATTACGGCTGGCGTCAAAGGACTTAAGGTGAGCGCCACCGTACGCCAAGTCGGTTGTCCAAGTGACATCCCCGTAAAATGGGCTGATCTTGTGGGGACTGACGCGCCAATCAAATCAAAATAGCAACACCAAAAGCAAGTACGCAGTCCGACCTTAGCTTTGGGCTCAAGTGTCATCCTGCAAATCAAACTCGATGCTGGAATTTTTGTTTTCGACAACAAATAACCTGCGGGCGTCTTTGAACCCGTCAGCTGCGAGGGATGATCAGGGTGATTCTGGAGCCTCTCATCGGACAAGTGCCACTCGTGGGAGGAGTCACCTTCTTTTTCATTCGCCGCCCGGTGAGTCCACTTGGCCGTCAGTCAAGTTTCGAGTGGTGTCGTGGGGGTGTGGCCACGGTTACCTTGGAAAAAGCAACTAAGTGAGTTGTGAAGTTACAGATGACTAGATTTTAAAAGCTGAATGCCAAGTTCATGTTTCCAATGGATGGCCGCCGCCGCGCTTCAGTGGCATTGCCACTCGACCGCGCATGATAAGCGGCACTCGGCGTTGAGAGCGTTGCTCGTCATCGTCGTCGTAACAAACCGTGGCTTTGCAACGTAACTGTCAGGTGACCTAACTGAGCAAAATAGCGCGTTAGCTTAGCCGCTCATGTTTGGATTATCTTCGGCTAACGCGTCAGCGGCATCGCTGTTTACGGATTAGTTCAACTTCTTTTGTCCACATGTTTGAACATTTCTTGGTGATTCTCATGAAAAAATATCTTATCGATCTATCGGAGCTTTACTCCGGAGCCCTCATGGCCGTTGTTTGCTCATCTTTCAGACCCTCGAAATCAACTGGACGGGCATGACCAACATTTTAGACAGCCCCGCCTTCAGGTGCCTTCTCCTCTCAGACTCTCGGGCGCTCGTCCCTTTTCGTCTCATCACTTGCCCGTCTCTCCGTCTTTCAAACCTTTTAGCTCCTTGTCCGAGGGGACCATCATGGACATCATCGCCTCCCTGATGGTGCTGCCCAACCGGATGTGCTTTCCGCTCATTGACCAAGTCAAAGTGGACCAGATGAGGTTCCCGCTGCCCCGTGTACGTCGCCGTCGCCCTCGCCCTGGTATGAGACCCGCGATACGCTGCGGTTTTGAGCGCCCATTTGCTCCTCAGGGAGTGGTGAGGGTGCACTTGCTGGAGGCCAGAGACCTGGTGGCCAAGGACACGTACATGCTGGGCATGGTGAAGGGCAAGTCAGACCCCTACGCCACGCTGCGCGTGGGCGACCGCAACGTCAAGAGCAAGACCGTCAAAGAGAATCTGCACCCCAGGTGGGGGGAGGTCTACGAGGTAGGAGAACATTGCAGCGATGCCATCTGTCGACTGCGGCGGTGACTCAAAGTTGTTTCCTTACCAGGCTTAGAATTGAGAGCGCTGCTCCCGACCTTTTTTTTGCGTCACGTGCAAGTTGGGCAACCATTTTTTTCCCCGCTTTACTTTTAAATTGCCAGTTTTAAAGCACAGGTACTGCTGACAAAGATGATTCAAGTGACTCAACGTCATTCATTTCAAACGCTGTTATTCGACCGTACAATAAAATAACACAGAATCAGAAATAATAAACAGGCCCTAAAATGTAAACGTCATCGTTTCGAAGCGATTTGGCATTAGCATCAATGCTACTTGCAAACGCGACAGATCAAAAGGTGACACAATTGAGCGCCGCGCCGCCTTCTTCCGCCGGCTGCCGGCTAGCTCTTAGCAACGAAACTGCTCACGTTGACGTCGACGGGCTGCGCCTCCCCCGCTCGCTTTTTTCATGCTTTCCACTTGCTCACTTTGGCTGCTACTTGTTCAAATGACGACGTGGCACGCACGACAGCTTCCTCCTCCGCATCGCTCTGGAGGGGGTGGGGGGGACTTCTCTTATCCAAATGGCTTAATCTTCGAAAGTCACAGCTGCCCTTCAAACATTGACGTTTGGTCAATTTGTTACGATTGCTTTCGGGTTTAGTGCTCCTTCCATTTCTTGGCGGATTCTGTTGATTTCAACTCTCAAAAGAAAAGCAATGTTCCAAGGGGGACTCCGATGGGCGAGAGTCGCGCACGTTTCTGCCACGTCTGATGGAGTCGATGTGCTCGCATGTTTGTCTCTGTACCGGTCTGCGGACCCGTGGTTGGGGACTGCCCATTGAAATGTCATATGTGGACATCAACAAGTGTGTGTGTGTGTGTGTGTGTGTGTGTGTGTGTGTGTGTGTGTGTGTGTGTGTGTGTGTGTGTGTGTGTGTGTGTGTGTGTGTGTGTGTTGTGTGTGTGTTGTTGTGTGTGTATGTTGTGTGTTCTGTTGTGTGTGTGTGTTGTGTGTGCTGTTGTGGGTGTGTGTGTGTGTTGTGGGTGCTGTTGTGTGTGTGTGTGTGTGTGTGCTGTTGTGTGTGTGTGTGTGTGCTGTTGTGTGTTGTGTGTGTGCTGTTGTGTGTTGTGTGTGTGATGTTGTGTGTGCGTGTTGTGTGTGTGTGTTGTGGTTGTGTGTGTTTGTGTGTGTGTGTGCTGCTGTGTGTGTGTGCGTGTTGTGTGCTGTTGTGTGTGTGTGTGTGCTGTTGTGTGTGTGCGTGTTTTGTGTGTGTGTGTGTGTGCTGGTGTGTGTGTGTTGTGTGTGCATTTGTGTGTGTGTGTGTGGGTGTATGCGTGTTGTGTGTGTGTGTGTGCTGTTGTGTGTGTGTTGTGTGTGCATTTGTGTGTGTGTGTTGTGGGTGTATGCGTGTTGTGTGTGTGTGTGTGCTGTTGTGTGTGTGTGTTGTGGTTGTGTGTGTTTGTGTGTGTGTGTGTGTGTGCTGTTGTGTGTGTGTTGTGTGTGCATTTGTGTGTTTGTGTGTCTGTGTGTGTGCGTGTGTGCATGCATGCACAGTTTGTTGTCCACGAGGCGCCAGGACAAGAGCTGGAGGTGGAGATTTTTGATGAAGACACAGACAAAGACGACTTCATCGGAAGGTAAGAAGGATCGGACGCCCGAGCGAGTTGCCTCGATGTGTTCCTCCAATCGGTCATGGTTGTCACGTGACGTGACGTTGACGTGTGCTCTCTCCTTTCAGGTATCACCTCGATCTGGGGGAAGTGAAGAAGGAGAAAGAAATGGAAATGGTGAGGCTGCGCTCACTTCCTGCTTTCCCTTCTCATTTGAATCAAGTTGAGCGGTCGGTCTTTTTTGTGGGTGGCTTTGTTTTTGTTTTTCCCTCGTCTGGTCTGATCGGTCGGCGACAGTGGTTTCCCCTGGAGGGCGTCCCGAGCGGAGAAGTTCATCTGAAGCTTCATTGGCTCTCACTCCAAGGTGACGTCAATCTGCTGAAGGAGGTACGAAGGTGTGCCGCTCTCACGTCGCCGCCGCCGACGAGATGGATACAAATGGAAAAAGAACATGCGTGTGCAGTCGTGCTTTCAATTTCTTCGGTCCCCTTCGTGGAAAAATATCCCCCCCCCCAAAAAAAAACTGTTTTGGTATTTTTCTATGAAAAACACTTTTTAGATCGTTGTAGCTGAATGAATGGCCCTCGAGCAAAGCCACCGCCCGTTAAATCGCGCCTCATGAAGTGAGCGCCGCTTTATATTTTCACTGACAGAGGCAGAACTTCACCACCAAGCTGCCGTATCGCACTTTATGCTCGCTTTTATCTTGGACACGATAGCTTTTTCTGCTTGAAAATGGCGAGTCTTCAGCCCGCTTCGCCTCCGCACTACGGCTGCAGTAACTTATCGGGAGGATTTGAATGAGCCAAATTATTATGTGACGATATTAGTCATCCTCTTCATAATTGAACGAATCCATTTTCCCTCTCGTAGTCGTCCGAGGGCTACGCTTGTGCCATGCTCGCCGTGTATCTGGACAACGCCTGCAACCTTCCCGTAAGTCACCTGCAGCGAGATTGCTAATCTCAAATGTGTTGCGGGGATTCACCCAAGTGAGTCTTTTATTTCCTGAACAACGGTGTGAACGTATACTTGCAGAAAGACCTAAGTGAGATCGAGCATCACCAAAAAAAGAAGCACGGGAGAGAAGGTCGGGTAAGTGTTGAGTGTGCAAAGTCGTTGCAATATTTTTTCGTCTGCCGCGTTCTTCCGTCGCAGTAGCCGGTAATTCCTGTCTTCCAACTGCATGCCGATCATGTTTACTGGGGCTTCCACTTCCTCCTCAGTCTTTGGAGCTTTGCCGGACGTTTCAACCAAAAACACGTTGCGAGCCATTTGCAGCGCGCCTGTGTGTTATGCGTTTATTTGTTTGTACACAAAAGGCAGAGGAGACAGAATGATCATTTGACATGAACGTAGCCTGCTGAATCTCAGTGCCTTTGTTGCTACTGCCGCCTGCTGGACAATCACTGTCAGTACAGTTAAAAGCGCACAATTGGAAATGTTGACGCTGTGATCAAAGTTATTATCCATCCATCCATTATCCGAACCGCTTGATCCTCACTAGGGTCGCGGGGGGTGCTGGAGCCTATCCCAGCTGTCTTCGGGCAGTAGGCGGGGTGTTGAATTGGTTGCCAGCCAATCGCAGGGCACAGAGAGACGAACAACCATCCACGCTCACATTCACACCTAGGGACAATCTTGAGTGTTCAATCGGCCTGCCATGCATGTTTTTGGAATGTGGGAGGAAACCGGAGTGCCCGGAGAAAACCCACGCAGGCCCGGGGAGAACATGCAAACTCCACACAGGGAGGCCGGAGATGGAATTGAACCCGGTACCTCAGCACTGTGAAGTCAACGTGCTAACCACTGGACTACCGGGCCGCCTCCAAGTTATTATAATAATAATAATAATAATAATACATTTTATTTATAAGCGCCTTTCGAGGAGGGGGTCAAAATAGTCAATGACATTTTCTGTCAATGTGCATTTCAACAATTATTTCAGCATCTGGCATCATGATAATCCAGTGTGCAAGCTATCCGAGTGACACTTTGACAAAAGTACAATAATTAGATGCAGTATTTAATTTTTATTTATTTATTTTTTTAAATCTTTGCATACATGCTGACGGATCGACTTGATTTTCCCAGCTCACCAGGAAGTCTGCAGGTCCGAGCTCCTTTGTGGAGTTGTCCATCGACGACGCGGTTCAGAAAAGCAAGGTACGGCATAAAATCTTCAGATTTCATTTGAAATAGATTTTTCGGGGTGTACCCCACCCGCCGACCCCGATTTCAGGTCGTGGAAGGAAGGAAGGATGGATGGAGGGTTTTAATTTTTGCCAAAGTATCCACGGGAACAAAAGCGTTGGAATCAGATGGCCGAGTGCACATGCTAAGCTAATATCGCTATTAACTTGACTCCACACTTCAACTCAAAACGTTCCCATCAAACGGAACGGTATGGCAACAAATGTCATGAAATTCATCTTCTTCATGTGTCCTCAGGTTGCGTTTTCCACCAAAGACCCCGTTTGGGAAGAGGGCTTCACTTTCTTTGTGCATGACATCAAAACGCAGCAGCTCATTGTCCAGGTTGGAGAGGCGCCGTCGAAAGCGCCCCATTATGAACCCGTTCCAAAGCGTTGAGGGGGAAGCCGACCGTTTGGGATTTGTGTTGGCAGGTCAAAGAGAACGAGAAGAAGACGCAACTGGGCATTCTGCGCTTGCCCCTGAGCCGCTTTATTAACGTCTCCAACATGATGCTGGACCAGCGCTTCCTGCTGGAGCAGTCGGGAGCCAACAGCCAAATCAAACTGAAGGCCACGCTCAGGGTGGGTGCAACGGCACAGTGTGACCGCCGCTTTCGACCACAGAGACTAACTTACGGCGGGTCACCTTGACCCATGAACATTTCCGGCCCGGAACAAAAAAGCCAATTAACAGCAGGCCACGTTGACTGATACTACAGAAGCAAACTAATAGCGGGTCATATTGGCCCGTGTTGAAGAAAACGCATTAATTCCAGCTGGGATACATTGAATCATACCAAAAAACAAAAAAAAACAGTGGCTCACATTGACCTTAAACCTTTCTGGTGTACCAAAGAAATGAAGTGTGGGTCTAATGGGCTCATGAATATTTTTAATCAACCAAAGAAACCAATCTGGAACCCTAATTATAGTTTAAAACCCTTCATAGACTCGACCCTGACCCTAAAAGCCAAAGCCCCGATTGAGGCTTGCGAATCCAATTTGGAAAGTTGGTTACTAGCATCAAAATGTTAACGTTTTTCTTTCCAGAAAAGAATCGCTTTTTTGGCAATGTACCCCCATTGAATTCAAGCCATCTGCGGATCTTGAAAAGACTTGTTGACCCCAACAGGTTCTCACTGTGGAGCAGCCGGCACCCAAACCCGTCGTTGTGAACCAACAAATGGCGCAGAGCAACGCGAGCGTGTCCTCCACGTCCACGTTTCCTTCCAGCAGTCAGGCCACGTCCGCAGGCGGGCCGGAGGACTACCCCAGCCACCGGCGGGGTTCCTATTTGGCTACGGAGGCCTTGAGGCCCTCCCCGGCTACCGTGAGCATGCGGCGCTACGACTCGCACAGCCTCTTGTCAGAGAACGCTCTGGCGGCGTCGCGCTTCGATCTGGCAGATGGGGCCTCCTATCCAGAGTGAGTTTCAGGGACATTTCGGCTGCACCAGAGAAAAAAAAACTAATAGTGGGTTACGTTGATCCACGCCAAAATCGAAAACAAACAGTGGGTCACACTGACCCACGAACATTTCTGGTTATACCAAAGAAATGAAGTCAGAGGGCCTCACTTTGATCAATCCAAACCAAAGAAACTAAAAGTGGGTCACAATGACCCACTGAGTGACAAAACTAACTGCAGGTCACAGTGAGCCCTACCAGAGAAATGAAATGACTCGTACCAAAGAAAGAGGATAAAAACGGATCACGTTGACCCTTGGATATTTCTTGCATACCAAAGGAAGAAACTAACAGTGGGTCACATTGACCTGCACCAATAAACCAATTCAAAATGGGACATATTGACCCATACCGAAGAACCACTCTAAAAGCAGTACCGGTGGGTCACATTGGCACATACCAATGAGAAAAAAAGGGGGTCACATTGGCCCTTAACAGACACAAAGAAATAAGTCCCGCTTTTTCCCCCCCATGTGTCCTTTTCCCAATCTTCAAAATTTATTTTTTCTTATTATTTATTCTGATGCATTCCACATTTTCAACAGCAAAATTCCCACACGAATGTTTTGTGTTTCTCCTCCCCGGCTTGACCGTTTGTGATGTCCCGTAGGGTCCTCCGCAAACATCGAGGAACCTTGGGGGAGATTTGCCTGTCTGCGCGCTACGCCACCCTGAGGAACAAACTGGTCATTACGGTCAACGGCTGCAGGTATTGTCACTCACACACACAAAGGAAAACCCACTCCCCACTTGGACAGATTTTGTCAGCGAAAAGAACAGGATGAGCAACTGAGGGCGGAATGGTTGCCGCGCCCGCTCACATGCTGTGCTCTCATCACAGGGACATCTTCGCCTGTAGCGAAAACGGAACCGACTCGTACGTGCGGCTGTATTTGCTTCCAGACCAGACGTGGAGACACCGCAAGCGAACTCACGTCAAGAAGCGGACTGTCAATCCCGTCTTTGATGAGAAGTACACGCTCACGCTTTGATTAATACGGACCAATAGCACTCTCTCTATTGTGGGCTGTGTGTACGTGTGTCTCTTCCCAACTGACATCAGGTTTGAGTTTGACGTGTCCCTGGCGGAGGCCCTAACGCGCACCTTGGATGTGGCGGTGAAAAACAACAAGATGTTCCATATACGCGAAAGGAAGGACATTGGAATGGTAGGCAGGATGTGCAGGCATTCGACACCGCGTTTCGTAATTGTCAATCCCAAATGGCGGCTTGCGTACGCATCCTCAGAAGTATCCCAAAGCGCTCGTCACTGGACACGCGTTACGTGCCGTGACCTTCGTTTTAAAGCTGAAACGAGCCCGTTTTGAGAGGGTCTTCTCGTGTGGACAGCTTCATCTTTCACCATAACACCACAACAACCCAGGTTGGGGCTAGGGGGTAACGACCGGGCAAGTGGGGGGGCGGGGGGGTGAGCCTCCGGAAAGACGAAGAAAGCATTTTCACTCGCGGACGCACCACTTCATACGTGTCTGTCAGTGCGCTGATCTGTGAAGGCGGCGCATTGCCAAATACAAATGTTTACTTTGAGTCGATAATGGTGCAGAAAGGAAGTGTTTCGTATGTCTTCTGCCCACAGGTGCTGATCAGTCTTGGCCAGCTGGATCTTGTCAAAGGTGTCAAAGACTGGTATGGGAAACTTTTTGTGAATTTAGTCGCTCTACTTTTCATACGATTTGGAATCGCCATTTTTGGGGCCTCACAATTCCTGAAAATCAAAAAATGTTTGCATGGTAAGGGGTTCGAACACAACGGTGGTCTTTTTTGTTTAGTTTTTTTTTTTGGGGGGGGGTGAAGAGAAAAACTCTTACCTGGCTGACAGTTTCGACTTACACATTCGATCGAACAATACATTATTTGTAAAGGACTCTTTCTAAATGTATTTGTGTCTTTTTTCTTTTTTTTTTCTCACAAGGTACAAGCTCTCGTTACAAGGCCAGAAGCGTCAAAGCAGGGGCGAACTCTAACATGTTTCCAGATCAAGACCCTTTGCTAAATAAAGCACGAGGCCATTGAAGCTGTTACTGTATCTTAATTTGGATTCAACAACACAAACTAGCTTGATGTGACCAATCCGAGGAATGTTTTTTGTGCTCTACAGTTTTTTAAAAATGTTTGTTTGACAAGCTGTTGTTTTGCATTGATATGATTTATTTTTTTTTAATAAGAGATTTATTTGTAATGTGGTAAAAGGGAGCTTGAAATAAAAAAATAAAAAAAGCAGTGCAGGTTGGTTGTGTCACATTTGTTCACACAGTTACACAAGAGAGAGGCTTAAAACAGTTCTGGAGTCTCCATGAGTCCACATTTGAGTTTTGGAGTGGTGTGAATAAATTGACCGAAGTGTGTTCGCAGGATGACTTTAAACAGGTTTATAGCTGCGTTCATTTGTTTCTTTTTCTTGCCGGAAAATAACTGGCATTTTAAAAAATGTAATCCTACTTTATGAAAAGTCATTTGAATTGTTATTTATTTTTTTAATGCATGGTGACTTGTAATAAGAGTTTCATATCTTGCGTAACCATGCTCAAAACACGAATAAATAGAAATATGACACAAAAGCAAGCGAGTACTAAATCGATTTAGTGCATCACAATCGTCGCGATCCAATTCAATGCGCAGCGCCCACCTTGGCCGTGGGAAGGCAGTCCAGCATAATACGGCCGAGCAGGAAGAAACGAAGAAACATTTCTGCTTTGAGTGAGTGACTCACAAAAATAATATAAATGAGTCTTTTTTTCGACGGAGAGGACAAAACTCGATACCTGTCGTTATTGTATGAAACATTTCAACTGTGTGTCATAAAGCAAAACCGTATTCCTCTTGATGCTAACTTTTCTCCATGTTGGTAGCATTAAGCTAAAGAGACTATGAGACCGAGCTATTTTTTTAAAACACGCGACGTGTAGTTTTTTTTGTTTGGCAGTGAAACGTCAACAAGGAGTGCCGTTTACAGGTTTTCGAAGAAGAAATGTTGGCTATTTGCCGAAGGGTTGCTTTTTGAGTTCACTCCCGCCATACAACAGTCACATGTCAAATTTGAGGCGACAAATCATAAATCGTGTCACTCGTATTTCAAGGGACCACCTGTATAAAATAAAAATGTGTCATATGCCACTTTTCGCCAGAGACCAACTTTCAAGAACCCCCTTAGAAGACACCAGCAGAGGGCAGCAGCCACAACTCCAAAAGGAGAGAGAGCAAGAGAGCGGCACGCAAAGTTTGCACTTTTCCCTTCTTGGGCTTCTTGTCCAAATTGTGCTGTGTGCTGTGTAGCCACGGAGGAGCTCACGGATCAACGCCGAGAGTCCGTCACATGGGATCGGTGGCTTTTCTGCCCGGATGGGATGCACACTGAGCTTCATGCGCTGTGAAGAAGACTTCCTCCCCATGCCGGTTGAGCAGCATGCTGACGACGAGGAGGAGGAAGAGGAAGAGGACAAGATGAAGAAGAAGAGGAAAGACTGCAGCCTCCTCAAGGTGAGTCATTCGGAAACCTGCTGCTCATCTTAGAACCTTTCGGCTATGTTGTTTTGTCCAAGTCACCAGTTTTAAATGAGGACAAACAAATGTGTCTTCATTAAAAACCAAAAACTCTTCTCTTGTAAAAATGGAACTGAGCAAATATTTTTGGCAGGAATGGTAACACCAGGGGCATCAATAGTTGGTCCTGGCGGGCCGCTCTACTGCCCGTTTTCCAGCTCTCCCATGAGCAACACACCACATTCAAGCCATCAGGACGCTTCCAGTGCTGCTTCAGAGCTGGCTGATGAGCTGATTATCCGACTCAGGTGTGTTGCAGCCAGGAGAGCGGGAAAACGGGCAGGACGGTGGCCCTTCAGGCCCGCCCGGAGCTGCACATCAATGAAACACAAACTGCCCCATTCTTTGCATTCCATTTAAATGGGCTTATTTCTGTGTGCTTTTATCAAGTACAAGTGCAGAGTCTAAAAACCAAAGCTTGATGGAAGCCTTTGTGGAAATGTCCTTGCGCGCGTGTGTGTGTTGAAACGTGATTTTCTTGCGGTGGCATCACGCATCCCAGTGGACGCTTTGGCACTCGGGCCAAACAGTGCGTCCTGTGTGCTGAGTGCCGATCATTTGACTCCTACCTGCCGCTCTGCCAGTGGGCCGGCGCGGACCTCGGGCAGAACAAGAGCCTCTCTGTCTCGTCTCCTTCTTTGCGGCGGTGTCCGGCGTGTTCTCGGTCTGGGAGAGGCACGTGACGCTTGAGCAAACGCCACCTCTGTCGTTTCCCCACCCTGGAAACTTTCGCAGGACATTGCGCTTTGACTCAGTATATATATGTTTGTATAATAGAAATTGTTAAAAATAAAATGTCGGATAGCTTGAAAATGAAAGGCATACATTTTCAAGATAAATAGTCGATAAAATGTTAGATATCTCCAATATAAGACGCCCCCAAAATGTGCAAGTTGTATTTTTCAAGATTCAATTCATAATCTTACAAGACTAAAGTTGCCTGTGTTCCAGAGAAAATGTTGACACCTGAGCTAGGGCTCGTGAACCTGTGATGAGCCGGCGACCCCGGTCTGAGATCCGCGACGAGTCGGGCCGCTGCGTGTTGTTGTTGTGGCATTCGGATGTGTGGGAGAGCGGCAAAAGCAAAAGCAAAAGCAAAAGCCAAACACCCGGCTCGGAAGACAATCCGTCTTCCGCACAGCTGGCCAAAATCACCCGCATGGTTTTGCACCAGCTGCTGGTCAAACCTTTTCAAATCCAGCTTTGATCCTCCAGTCGTGCTTTATTCCAAGCGTGGCGATTTTACAGGACCAAGAGTGGCCCGCATTTTGAAACGCACTTCTCAACTGCACTTCCCGGTTGAATCGTGTTAAAAGGTTTGAGTAACCCAAAACCTTGGCGACTGAAATGGGGATTATTTCCCGGCCGATTGTCTTGCCAGCTTCAGCCGTCAATCAGAGCGGCCGCACGGCTGTCTGCAAAAGAGCCGTCTGTCTCCGGCCTAGGACTGGCGGTCGCTTCTCCCTCTTACCTCATTCCGAGTTTTTGGTCGCCCCGTTTCTGCTTGTTGAAGTGATTCGTGTCCACCGAGAGACCAACATCTTGGTATGTGGGGGGGAGGAGCCAAGTGAAGTGACGCCTGGGTTGCAAGCACGAGCAGCGCGAGCTGGTCAAGCTCAAAACGAGCCAGTCGGATGAGTTTGAAATAGCAGTCGAGTCTCCGTCTGTGCTTGCAAATTCGGACCGCAGGCAAAATGCAAAGCTCTTTACGCTACGCTGATGCATAAACGAGTCCAGCAGGGGGCAGGCTGTCTTATTCCAACAATGTGAGCTTGCGCAAGAGGGCCTTGCGTTGTTTATGCAGCGCCAGCGGCAGAGCACAGACATTTCAGAGCACTCCCGGCGGCAACCGGCATCACGCAGGCCTCCGTCGAGGCTTAGCACTCACAACCAATGATAGCAATCCCACTGAACCCCCCCCACCCCACTCACCATATGCACAGTCACATCTTTTCGGTCGCGGCTATTTCTTGAAACAACATTTGTTGAATCGTGACACGAGTGGGGAGAAATTGCATGAGGATGCCGAAACGCCGGAATGGAATTGTATCGTTCCGTGTGGAATGATTTATACGGCACGGATTGGATGAAATGAAAGGATGTGGACTGAGGTTAGGATGGTTTGAGTTGGTCCAAAATGGGTGCAATTGGACAAATACTGCACTGGAAAGATCCCTTTCAGAAAACAACAAATTTCAATGAGAAAAGCGTGAGAAACTGTGGTTGTGAACCTTTTAGCGGGGTGGAATGATAACAATGGCCAATAACGCAAATACATCAAACATTTTTAAAGTGTCGGGTACGTCTTTACCACTATTGAACGAACTGTACGCTGCATCAAAATAAGCTCTCTGCTCGCCCATGCTTCTGGAGTCCTTTACTTGTGTCCAAAGCAGCAAGGCCAAAGATCAGGAACCCCCCAAATGTTTTTGCTTTCCATGTTCTGTTCTCCTGACACAGGCTTTCCATAGTTCGTGTGTGTGTGTGTGTGTGTGTGTGTGTGTGTGTGTGTGTGTGTTCCTCTCCTCTGGCTAACAATGCTGCTCAGGAAGTATGTCAGGATAAGGGCCGGACAACAGGGCTCTTTTTTTTTTTTTTTTAACAGAGAGAAGAAGTTCGAAGTGGGAAAGGCTCATACAGTGAAAGAACGCTTTGGATGTGTCCAAGAAGAAAGGGAAATACAACTTCAGCTGTGTGTTCCGAGACGACGGCAATGTCCCTCTTGTTGGTGAGTGCCGGTGACCTTTTTTTTTTTTAACCTGTGGGTGGCCAGCGTTTTGCTTCCGATCACAAGGTCCACCTGGCAGATTGCGCTCTGCCAGTGGACTTGAGTTGACTTTCTTGAAGGCATTTTAACGCTCTTGTTGTGTCGCGGCTCAACATGGCCTCTTTATACCAAAAGAAAAAAAAAGTACCACATAAAGGAAGGTGGTTTCGCCTTTTTCTTATTTGGGCTGTGGGGGGGGGATACTTTGACTATTTCTCCCCATTGTTTTTATTTCCATTTAAATGTCATCTGAATGGATTTCACGGAATTGCCGCGGTTCTATTGCATCTTCCTTCAAAAGTGTTTTGTCAAACTAATTCTCGAAAATATTGTTCTTTCGAAACACTCGCGCTCGTAACGTCATGAACCACGGAGACCGAACCACTTTGTGCACCGTCCTGGGATGACGTAATTCATTGTGGTTCTTCCCGGTGTGCGCAACTTGGGCAATAGGGGGCAGTGTAATACAGTCACGCAGGTGACACAAATGAAGAAGAATTTCACACAAAGCTGCTCTTAGTCAGCACAAAATAAACACAAAGGAACATTGTGTAATACAATTATTACTGCGCCATTCAACGACATATTTCTGTCTTTGGATTGTTTGACCAATGCAATTCCAGAAAAGGAAGAAAGCAAGTCTTTTTGCCCCGCTCCCGGGACAGTGATCGCGTGATGGGATCCCATCGGGTTGTCCCTAATTTGTCGTACATGGCCACCTTCACTTAGCACAGCTTGCTCTCAGATTCTGCTACGTGTGCGTTGTTTCCTTTCATGCATCAAATCGGCATCCCAGTTTTGTTGGACTCTGGCCGTTTCATTTTTCCTTTCATATTTCATTTTGTCTTGCAAAATGGACGCGGGACCAAAAAAAAAGGCTCCTATCTGCTGACTCAAGATGGAACCACTGCTCCTTTGCGCCGCTCGCTAATGAAATGAGCTTTGATTTAATCCCTTGTGGCTTTCTGCCACGACTCACTCCGAATGGGGGGGGGGTTAATGGATCAATAGCAGGAGGGGCTGCAGCCAACCGAAGCATTAATCACAGCCACTTGGCCGTGATGTAACGGGACAGCAGGAATGTGATTGAAAATCGCCTCCGATGTGGCAGCTGCTATGCATTCAAATGAAAGCCAAAGACAAAAGTGTCAGCTTCAGCCTCCAACGGGTCCAAGGGAAACAAAAATCAAAGCCCAGCAGAATTTCATCAGCGTGCGGGCCACCTCGAGCCCCCAGCCCCCCCGGCCCCCCATGAGCCGGAACGCCCGCATCACCAGCTGTGACCGCACCCGGAAGAGCAAGAGGAGCCAATTCGCTAATTGCTTTCCAAGGAACAAGAGGCCCGGGCAGACGTTCTGCTCCGTGAGGCTCAGCAACAAGACGGTTCGCTCGGTCGGCGGCGCACCCTGCTCGTGGTTTGCACGTCCGCCTCGACGGCGAGAGGTCACGGCAATCGAATCGGTTTGCATGTTCCCCACATGTTCCCCCCGAGCGCGCAGATGCAGGCCTTGGAGGTGAGACCTGTGAATGCTGGTTTCCCTTTTGGCTGTCACCCGCCCATTGCCCAAAGTCAGCCGGTCGTTTCCTGGCTGGGAGGTGGCGTTGTCAAACTGGGGTCCGCAAGTCATCTTTTGTCTCGGAAAAATGGGTCTCATGAACCAATGGCGACCCCCCCGTGTGTTATTCCTCAACTCGGCTTCAACTGTGTCCTAATGGAGCGCTTGAAAACAACCACCGCTGACTTTTGATGGCAAATATTCATTTCTTGACAGGTAGACAACTCCAATAAGCCTCACGCTGACTCTCCGCCTGGTTGAACGTCCGCGTTTCTTGCGACGTGGCATTTCTTTCCGAGATTTGCGTCAGCGGTTCTCACAATCTCCACAGCCGCTTTCTGCTGCTGCCTGTACCGCAACACTGACTCAGTTTCCAGCCGACAGATTCCATCCGTACTCTGAGTTGTCTCACCTTGTCCGACTCGACCTACTCGATGTGACGATGGGACATTCGGAGATTCTTCGGCTGGCCTTCATTTCAAAAGCCACGGCGATCCCAAATCCAAAGCGACATGACGCTGTCGTCGGTCTACAGGCACCTGGAGCTCCCAAACCTGGAAGCCACCGTCAAGACGCTCTTGAAAATTGGACTTTTCACACACCGATGGCAGTTGGGAGTTGACAAATGTCCCCGCCCGTGGCCGCCAAGTTCATTTCTTGAAGGGAACGGGGGTGTCTTTGGAGAATTTCCCGCACATTCAATACGTCGGAGAACCCTTGGGCGCTTGTCCCGTTCGGCGTCACGGGGACCTGCGCCTCTTCTGGCAGAATGCGCTCGGGACTGGTCGCCATTAAATCACCAATCATCGCCGAACTGGGGAAATTGCTTAGCTCGCAATCACCTCATCTGGTCATTGGAGTGGATCTTAGTGCGGAGGAGGAGGCCGCATCTGTCTTGTGTCAACAGGAGTCATTAGCCTGAAAAGCCTCCCTCCCTTTTTCATCACGCTAAGTTCCTCCCCGATAAGACGACCGGCCGACCGGCCCCGCCGCCGCCCACTTTTGTCGTCTGTCTTTCTCTCCCTTTTTTCTGCTGCTGCAAATGAGACTTGCAGCGTCCCGGACGGACGGACGGACGGATGGATGGATGGCGCGGGTGCGAGACTGAAGAGCAAACGATGTCACGCCACTCGTCAGGAGTCTCCGTCGGCCACTGAAAGCAAAGCAGACCCGCGTCTGCCATCTCTTTGATTGGATCAAGCGCCGCCTCGGGTTTGTCTCTGTGACTTCTCCGGTGAATGCCTTTCGAGGAGACGGGTGAAAACGGCGAGAGAGACGAAGGCGAGGCAACAGTCGCAGTCACACGGTAGCGGGCGGCGGGAGAACGCTTTCCCGAAAGGATGGGCAGACGCCACTGGTGTCTCACCACAATCTTTACTTGGGCAAGATTGCTCTTCTGCAGCGTCTTCCCTTTTGGGAAACGCAGGAAAAGCCAGAACCAGGTACATTTGCAAGTCGAGATTCAAGGCTCTCGGGTTGACTTTCAGAAAAATAGATGCTCATTGCGGATCGTCTTGTTGTAATTCAGCGGCTGACAACCTTTGAGTCAATGACGAGAACCTCCGGACTCGTTGCAGAGTCATTGCAAGGTGCATGCAACTCATTTTTAATCTTTGGCATTTGACGACTTAGCTTTGTCTTCGTTTCAAATTTATTGTTGAGTTGCGTTGATTAATTTTATGTGGCGATATGAAACTGCTTATTTCGAGCCTGGGGCAATAATACGTTGGCCCCACAATGAAAGGGGGCGCTGCTTGAGCTGGGGCTCACTTGCACGGACAGACCGCCCCCACCCCCCACCCTCAAAACTGGCTGATGAATGCACCTGGGAACCGATTTTAAATTGCTCGTGTCTGAGAAGTAAATCACGTCACGTAACAGCACATCGGAAAGGTATAGCTCGCTTTTCAGTGTGAATCGGAAACACACGGAGTCGTTCACATTATGGGGCAGTTGGGGTTGGGGTGGCCTGGGTCTCCCTTAGTGACTGTGCTTCTCGAAGGGTGGTCTGCGGGAAATACCAATGGGATTAATCCTCTCTGCTTGCTGCGTGTGTGTGTGTGTGTGTGTGTGTGTGTGTGTGTGTGTGTGTGTGTGTCTGCACATTGGTGGATTGGTGTATTTAGGGTATGTGAGAAAGATGTGAAGAAATGTGCGTAGGCAGTATGTCAAAGGCGGTTACTTGAAAGTGTTTGTCCGTTTGATAATGTAAAGAGGGGCGGCCCGGTAGTCCAGTGGTTAGCACGTCGACTTCACAGTGCTGAGGTACCGGGTTCAATTCCAGCTCCGGCCTCCCTGCGTGGGTTTTCTCCGGGCACTCCGGTTTCCTCCCACATTCCAAAAACATGCATGGCAGGCCAATTGAACACTCTAAATTGTCCCTAGGTGTGAATGTGAGCGTGGATGGTTGTTCGTCTCTGTGTGCCCTGCGATTGGCTGGCAACCGATTCAGGGTGTCCCCCGCCTACTGCCCGAAGACAGCTGGGATAGGCTCCAGCACCCCCCGCGACCCTAGTGAGGATCAAGCGGTTCGGATAATGGATGGATGGATGGATAATGTAAAGAGTGAGCGTCGATGTTCGCCACTGTGAGAGACTGCTACCGAATAATTTGTGCGGACTTTGTGGGGTTGGGGCTGAAGGTGTATGCGCTACAGGACTCGTACCTGCAGTACATTCCCATGTCCAACAGGGGGCGAATCCACTCAAGGTCTCCTTGTGAGCAAAATATTAGTGCCGGGCAGTCGTATTCCTAGGTGGACTCACTGACTTTTCTCCTGATTTTCTCAAGCTCCACAACACATAAAACTCTCACGACAACTGCGGCCGTAAATCCCGTCATTGCGCAGTGGGAAAAGTCGACACATCCGCCTGTCAGTCCAACCCTTGGTGTATGTGCACGTCCCTCAGGAGATGTTTCAGTCTGGGCTCTGGTCAACACCCCGACCTGACCAAAGCTATTCACTCCCGATCACTCATTTTGCTTTGACGACCAGCTCTGGGGAAACATTCTCAATGCTTCTCTCATTTGAATATGATGAGTGCCCTTTGTTTTTTTTTTTTTGGTGCCCTGCTCAGGATCTGCACCCTGACGCAATCTCCATTCCTTTGACTCAATGGCTTGCTTTGATATCCACTGTCAAGTCTGCGATCATGTCTAAACAAGCTAGTGCCTCGCCAGATTCCTTCCAATCAATTGAATTTCCCTCAGTCCATTGAGCGGTTTACTCTGGATGTCCGGCAATACGAAGAGGCATTAAATCCGTCAATATTACGGCGAGCGATTGCACTGCAAATGATGGGGGAGGTGAAGGGCAACGGATGCTGAGCGCTACGGCAGGCAGGAGGGGCGAAGGGATCAAGGAATGAATGACATTCAAAGAAGTGCGGCCGAGAGGGGTCGGGAAGGGGGCCGAGGTAGCCTGAGCGCGGAAGAGGAGGGGCAGGGGCGATGGATAATAAGACGACGGCCCACCCCCTCCGCTCCATGCCGAGAAGTTGGAGCTGGCCGACCCCCTCCCCGGCTAGTCCCCCTCTCGTTCCCTGAAAGCTTTGTGAAACTTTGCCCCGGCAGAGTGACGAGAGAGAGCGAGAGAAGAGAGGCAGCCGGGATCCAATTAGAGGACAGAGCCACACTGACATTGAAGCGAAAGCATCCTGACGTTCCCGAGCGGCTCTGCCCCCTTGCGCATCCGCCCCACGCATGGTCATGGCTCGGCGCGCCGGGGTCGGACGCCCCGAAGCCCCGTGAGCGTGGCCGCAGCATCCCGAGCGAGCCCTCCGCCACCATGCCGTCCGTCTCCCTCGGCTTGCCGGCGCTTTTGGCCGCTCCTGCTCGGACCTGGGTTTGCCTGTCCTGCATGTTCTGGGTGAGAGAACGTCCGTCGCCGCCCGAGCTGTCGCTGTACTTTGAACGTGTGTCCGGCAACTTTGCGTCTCTTGGCGTTCTGAGAAGGAACGTGCGTCGCTCTTCTCGATGACATACAAGGCAGACATTCGGCTATCTGGTGTCGTCTCGGGTCCACGGTCCTGGTGCACAAGGCGAGACAACTTTCTGAGAAGGAGCTCATTTGCGTTGTCTTGTGGACATACGTCGTCGAATCAAAGAACTGATGCCACATTCCGAGTCATGCGACGCGTTGGCTTTTGGAGTGATTTTCGTGGCAGACCCGAGAGCTGTTTTTTTGCCTCCTTTGAGCCTCGAGACTCGTCTCACCCCAGAGCCAGATGCAGCGAGCCAAAGGATCTATTGGGTGGTCTGCTCGTCGGGGGTTGTGTGTAGAGGTTAGCTCCCAGGCTGCGGGGGGCCTTGGCACCGTGACACTTTGGAATGAGGGACGCACAACGTAGAGCAGCCGCACGATCGGTTCTCAACACCGTCCCACTGCCCCTTGTGTCGCACTTTGGCCGACTCCAGGTGGTTGGGACAAGCAGCGGATTTGATTTCATTTTATTTCCTGATTTATTTTTGCTCTCTCTCACGTCATTGGTTCTGCCGTGCGTTGCCGCGCTCACTGAGGCCTTGTTTGTGCACTGCTGGGTCCTCCAACTTGTAATGTGCTAGCCAAAAAAGTTGATGCAAAACTCTTGTTACGTATGTCTTTGGTTTCCCAAAAAGTGACCCGGTGCAATTTTGTAGCGTGTTGAGTTGTGGGTCAAATTGAAGCATGTCATTTGCAAGTTTCGTCAATAATGACCTGTACATTTGGGGCTTTTGTTTCCTCTCAGACACTTGAGGATCATTGGGCATGCCTCGGGTCAAACGGACCCGTGAGCATTATTGCCGCTCTGGTGAAACAAACGTAATAAAAAGGTCAGTCGGTATGCCGTGTCAAGTGAAATATTTGGATCGCACCGACCAAGCAACGTTGTTGCTAACCCTGAAAATAGTAAAATAATAAAATGAAAAGGAGAGAAGTCCAAGGCCAGTGATTCTTAATCAATCAATTGCGCCTCAATAAAACAGCTGCGTTCATATTGCATGTGAATTCAAAAATATTCAAAACCCTATCATGAAATGAAGAAAGAACAAGTCAGAAGAAGATGATGAGAAGAAAGAGCTCGGGTCGGTTTGACCCGTAACATAAAGGGGGAGGGGCTTGGTTTGAAACACTGGGTGTATATCTCTTCATTTCTGCTATTATGAAAGAACATTACTGGCTAAACATTAAAAAAAAAAATCTATTTCTTGAAGTAAACAGTGCTCTCTTGTGTCTCCTGGAACTGAATGATGAAAGAGGGCAACCCCTGAATAGTCCATTCAGATCCATCTTTGCTCATTCTGCGCTGGTCCTTTGGGACGCGACCGCTTCTTCACCAGCAGCCTGGATCATTTTACAGAGCTCTTCATCAGTTAATTACCATTCCTCCCGAGGCGAGGTGAAAGTGGGGGGCCCTTGGGGGGGGTTGTAAAAGACCTTCAGAGCGCTCAAGCCCCCCATCCCCCGCTCCCCACACACACACCGGCCTAGCTTTGGGTCACTGATTGACTGCATCACAGCATTGTGGAACAAAGGCGTCTGATGTTTTCGTAACGTGCTCAGGATGGGTCTCGCCGTTAATTGGCCGTCTCTTCTCATGTCGTTAATTGCGCCGTTGTTGGACGACACCCGTTCCTGAGCAAATCCTCCTGTGACTCGACCTCGCTTAATGTGTGAGCAGCCTCTTTGCGTGAAGGTTTGCGACTGAATTAGGATCACTGGTCCTCGCGCCCCTCGGGTTACCACAGAGTTCAGGTCCTATTTTGGTGACGCGGCCCCAACTTGTACGTCGCTTCCGCTCTACACAAATTCACGTGTTTGCATCGTTACACCCCCCCCCCCCCCCCCCGTCAAAGCTACCCTCAGTTATTGGCCAGCAAACGACGCTGTTTGCCTTTCCTGTGCTCCTTTTTGTAACGCCCTAAAATGGCACAAGATGGTGCCAAAGACCAGGCTAAAAAGAAAGGCGGTATTGGTGTCAAGGAAGTCAAGTTGATTTTATGCAGCCCTTCGTCGCAAAAGAGGCTGAAAAGGCGTTCAAAGGCGACAGCTGACAAATATTGACAACATCTCCCGATCGAGGGAAATCTCGAAACCCCATTTTTGGGGCGGGGAGAAGGAAGCTTGAGAAGGGACCGCAGATGGTCTCATGTCAAGTCGAATGAAGCAATGTTCCGTTCAAATCAACAATGTCATGGAAAATGTGCCGGCTTTTTTTTCCTTCTGTCATTAATCACGCCGTCCCTTCCGCAGATACATCTGTCTTTGATCCACCATCCCCTGGAGCATTCTGTGTTTGTTTGCCTTGAAACCAAGACACAAAGGGGCGCGTCGTCTTTGCTAGCCTTCCCTCTTTGGCTACAGATTTCTTTTGTTGTCATTCCAGCAGGAAAACGGGAGAAAAGCCTCGTAGGTTGGAGTTTGATGCCCTCTATTTTCAGGGGGCGGTCGCGTCTCGCGCAAGGTGAACTGCTACTCACCCCGCCCTCATATATTCCTCGCCCCGATTTGCCCTTGACACCCGGTCGACGCAAATTTGGGTGGACGTGGATGCATGGAAAAGTCCCCAAATGTCAACATTTGGCGGCCAACCGCATAAGAATGACTTTGATATCATCATGTCACGGACAACGAAAGGCGCTTCTGCGATCACAAAGCGCGGGCGTCAAACCACCCACATCGGGCGCGATGGCCCCCCCCTGGCCGTTTTGAATCAACTCTTACTCCTTCCACATGTTTGCTTTGGATGACTTGCATGAAAAATCCTCAACAACAAAAGGGGAAGTTCACCCAGCGCTCGGTTGATTTATGAGAGGTGTCTAGCTTTGTGTAAGCCCCCGCGGCCGGCCCTTTCGGTCGCCAAGAACCAAGCTTTGGCCACGCTTGACTGGCCCCATTGGCCTTCAACCTCCCCCTGCTCTTTTGGCATTGACGCCATTTGGACCGTGTTCACTTTTCCCAATTTTCTATGCCGCCTGACGGGCTGCTTAAGTTCAGTTAGTGTCCACCCGACTGCACACGCAGTTGAATTCTTTTCATTCCTTTCTCTCGTGCCCATTCTGATCAAAATGTCTTTTTTCGGGGGGGGAGGGGTGTCAATAATTGTAGAAATACTGTGCTGTATACACCAAAATAGCAAAAGTAAAGCTCACAGAAATATTTTCCTTGGATGCGTGCATTTGTTTGTTCACATTTCCAAAACTTCTCCTGAAACAGTTTTCAAAATCCATTTTACCTGCAAAGGAGGGCTAACTTTGCTAACTGTTTGATATATATATATATATATATATATATATATATATATATATATATATATATATATTAGAGCTGTCAAATGATTAAAATATTTAATCTAATTAAAAACTCAACTTTCATAATTAACTCAAATTAACTAAAAATTAATCATGATTACTCACGCATTTTTTATCGTTTCTGAATTTCCTTTTATATTTTTTGTCCTATTTTCCCCCATTTTAATGCTCTCATCAACATGGAATCATGAATCAGTTTTCTATGTGCAAAATGCAAATATTTACTGAAATAATTTCAATTTTCAATTTTACATGAAAATTTTTCACTTGGAGCAGTTATTCACACCTTATCTCTCACACAATATTACTGTCCATCAACAACAGTGAAAAAAATATTTTGTCACACAACAGCTGATTGAACAGCTCTTTTTATGGAATCAAAACAGCGCAATATAAAGTGCACATCTAAGGTAAACTAGTACTCAGCCTATAATTTTTCACGGCCCCCTGAATAGGGATTGTCGGTCAGCATGGAAGGATCTCTCGTTCTGTACTTTTTTGATCATTTATTGGAGCACTTTGCAGCAGAAGTAGTGGTAGTAGTAGTTGTAACAGAAGTATCAGAAGCAGGTAATAACCTAAACTACACATAAATGCAGTAAAAATTTTATATATCTATCTTTCTGCATCACAATGTAAATATGTATATAATTGACATTAATTAATACCTTTATTTAACAATATGTTTAATAAATAATGTAATCAACCCTGATTTCACTATGTATCATTATCGTCATCATTATTCATTGTTTTAAACGTAAGAAACCATACAACACAAACATAAAGTCGAATCGAACAAAAGAACTACAAGTCCCAATACTCAATCCCGAAGTGGAGCGCGCATGATTAACCCAAGCTGAAACGCAATTTACTTTGTTTAAACGTCAGATTGCAGACGGACAAACATGACAACCATGCAAAAATGAGCTAAATAAAGACACCCCTGTTCTAGCAACATTTTAGCCCACGCTGTTTGCTTTGAAATGATCCATAGCTGTCGGTCTGAGACGAGGGGGCGGAGTACGCACGTCAGCTGTGTGCTTGGCCATTAAGTGGTATTTCAGACTCGACGTGCTATGATGATAGCTCAGTTTACGACTGCAAAATATACAGGTAACTTTGGTCTTGTCATTGGAACAATCTGGCAACTTTTAAAAGTAAACTTTCCATTCATAAACTATTTAAGTATCCGCTGTGTCTCGCGCTGCCGTGGCTGGCAAAACAAACGTCGTGGACCTGTGCAGAGCGATTGATGTTTTGTTTCTGGTTTATTTATAGAGCAACGTAACATCCGCTGTGACGTCTGCCGCGTTAATCTCACGAGAAAATTTTTGATCCAGATAAAATTCATTTAAATTAATGCCAATAAAAACGCGCTAAACTGACAGCTCTAATATATATATATATATATATATATTTGATAGTTTTGCTGTATTGATATTGATGGAAGGATGTGTCTCATGGGCAAAAAGAAAAAATCACGTTTGGAACGTTGCCTTTTTGTGACTCAATGGTGTTTAGTGCGGAGCGGTGGCAATTCCTTTGGGCGTGGCGGGCTACCTGGACGCACAATCGCGACACGGTTAAAGAGTGGGGAAAGAAGAAAAGATGTTCAATTCAATTTCCCCAGTCGTCGTTGGCTCAACCAGCATCTGAAAAATGAATACTCAAGTCGAGGACAGATGGCTGAAACTGGCCCAAAGTGTCCTTGCTGGAAGTCGCGAATCACATTGCTCCCGCCTGGTGTTTTGGTTTCATTTCCCCTTCGCAAACACCCTTGGACAGGCTCCAAAACTAACATGTGAAGGGGTTACGGTGTCAAGGCCCCTGACTGAGCGGGACTATTTTGGCGAGTTAGGGGGAGGGGGGTGGGGGTGGGGCTGAATCCATGCCAGCTTTCAAAACATGTGCTGCACGGATGTTTAAAGAAATAATTACAAGTTGACTTGGGTTTCTTAGTGAGGATTCAGAGTTGGACTGCGGTTGACGTGTGACGAGGAAAGGTCCAATGCCGTCGTCATTTGTGCATCCGATGCCCCCCTCCGTCTTTGCTTCTGGATGACCGGGTCGTTTCCTTCGTGTGATCCCACTTATGGAGATGAAATGGATGTTGAGAGCGGAGATGTTGAGGGTCGGGGGGGGCTGGAATGCCTGGCCTGCATCCCCCCCCCTCCCCCAAATGAATAGCAGGTGACTTTTCATTGGGCGGTGGGAACTGGAGAGTGCAAGAAAGAGGAGGAAGGGAAAAGGTCTCTGGAGTGCCTCTGCGCTCAATTGTTGTCCCATTCCACTCGTTGCTTACCATCAGAGGACACTTCCTTCTTCCGCTCGAAAGGACTTTCGTCAAATTGGGCCTTGGAAGCGGCTTTGTTTTTAAGAAGTTGTTGGTTGGGGGAGGGGAGGGGGTAAAAAAAAAACGCCCCCCCCAAAAAAGTTTTTGCCAATTTGCCTGCTGAGTAATCTCTGACGAAGGGATGCAACGAGTATAAAATTGAACAGAACAGGGAAGGAGCAGCGTGCTGTGTGGGGAATGCACCCGTTCCAAGAAATGGAGTGCTAATACGAAGACGGGCCACAAAGTCATCCTTTCGATCGAGATTTGGAAGGTCATGAAAAAAACAAGAAAAGTAGTCAGGTTGAAAAGGCGTTTTCCAGCTGCTTGAAACCAACATTTTCTGCTCAACTTGAGAAAAACCACATGGACATATTGGCCACTTAGTATGCGTCAAGCAAAACGACGTCATGTGTGATTGCAATTTAATTTCATTTCTCAAATCCAAAATTAGGCCAACATTCCTTTCTGCAATCAAAAATGACAAATCACAAAGAAAGCCAACGATGGGGATCTCTGTCATGTTCAAGTCCTGCCAACATCCGGTCACTTGACGACAAGCGGGGTGAAGGAAAAGGACAAAAAGAGAGGGGAGACAGCAGACAGATAGAAAGGCAGGAAAGAAGTGGCAAACGCACAGCAAGTCGCTTGCATCTAGTGCAAAGAAACCCCAGAAGGACACCTCAGGAGTCACGTGACGCCCCCCACCACCACCGCGTCTGCTTCGAATGTTCATCCATGCATATGGCGTCCCATATGAGAGACGGCGGCACGCTAACTTGCGGATTAAGCCAGACGACTGGGGAGGCGGGGCTTAGAGAACAATGGCGCGGTCTGATTTGCAGAGGTCGGCGCTCTGCTCGTTATTGACTCGATTACCTTGCTCAGACAGTCGGGAATGTCCCATGCGGACGCGCCGCCGCCTTCTCTCGGGGGGCCTGTTCAAACCTCTCGGCAACGACAGGCCCGATGCCGTTTCCATCATTCAATTCCAAGCAAACAAACAGGAAATCAGTTCTTCTTCTCTTGCTGCGACCCCTCCTCTCCTTGCCCTCCTCGGGGGTGAACATCAGGGGTGTTCTTCGTATTTGTTAACTCTGGCCTTGTGAAGGCCTTTGAGACTTTTCTGTGATTGGGGGCTATCCAACTCAATTCCCCTTTGGTGTGGCAACCTCGAAGATGAAAAACAATCCTGGCGGAATGCCGGTCGGTGCCGGCGGACTTGGGATTTGTTTGGCTTTGGAGAGCATTCCCCTGAAATCAAAACTGCGAAGAGCAATTAATGAGCCCAAAAGGCTCAAATGGATCATCATTATCACCGAGCGTCGAGAACATGGATGTGAACCGGCCCAATGCGCAAACGCTTGCCAATTTTGCATCACTTATCTTCGATAGACTGGGTGGCTCGTCGGCCATGAGCTGGCTCAGTGGCTGTCGCGAGCGCTCATGGCATCAACTCGACGTATTTCTAGAGCGCTTTCAAACAAACGCCGCTGGATCCAAAGTGCTGTGTCTAAGCCAAAGAATAAAATTGAGTTTGAAACATGGGCAAATCTTGGAATTTTTCAAATATACATGCAGACAGTGGAGGGATGCCAGAGAAGGAGGGATGTGTTCCTTCGTTACGAACACCAGTCAAGAGGCCAGCAACGGCGCTCTGGAACAACTGGCAACGCTTCAGGCAGCAAATTGTCATTTGCAATGCCAATGCGGAGATGATGTCATAGATACTTGGATTGCATTAATGTGGAATCAGTCTTTAAGGGTGTGTGTGTGTGTGTGTGTGTGTGTGTGTGTGTGTGTGTGTGTGTGTGTGTGTGCTCTGACATCACCATGAGTCAGACTTTCGGGGTCATTTGAGTGACGAGGAAGAGTTGTGCAGTTAGAAAAACAGCCCTGGGCTTACCTCATGCTGCTGGAACGTGTGTTTCCATGTCCAGTATGGAATCGTTTATCTTTACATAGTCGTGTAAAGATATTCCCGTTCAAGGAAAAACGAAAAAGTCTGTTGTCCGGATGAAACTTGAGTCGTGCTCCAACTTCAACTGGACAGTGATTTTCAATTGGAGCGGCCAATTTGTGCTACGGGAGGTTTACCGAGAGCTAAGTGCAGGCTCGGAGGGGATGCAGCCTTTTGCGTTGGCGCTCCCTCTCTTTGGGATGAACGTTGGTCAAGCCCCCCCTCGCCGCCCATCTTTCAAACTGGTCTTCAAATTCCTTTTTATTGTTTGGCTTTGGACTCGATTTTTAGGTTGACTGTTTTTGTGCTTTCGACTGTCTCTCTTATCAACGTATTGTTCGTGGTCTGAATTATTTTTGCTCCACGTACGGCACTTTGTTGTGTGCAGGCGGTGGTTTACTCGAGAGGAGTTGAGTTGAAATGAAACAGGACATTTCAATCAATAATTTGGGAGCCATTTTGCAGTGGCAATCTCAAATGTATCCTGCAAATTCCCCCAAATATAAGTCTATTTGCAAGATACTCTTCATACATTATTAAGATCACAGAGATAGGTCAGTAAAGTGCACTGTTCGGATGGGGGGAGTTCTCCCCAAAGACGATGGCGTGTGGGCACACTTTTGAAGTATGAAAGCCGCGTTTGTGTGCATGAATGTTTCCACGTCTTTGTGTGTGTGTGTGTGTGTGTGTGTGTGTGTGTGTGTGTGTGTGTGTGTGTGTGTGTTTAGCGCATTTCCATCTTCTGTTTTGACCCATGTGCGCTAATGAATGCCAAGCGGGAGATTATGCATGCGTCGCTAGGGGAGGGAAGACCGTCTGTTCCCAGGAGCTGCTCAGCCTGAGAGCTCGGGGATGGGGCGGGGGGCTACGCGTGCACCCTGACCCCAGCGTCGGAGTCCCGCCTGCCCGCTTCAAGCACTTGCCTGCTTTGTGGCTCTTTTGAAATGTCTTGGGGTCCAAAATGCCGATGCTCTTGCAACATCTTGAATTAAAAAAAACCCAAAACATTGTTTACCAAGGTAGTCAAAGAATTGCTTTTAAGGAACTCATTAATTCTCCGCTTCTCACCCCCGAGGCCCCCCTCCTGTCACCCCCTGCCCCCCACACACACAAGCGACTCGCCGGCAACCCCCACCCAAAAACAATAAACAAACTCCTCCAGTGCCAGCTGCATTGCGAATGGTCGGAAACAATTATGGGCTCACAAAAGGAAACGTGGCGCTAGATTGGCCAGCGCCGTCGTTTCAAGTTAAACGTCTGAGGCCGCATTGCAAAAAGGCCATCTGAACCCCTTTGCCCTCCACATTTAGGAGGATGACCAATGTGTACCTTGGCCAAGTGCCACGCCCTGCCCCTACCGCCGCCCACGCCCCCCCCTGGCTCCCCCTTGCTGGGCATACCCGCTGTGCGACTGACTGAAGAAGGTCTCGGAGATGTCAAGGAGGCCGATAAATAGACTCAAAAGAATTTGAGTTTGGTAGACGTTTTCTGGCTCACTGTACGCCAACGGTAGAGATAGATGGACAAAAGTACAGGCGTGCCTGAATGCGACTCATCTAATTACCCGACAAGCGTCGGTTAAAAAAAAGAGATTAATTTTTGGCTCCTTCGGTTGAAGTTGACTGTCAAGCTAAAATTCACATGAACAACCGCCAACTTGGCCTTGATAATGACCATTTAGCTTATTGCTAACAGACCGTCAAAACGATATTTTCTTTATCCTCTGCGATGAACAACGAACACAGTCGTGCTGCGGCTTCCTGCGGAACCGAGATGTCTTCTCATATAGCCGTCTGTCTGTCTTCCACTGTCTCCTGGTGGCCACCTATCACAAGGAGCAGAACAATATCCGTTCACGTGAAGCAAAAAAAAAAAATGTCAAAGTCTGCCTTGTTCTTTGCTTTGTGTTTTTGTACAACGTTACCGCACGGCTCTCTGACGTACGATGTTACCGTGTGCTCGTTTTCTTCTTCAAAACACATTTTGGAATGGACCAGCGGCGCACCGGGGACTCCTCGTTCTGCTGGGGGACTTCAATGCTCATGTGGGCAACGACAGTGAGACCTGGAGGGGCGTGATTGGGAGGAACGGCCCCCCCGATCAGAACTCGAGTGGTGTTTTGTTATTGGACTTCTGTGCTCGTCACGGATTGTCCATAACGAACACCTTGTTCAAGCATAAGGGTGTCCATATGTGCACTTGGCACCAGGACACCTAGGCCGCAGTTCGATGATTGACTTTGTGGTTGTATCATCGGATTTGCGGCCGCATGTTTTGGACACTGGTGAAGAGAGGGGCGGAGCTGTCAACTGATCACCACCTGGTGGTGAGTGGGCTACGATGGTGGGGGAAGATGCCGGTCCGTCCTGGCAGACCCAAACGTATTGTGAGGGTTTGTTGGGAGCGTCTGGCGGAATCCCCTGTCAGAAGGAGTTTCAACTCCACCTCCGACAGAGCTTTTCCCATGTTCCGGGGAGGCGGGGACATTGAGTCCGAATGGACCACGCCCGTGCCTCTATTGTTGAGGCGGCCAATCTGAGTTGTGGCCGTAAGGTAGTTGGTGCCTGTCGTGGCGGCAATCCCGTACTCGCTGGTGGACACCAGCAGTAAGGGATGCCGTCAAGCTGAAGAAGGAGTCCTATCGGGCCTTTATGGCCTGTGGGACCCCAGAGGCAGCTGACGGTATCGACTGGCCAAGCGGAATGCGGCCGGTGGTCGCCGAGGCAAAACTCGACATGGGAGGAGTTCGTGAGGCCATGAAGCCGACTCCGGACGGCTTCGAGGAAATTCTGGTCCACCATCCGACGCCTCAGGAGGGGAAACAGTGCACCACTAACACTGTGTACAGTGGGGATGGGGCGCTGTTGACCTCGACTCGGACGTTAGAGCCGGTGGGCGGAGTACTTCAAGACCTCCTCAACTCCACCAGCACGCCTTCCTTGGGGAAGCAGAGTCTGGGGACTCTGAGGTGGGCTCTCCTATCTCTGTGGTCGAAGTCACCGATGTGGTTAAAAGCTCCTCGGTGGCAAGGCCCCAGGGGTGGATGAGATCCGCCGGAGTTCCTCAAGGCTCTGGATGTTGTGGGGTTGTCCTGGTTGACACGCTCTGCAACATCGCGTGGTCAGCGGGGAGAGTGCCTCTGGATTGGCAGACCGGGTGGTGGTCCTCTTTTAAAAAGGGGGACCGGAGGGTGTGTTCCAACTACAGAGGGATCACACTCTCAGCCTCCCTGGTAAGGTCTATTCAGGGGTGCTCGAGAGGAGGGTCCGTCAGGAAGTCGAGCCTCGGATTGAGGAGGAGCAGTGTGGTTTTCGTCCCCGGCCGTGGAACAGTGGACCAGCTCTACACCCTTAGCAGGGTCCTCGAGGGTATGTGGGAATTCGCCCAACCAGTCTACATGTGTTTTGTGGATTTGGAGAAGGCGTTTGACCGTGTCCTCGGGAGTTCTGTGGGGGTGCCAGGTATGGGGTACCGAACCCCTTGTTACGGGCCGCTCGGTCGCTATTCATTTCCACGGGGTAAGCCGATGTGCAATACGGCTGTTTTGCGTGACGGCCATTTTGACGGAACGAGTTCGCTCGCGTCTCAAGGCACCGTTGTGTGATTCCCGCCTTCGTACTCGGCCCAAGAGGCATTTTTTGCTGGTCGTGCCAGGCCAAGACCTCCAGCGCTGGGTAGAAAAGCAAAAAGCCGGGCGCTTCGAGCTCATGCACGGCTGCTCTTCGAGCCAAACTCAATTAAGCTAATCACGTTAAGTCCTGGTGGCCGGCAGGGAAGAATGAATGAAGGCTTGGCCGGAGCGCTGTTGCCATGCGCCGCTCAAACGAAACCGAGCGAGCTGTCGCACGCGGCTTGAGCCACGCCGTCATCGCATTGCTTCCATCTTTTTGGCAATCTTTTGTCAAGAGCATCCACGTCAGCCTGAAAGGTCGCTTCCCGTGAGCTCAAAGAAACTGCTCCTTCTTCAGACCGATACAAAGTCCGCATCACAGCCGATGCTGCGCGGATCCGCCTGTCGATCTCCCGCTCCCTCCTGCCCTCCCGAGATACTTAAACTCTCTTCGGTGACAATGAGATGAAAAATACACAGCATTCATGGGAAAACAAGAGCCGGAGCTATTTCTCCTTCTAAGAACAATATTTTGGATATTTAATCTTTTGACCGGCTCATTTTGACCCGCAACATAACAGGAGGTCTAATGAGTCGAGGTGTGGAGGCATTGTGGGGACCAGCTGAACAAATAGACCACAGAAACTACGTCAGCATTCTCTTTGGTCAGTCCTCAGCGGGAAAAGACATACACACCTCGCGGTTCTTCAAAAGAGCCCAAAGGAAGCAGACAGCTGCCCCCCCCCCCCTTCTGTCTGCCTTTTGCGTTGGTCACTCTGAGCCACGTCGCTCGGTGTGCGGCGGGCCTTAGAAACATGGAAATTCCGACACTCATTACCGATGGCGTTGAAGCATTTATGTCATGCTGTGGAGGAGAGCCGCATCGCGGGCAAAGTCGATTCATGCCTGGAGCCGGCAGGGTGTTCCATTTGTTGGCGACATCTTTGCCGCAGAAACATCTGTCCAAAACAACGTGCACCGCCTGGACCCGATGCAGCGTAAACATTTCGTCACTGACCATCCAACCTGTTTTTGTTTTGCGCTTTGCAGCCCGAGGAATTGGAAGCCGTGCATTCTCACACTTTCCGCGAGAAGACTTTCAAGAAGTCCAAGACCTGCAGCGTTTGCAAACTCATCATCGTCCACGACGGACTTGTCTGCAGAGGTCAGTCCCCGAGCTCGAACGCGAAATTAGCCTCATAGCATAATTGCACGAGTTATTTTTCGTCAGTGTCTTCAGGCGTTTTCCAGGGAGAAAAAAAAACAATGTTTGGATTCAGAATCGGCCTAATTTTTGAACTATATGATCGTGTCTGACGACGATTGCAGAAAACCGATAGCCGCGTCGTCGCCAGTCGTGGAGATAAAGCATCCAACTGTTTTTGACTGTTTCAATCGCCCCGCCTCCCAACACCAACAACAAAATAGTTGGCTTCAACTCGTATCCCCTTGATACCGATGCAGGAACATGTCACCCTCGCTGGTTCCTGAGTCAATGTTTCCCCAATAACGATATCCTGTCAGATGAAAGTGGTTAGGCCAGACAGTGAACGAAAGAAAGAATAATGTCAGCCAGACGAAGAGACTTCCATCCGTCCATATCCGCTTCGCCTCACAAGGGTCGCGGGTGTGCTGGAGCCTGACAAAGAGAGATGAAAAGTGAAAAAGATACGAGGTGCTCGGCAAAATGGCACGGCGGTGGAAATGTCTGTTTTCAGTCCGATAACGCTGCCGGAGGCCTGGCGGAAACGTGGCCTTGTTTGGTTTGGCTGCAAAAGTGGGAACATGTTGGTGACCTGGCCCGGGATGGGACCAGCGGGACCATTGAGAGCGATTCCTGCTCAGTGGGATCGTTTCCGTGTTTTTCATGTCACAATTTTTCTTCGAAAACTCACAAATACTTTGCAAGTCAGAAATGTGAAGCAGACGCGTCTGACCCAGCAGGACCTGAACTTACCATTTCACAATATACAATCATGCCCGCGGTTGAACACCAGAGAATGGACCGAGAGCCCTGACTTTTAGTAGGCCTAAAAAACAGGATTGAAAAGGAATTTCTAATCAACTTCTCCACGCAAGGGTCGTGGGCGTGCCCGAACCTATCCTAGCTGACTTCAGGCACTAGGCGGGGGGGGACGCCCTGAACCGGTTGCCAGCCAAACTTTGGGCACACAGTGATGAACAACCATCCACGCCTCTCAATCACACCTCGGGACCATTTCGAGTGTTCCGTTGACCTGCCATGCATGTTTTTGGAATGTCCAAAGAAACCCGAGTGCTTGGAGAAAACCCACGCAGCCATGGGGAGAACATGCAAGCTCTACATAAAAAGGGTTCGATTCTGGCTCCGGTCTATCTATCTATCTATCTATCTATCTATCTATCTATCTATCTATCTATCTATCTATCTATCTATCTATCTATCTATCTATCTATCTATCTATCTATCTATCTATCTATCTATCTATCTATCTATCTATCTATCTATCTCTGTCTGTGTCTGTCTCTCTCTGTGTCTGTCTCTCTCTGTCTCTCTCGCTAGCTAGCTAGCTAGCTATAAAACATATATATAAAGGAAACCTGTTTTCGGGACATCCTTCGCAGCGGGCGGTTGATAGCTCCCCTCTGCCGCTCTTGTTTACCAACACTATGCAGTCACATGTTCTCCCCATGACGCAAGCCTTTGGACTTCCTCCCAGCCGTGGGTTGCCAGGATACAAGGTGTGGGTTACTCTCACAATAGGCGTGTTGACGCAGGTCAGCGCCGTTCTTACAAAACAAGGAACTGTGTTATGGGGTATTTTGGGAGAGCGAGGGCCTCCGGGGCAGGAAGTGACTTTTATTTTCATTGACGGAGGTGCAGGAGCGGGCTCAGTTTGTGTACGGGCTGGATGGAAAAACTACACTGCAGGAGTCTGCCTGTGTGTGTGTGTGTGTGTGTGTGTGTGTGTGTGTGTGTGTGTGTACCATACATGGTTTGCCAGCAGTTAAAAGGACGGCAGATCACATTGAGGCAGGAACATTTTTGGTGTTCCATAGCAACAAGAAAATGGACTCCATCTATGACGCTGCATTTGATCTTTGTCAAGTCAAATAGTTGGCTAAAGCTATTGCATTGCATCTCTTTTGCAACACACACACGTACCTAATAAAGTGTCCCAGGAGTGGAAATGGTTGCGCTCCTACAGCTGGTATATATGTTGGTCTCACTGAGACACAAACACACACGCACACACTGATACCGTTCCAAAAGTTTCGAAAATATTTGTAGCTTGTTTTGATGGGCTGTTGGGAGTTGACACGGGGGCGGTTCTCACAGCGGGGAAATTTGGTGGGAAGAGAAACACATTTCTCATCCAATGTTGCCATTCATAAAGCAGTATCAGGGCAACAATCGAACCATTTCACACATTCGAACTGTGAGTAAATTTATTTCAGGAGATTCAAGGGACGGACGGTTTTGTTGCCCTGAGATTTTTCTCATGTCAAATATGTGCAGTGGCTCATTCAAACCATGTGAATGTATGAATGTATGTGAATATGTAATGTGAGGGTGAGCACGCCATCTCCTGGCCATATGACATCAGTACAACCATTTCCACTGCTGGGACACTTTCTTAGGTAGTGCGCGCGTGTGTGTGTGTCTCTGTGTGTTGCAAAAGAGATGCAATGCAACTATTTGACTTGACAAAGATCAACTGCAAATATGTCGACGTCAGAGATGGAGTCATTCAGCAGTCTTGTCTTGTTGCTAAGGAACACCAAACATGCTCGTGCCTCAATGTGATCTGCCATCATTTTAACTGTTGGCAAACCTTGTATGGCGCACACACAAACACACACGCGAGCGCGCGTACATGCTGTAGTTGGGATGTCATCCACAAGAGGGCGCTGGAGTCGCTTGGTCAGTCAGGAGGCCTGCAGCCCGCCGCCCTCCTCTGCGTGCCGACTGTGTTCGACTGTAGCAGCTGTTAAACACTTTGAAGAACATCCCATGACGAGCGCATCAGCTGGCCAAAGGTGGAGCTTTTTCCCCCCACAAGGATTTTTGCAGCTGCAGGATGGGCGGCAGAATGATGAAGCCCTCGTATGACTCAAGGCCATCAATCATATGCCTCCAAATGTCTTTCGAGACATACGGTATGCAACCGAGTTCAAAGGAAAATGGCCGGTTGTGTTCAAATAGTTGGCTCGCCGGAGCGCACGGCCAACCGTCAGGGGTGAAATGAAGCGATTCAGTATGTCTCGGGCTATGTTTCAAATCACACTCAATGTTATGATTCATTTCATTTCGGGACGCATTTGGATAATCCCGCACAACGCGGGTCAAATTGATGCAGGAGCACGATAAGAACGTTGCGAGAGGACATCAGATGTGCAATAGAAAGTGATCCAATTTCTCTTTATTGCGCCGGGAATGCTTATAATCTGATCATATTCTTCCACTAGCTGGCAGAGCGTACAACCAACTAACGTGTGTCTTCACCGGTTGCCACCCATGCGACAGAAGAGTACTTTTTTGTGTTCACCTAAACCAACCAGCATTTTGCCACGAGTAAAAGAAATTATGAGTAAACTGAGACAAGATCATCATTATCCATAGTTCTGACACAAGATTTTGTGAATGCCGCGTCTTGGCCGCTGGGTTTTGCGGCGTGTGAAAATATGAAGCCGCGCGATGTAACGAGGTTGCAAATTACAGCCCATCAAATGCGGGGAAGCTTTCACGCAGACGAAAAATCCATTCCTGGATTTACGCAAGCGAGACGCAGCCGGCCGACGCCAAGCCATAACATGACGGCGAATGTGCAGGCGCATATTTTGGGTTGGCAGTAAAACAGGCCAAAATCCAGAAGTCGGGGACGGTCGGGCAAGCAGCAATTTGCATCGTCGTGTCAAGACTTCTCAAAAAAGTCAAAATGTTAACATTTCTCCAGAGGTAGCCGGCTGAACTTTTTGCACCCCCCCACCCCCTATTTTCAAGAGCCATGTTGTCCTTAAAACTCTGCATAATGTTCGCGACGTACAAAAGTATTCAGAATAAATCCCTTGCCTCATTTTCGATCACCATTACTTGCTCTGTTAAAGTCGGACATCGTGGTGATCGTTGAAGCGCGAGGGCATTTAAAAAAAATGTTTATTATTAGCTGGTACTTCACAAACCACTGCTGTAATAATGGGTGCTTCTTGGCCACCAGGGGGCGTGTGCTCCATCAGTCAGTTGCAGTCATTCGTTTTTTCGCTCTTTGGTCAGAACACGGCAAGATCGATGCAAGTCTCGTTTGCTCTGACGTTGCGCCGTGAGTGTTAGCCTGACCTGAGAGTAACCGTCAGCTGGGAGTGGCAACAAATAGCTCGGAGCCTCTTTTTCAAACAATTGCCCACGATGTGGCAAAAAGCTCGCCGGCACCATCAAGCGCTCTCTGCTTTTTGCGCCAAAATCTGCTCAGTCGATAACACAAAGCGTCCAGCCGATGGCTTGCGTCTTCATTTCGGATTGTTGGAATCCATTTTGGAGGCTTGGGAAATGGTGTACACAAGTAGCGTGTCGGTAAGGGCAAGCACGTGGCCTGCGTACATGGGTTGGCGCTCACGTGTCGGTACAGCTGAGAAAAAGGACGTAAGAGGGTTGGGTGGGGTCGGGGAGGGGACGGGGCGGGGAGTGGGAGTGGAGGGAGAGGAAACGCTCCAGCCCTGCCCTTCGATTGTGTTCAGTGTTGTATGTACGGGGAGGGGTTCGGCCCAGCCCCGTGGGACCGCACGCTCGTTGTTGAAGGACCAGCGGAAGGAAACGGCCCAACTCTCCATCCATCATATTTTCCCTCCTTGCACACTTTGTGCTAAACTCCAAAGTCATGCCCCAAGCGCTCGTGTCGTCCACGCTCCTCTTTTTGACTATTTCTTGTTGTTGTTGTTTACACTGCACAATACTCGGACAACCGGCAAGATTGGAATAGTCCAACGCCACCATCTTTGCCACTTCTGTGCCACTTCCGGTGGCGGGCGGGGCAATTCAGATCTGCGCCTTCGGCGGGGACTGGAGTGACCCGGGTGCTTTGCCTGCCACTTATCTCGCATACTTTTCAGCGGTGTCCATCTTTGCGCTATTTTCGGGGACGGGATGAAAGTGGCAATGCATCAACGCGGGCCGGACGAAAGCGTGCAGCGGGTAGCACTTCGCCGTGGGAACATGCCGACATTCATCAGCCTTGGTGACATGCGGTGATGCCATGCGCTCAGGTTTTATTTTGTTTCAAAAATCAGCCGTCGCTATGCTCATTTAGATTTTTTTTTTTTGCTCCGATTTGTAAGGAGAAAAAAAAATCCCCGAGCTAGATGATGGCAGCAAACTAAACTAATATATCATAAATGTCCGGTGTTTGAACTAAGGGATGGAAAATACAAATAAGAGACGGATTAGTCAATGGTTACAATCCATCTGTTCCTGTCTAAAAATGAAGAGCATTGGAACAAAAGCCCCCGCAAGTGTGTTTTGTTCCACGACCAACGTTGGCGCTTTGCTGTTTGGCTCTTGCGCAATCTGTGCCATGATGTGAAGATCTTGGCAACTCAACAGTTTTTTATGCTTGGATTTCCCGCCGTCGCCTACTTTTGATGGCCTGTAATTAACAAGTCCAAATGACTTTTAACCACCCCCGAGTTCACGCCAGTCGAACAATGTCTCCTCTCCAGGGCCGAAATAGGAACCAAATGTCGGATGATGTCATTGCATTTCTTTTACCCTCCCCGTGCTGGGGCACACATTGACCCATTTTCCAACTTGTAGCTGTCGGTCTGAAATTGAGGATTGGTTTACAGGAGACTTCCTCGTCTTTTTTTTTTTTTTTTGCGCAATGTAAGAGTTCCCAGCTGTCTGTGACCTTGTTTTGCCAAAGTCGCCCAAAAGTCAAGAATGAAAGCACGCTCGTTTGATGACATTTTCAAATGGCACCCGTGAGCTGTGTTCGTGACGTGCTCGCACTTGAGACGCGGCAAAATTGCGTCCCGTGCCTGCGTGGCGAAGCTGGCCACTCATTTCCTTTTGACTAACTCCCAAACTCTGGCGTCGACTTCATTTTTGTCACTTTTGTTCATTTTCGGGGCCGTGGCGGTAACGGGCCGATCGCGGGAGGTCGCTTGCTTGGAAAGTCGATCTTTGTTGGGCACACCCCAGGCAAAGAGTCAAACGCGGTTGCCCACTGAAAGACTCTTCTTCCAATTTCCCCTTCAAACAAGTGCGTAAATGAGGGGAAGCCGTTCCGCTCTCGTGTCGATGCATTCCTCAGAGCGGTCGAGACGTGCGATTGTTCTGACACGTTCTCAAATTGGCGCATACCTCAGAAATAACGTCGTCTGTTTATCTCGTCTTTGCAAAATGGCCGGCCGGCTCTTCCCCGCAGCGCCGATCACAGATCCCTCTGGTGTGTTACGATTGTACAACGAGGCTCCCTCCAGTGGCAGCTTGAGGGACTTTTGTAAAAGAACCTCAGAAGAGTTTCAGTTGTGTCCGTTTTCTTGGAAAAGACATATGCGGCGATAATGTCCAAAAAGAAACTGAGCATGCTGCAAAGTCACTTCACCTTCAAGACATTTTGGAGCCCTTTTTTGAAAGAGTAACAGCTGGCAGGAATTCCAATCCTCGCAACAGTGAAATGAATCCATTTTCTAAATGAAATTCCGTGGGATGCTCTCTTTCCCGTTGTCCGTCAAATTTATGTGAAAATGAGCTTTGTTTTGTTTGTCACGCATGCGCTTGTTTATTTATTTTTTTTCTGTTGCTATTTGCTGGCTGCCGTGATCGTATCGTGGTCAATACCGCAATCCTGGTTTGAATCCTGGTCACGGCATGTGCAAGGAGGATACTTGACTTCTTCGGCCCGTCGACCTCACAGTCCCGAGGTCCTCGGTTCGATCGCGGCTGCGGACTGCCCGTGTGGAGTTTGCATGTTCTCCCCGTGCCTGCGTGGGTTTTCTCCGGGTACTCCGCTTTCCTCCCACATTCCAAAAACATGCGTGGCAGGCTGATCGATCGCTCCAAATTGTCCCTTGTGTGAGCACCGATGGTTGTTCGTCTGTGTGTGCCCTACGATTGGCTGGCAACCAGTTCAGGGTGTCCCCCGCCGACTGCCCGAAGACGGCTGGGAAAGGCTCCGGCACGCCCCGCCACCCTTGTGAGGATAAAGCGGATGTGAAAATGGATGGATGGATATTTGCTGGCTGCTAAGTCCAGCGAGCCTGAGCCAAGCCGGCCGTCCGCCATGCAGCCACGAGCTCATTGTACAGACGGAGCAGAGCAAGTCATGGCAGCCGATGGCGCACGCCATGACAACGCCATCGAAAAATGTGCCTCGAGACAGGAAGAAGCAGAACTCATGACATAAGACCGATGCCTATTCCAATCCAAGCTTACTGCCTCCTCCTTTATTTGGACAGCACGCGGCGCCGTGTTTTCACTCTCGGTATCCTTCGCAAAGGGAAGTGACAATTTACGAGGCGCTGGCCCGGGTCCTTCTCTGCCGACCGTCGTTCGTAGGACCCCTTCCAGGGAAGCGCGCCTGCAAATTTCGCTTTCACGTCCAAGAGGAGCGCGTGACGGCTTGGACGGCGTTCGAGAGCTTTCCCAAAACTTGCGCGGCCTCCAAATAACACATTCGTTTTTCACGAGGACTCCTTTGGCAGCCCCCCCCCCCTCCCCCCTGCCGCTTTTCGTTGGTTGATAGTCCAGCATAGTTTCAGCAAAGCTCCTCAATCAAAATTAATAAGAATTAAGATGGTGCCACAGAGGGCATTTTCCGTTTTTTCCCGCACCTTTTTATCCAGGCATACTGACAGTTAGAAGAAAAATGACACATGATTTGTTTGTTTGTCTTTTCATTTGTGGCTTGCTATGAGTAACGTGGGCCTTATCCATCCTTTTTCTCGCTCTCTCTTTCTCCCCTAGTTTGCCGAATTCCTTGCCACAAGAAATGCGAAGCAAAGGTAAGAGCCACACGCTCACAAACGTATCGGGAGGAAAACGGCTGCTGCGCCGTGCGTGTGTTCTTCCAAAACATTTTGAAGCAAGTGTGATGTCTAAATGACCCTGACTCGTATCTCCCAAAACTCAAAACGGGGGTCACTCGTGACTTTGTATACGGCAGCCATAGTCGATTGCTTTGTTTTCTGGTCAAAACGCACCGTCGTGATAACTGAAATGTCCACGTTGTGCTTTGTGCTTACTTTTGGACTTGTCTCCTTTTTGGGAGGCCTCAACATAACCCTCAAACTTTTTTTTTTTTTACAAGTGTGTGTATGCATCCTGATGCAAATGTATTTCCTGAACACGACCACCCTTTGAAAGTTTGTTCTCAGCACTCGCGATGGCAAAACGAAGCTTCATGAAGCACTAGATGGTGATATTCGGACGGATGGCGACATAATTCCAAAGGATTCGCCATGAAATGCGAGTGCCACGGAGCCCGTTTTTTGGAACGGGTCCAAAACATTTGCCCAGGCCTGTTGTTGGCGTTTGCAGAGCGCCGAGGCTGGGGGGGGTGGGGGCATACTTTGAGCGACTCTGTATACAAAAGTGAAACATTCCATCCCCCCCAAATCACAGCGGCATTTCCTTTTGCAAACATTTCCGAGGAACATGTCACGGCCTCCACAGGAAACAATTTGCTAACAAGGTTGAGAGATGACAAGCAAGGGAGGGGCTCTGATGGCCTTCCTCCTGATCGCTATCGCCATGCAAGACGTGAGTGGGGGGGTGGGGGGACATTCTTGGCCGTCATTTGCTGACCTTTCATGCTAACTAGGCTCATTGGCCAGTGCATCATGGCTTGCTGGGGAATTTGGGGTGGGGGGGTAAAAAAAACATATTCAGTGCTCTTTTGAGGGACATCAAATATGCATGGATTTCCTCTCTTTGGGAGTTTTCCCGAGACACGTTACAATGTTGTTGTTGTTTTTCATTGTATTGGATGTGCTGTAACGTAGGCGTGAGTCACTTGGCAGCGCGCGTGTGAAAATGTTGCTAACACGCACGTGTTTATTTGCAAGTGGATGTGAAAAACGCTTTGGGCATGTCGCCAAAGTTTCACGTGGACAACTGGAAGGACGTCATTGAGGGCAGAGGAGAAGGCCTTTTTGCAAATGGACTTGTTCCAATCTGACTTCCTTCAGCCGTTTGATTCTCACCTCTTTGTCTTGGAAAAAAATATGGCTGCATGCACGGAAGATGAAGACTTTTAATCGGAATCAAATACCGGTTGATTCTCGTCAACCTTGACTTTTTCATGTACCTCAAACTCATAACATTCCAGTTCTTCAAACAAATCGTAGTTTTGGTTCGACTTTCCTCCTCTTTGAAAATTATCTGCTTTTTAATTCTTCTGGCAATTAGGGGTAGAACATCGTTTTTTTTAAATTAATGTGAGGAGAACTTGGAGATGGGGTGAAGTAGTCATTGCAAAAATAATCCTAATAATCACTTTTCATTCCATGAATGCTCCTTGACACGCTTTTCCAAAAATACTTTGAGCTGCTTATTTGCCGCGTTGCTTTCCTTGCAAGTTGGGCCGATCACGGGAACGGCCGAGACAACGTATGCGCATTCATGCGTGGAGGTTGGCCTTCTGGCTCGGTCACCCCCCTCAAAAAATCCCAAAAGAAAGTCCGAGCCCACCTCCGCCCAGCTCGTGTCCTCGCGCCGGCGGTTGGAGCGAGTGGCCTGCGTTGAGGGGCCCGCGGTCATGTCCTAGTGACGCGCTGCGTGGATACGCTCGAGAAAACAAACAGGAACACCCACGCGCCAGCATGATGGAGTGATCAGGGCTTGCGGGAAGAATGTCAACGCCGGCCAACAGGGTGGAGGAGACAAGTGGCAAAGATGAGGCCGGTGCGGGCCACGAGGCAGGGACGTCCTTTCGCCGCCAAAAGTCATTTCACGGGGGTCACTGTTGCTTCGCGTTTGACTTCACTGGACGATCGGAACATTGGCAAAACAATTTATTCAGTTCAGAAGTATTATTATTATTATATATATATATTTACAGTGACCCCCTTATTCATGGTTCAGATTGTGCCTAATGTCGCAGCGCCTTAGAAGAATCTGTACAGGCCTCCTTTTTGGCAATTAAACCACGGTCTTGTTGATGAACACTTGGGACTACTACGTGACTGTCTTTTTACGTTGGCGACGTGTTTTGGGCCATGAAATAGGCTCCTCTGACTGGTGGACAGCTTAGTCCCAGAATGTGCCGCTTACATCACTGGAATGATCCCCCCCCCCGACAATAAAGCGGAAAGAATATTCCCAACGAGTAGCCATTCGAAAATCCATTTTGTGTTCGATGTCCGGTTCAGGTCCCGGACAAATGTCAGTGTCACATCTGGTGTGTCTGTTGGCGAAGGGGCCCGTCATCTTCTTGTGCTGTTGCTTGGGAAAGCCTGAGTCAGACTTGTGAAAGTGGACCTCACCCTAGAACTCCTTTTCTCCTCATCAAGGGGGAGGGAGGCGGGTTTGTTTGTCTTTTGACGGCGGCAGCCCGTTTCCACGCACTTTCATTTTTGAAACATTTGTTGTTTTTTACATACGATAGCCGACATGCATACGAGGTTACGGCTGAAGAGAGCATGCGAGTCCCTCCCAGTCTCCATAAGACGCATGACTTCCTTGACACCAATGACGCGTATGTTTGCCAGTGGGGGCTTTGGCGAAAAGGTGATTTTTTTCGGCGAGTGGCCTGCGAAGATGAGGCTCTTCACTGGGCACGCTCCTCTTTTCTCCTGCTTTCTCAGGCTTCTCAAGAGACGGGAGGGTTCCAAATGGGGGCGACGCAGTGAGCGGCCTCCCCATATGAAACGAGCGCGAGGGGACTTTCCCTCCCGCCTCCCACTTGGGGCCGGCCTCCACATAAAAGGCTTATCTGCCATAAACAAGCATGTTGTTGTTGGCCCAGAAATGGCACGCTGGCCGACTTTCCTCTCCGGCAGCCCCTGGCTTCCTTCCTAACAGCGAATGAAGCGATACTTTGCCGCCTTGGCATCTGGTGAACACCAGCTTCAAGAGCTGCCGTGCCTCTCATGGCCACAGGGGGCGCTCCTTCCGTTCCACGTCGAGGCGCCACGGTTACCGGGCCAGCCGGGGGCCTCCGAACTTCCCCGGGCTGCCCAACTGCCATGACGCCAAATGCTGACGTCAGTTACGCAAGTGTGCTGGCAGAGGCTTTTGTCCATTTTTTTTCCGTTTTCTTGAATGGTTTTCACCACCGGACACTTGCAAGTCACTCCCTCGTTGAACGGCCCAATTGCTGTTGTGAAGAATGCGTGGACGGGCGCTACTCGAGATGTGAAGAAGACAATAAATACTTGGTGGCTACTCCGCTGTTATCTGAGAGCGAAGCTCCACAAAAAAACGAGGGCTCGCTTTCTTCTGCCAAAGCGACAAAGCAATCCAAGTCATCGATGTGCGAGTCCCTCGACCCCTGACGGCGGACGGCAAAAGTGGAAAAAGGAGCCACCGCAAAAGTTATTTTTACATCCACCAAGTGCTGCCTGCCGTGTTTTCCTCAAATCTTCGACTTTGCGCTTTCCCCTTCCGCTGGAGCTGATTTCAAAGTTTAGAAAAGTCTGGACCCACACCAGCCATTTAAAAAAAAAAAAATTGCCCTGGCTGGGTTCTTGGAACGAGATGCTACGCTAACTTGCTTATGATGCTAACTGAGGTTTTTTGTTTTTCCCCACCTTCCGTCCTCTATTTGCGCCCAGCACGCGACCACATGGGACCATTTTCGACCATAATGGCTGACCAAAGCGGATACTGGAGTTTCAGGGGTTTCAACAGGTGCAATGAGTTATTTTGCCGTCCGTCGCGGCGGAAGGGGTGTTCCTGCGAAGGCCGTGACGTCAAGGGGGAAAAGGTGACGTGATGTGTCGGAGGGCGAAAGATACTCGCCGTGCTGCTGCCGCTGCTTTTTGATTTGAATTGTCACGTCGATGGATGCGCGTGTGCGTGCAGGCGTGTGTTGGAGGTCAGGGAAAGTCAGGGAAAGAAGCTTTTTTTTCTCGAAGGAACTTTGAGGTGGGGGGGTCTTGTCTTATATTTAACCTGTAACTTGAGATGTTGATAAGAATGGACGTTTTCCCCCCTCCCTCTTTCCCAAGTCCAAGTCCCACCATGGGAAATTCAGTTTGAATCTATTTTTTCCCCCGACTCCCTCTCTCTCTCTCTCTCTCTCTCTCTCTTTTTCTCATGACTTGTACGTCTCGAACAAGAGGGGAGGGGAAAAGCCCAAGCAGCAAACACACACTGAGGTGGAGGGGGGGGTTAAAAAAAAGCCGTAACCCAGCGCGCCAGACTTTGCCTCTCTTCTCCAGCGCGGCGTGCTGCACTGCGATGTTTCCAGTTGCGGGATGTTAGGATTGGCCTCCAGACGGACTTTTTGTGCTCTCGTCGAGACCGCTCGGACATTTTTCTGCTTCTTTTCGAGTGGGAAGAAGAAGGAGGAGGAGGAGGAGTGAGAGGGAGACGAGAGCCAGACCTATTAGCCTGGAGCTTCAACACACACACACACACACACACACACACACACACACACACACACACACACACACACACACACACACACACACACACACAGACACACTCCCCCTTCACTCAAACATCTGTGCGCTGCACCAAGGTAACACTGAGCGGATTTCGCCTCACCAGAGTGAGAACATGGAGCACTAAGAAGGGGGTGGTGGTGGGGGGGTGGAAGAAGAAGCATCGCACCTCAAGTGAAAGGCGGGACAAGAGAGGATGGCCACCACATTGTTTCAGGTGAGTCGAGCCAATTTGCCCAAAATGGGGGGGATAAAAACCCACCGCCTCTGTGGAATTTCTACTTAGCGGCGTCAACTCCCAAGCGCTTCATTGGAAAGAACGAAAATGTTGCACGCCGCTTTGGGTCCAAGCGGCACGATCAGTTGCCCGACAGAACGGCAGGAATTTTTCTCCAGTTTGGTTGGGCCGGCACGTCGAGCCTCAGTTGGATTGGAATCGCAGTCACGTGGGCGCGCGCAACTACGCGGCAAATCCATCGGGCCATTTTGGCCACTTTGTGTTTGGTGTCCGATGTCCATGCGGGGACTTGAGGCGCATTCATGAGTGTCTGTGTGTGTGTGTGTGTGTGTGTGTGTGTGTGTGTGTGTGTGTGTGTGTCTCCTTGGTTGGCTCGCGGCTGGGGGGCATGAGCGGCGTCTCCCTCAGGTGATTGAAAAGTCAGCCTATTTTCGTCCCTCAAGTCGTCTCCAACAATAAGGGTGACGCCGCAGAACCTTTGTTGGTTTCCACTCTAATGTCCTCTTGTCGTTAATTTACATTTTACATTTTCAACCTCGGGTAGCACCGTGATTTCATGTAAAATTAGTTTTTTTGTGGAAATTCAGTCAGAATTGAGTCTGCAAGTCTGCATAAGAAATTAGGCTGATCTTTAAAATGGCTGCCATCGATGTTTCGGATGGGCAAGCGGAAGCCAACCCTTTCCTGCCACGGATGTGTATATTCGTCCGTTACCTCTTTCAAAGCTGTCACGATTGCGAGGTGGTGGTGGACCCCGAAAAGCAGGCAGGGGGGAGGAGCAGGGTGAACTTGACGAATTGTATTTAATAAAACACAGAAAACTAAATCCAAAACATAGTCCAAAGTAGCAAACAAAAATCACAACTAAAGCTAAAACAGAACCTTGACCAAAACAAACCTGACACTGACAGCAGCAGACAAACATGACAGTGGCAAAAAGCAACAATGACCCGACAATGAATTGCTCGGGGTGGGAGTCCTTTTAAAGCCACTAATTACCTAACGACCAACAGGTGTGCAGCTGCAGGGAAAAGCCCCACAGTGCCACCTGTTGGTCACAAACGGAAACATGACCAAAGCGTAGGCATGCAAGAGGGTCTGAGCTGCCGCAATGACAAAGAGATCTCAGCAGGTGGCGCCACCGTGTCACCTTGGATTTGAGATCGGCGCAGCTTTTGAGAAGCAGCTTTGGCTCAGTCACCACGTCGACTGCGTTGGAGTGATGAGATTTGAAGCGCTGGTTGCGGATTACGGTCTCCTGTACGTCTCTCAAATGAAACGCGTAACGGACCTGAAGTCACGTCACTTCGTTCATGTTTGATCGGCTCAATTGTGGAGCTCTCTTCACTCGCTTCCTCGCGTCGAGGGTTTCTTCGTGTCAACGACGATGCTCTCCACCTTGTCCCTCAACTTTCAGTCGCAAATCTCGAATTCCGGCCAGTAGATGCGGAGTCCATTCGGATTCAAGGATTCTCTTTGGAGCTCCCTCCGCGATCGGACGAGGCGGCCTCGGCACTCGTCTCGGAAGGCTCGCCCCGCTTTTTGGCTGCATTTTTCTTCAAACGTGTCGCTGTTGTGAGTGGATTTTGCGTCGAAGCCACAATGTCATCGTTTGGCAAAGCTTCACCCATCAGCTTGGATGGGTCTGCGATCATGAGCAGATCTTTTCCACCACTTTGCATTCATCTTTGTCTCATCGGGCCATAAAAACGTTCTCCTGGAATTTTCATGGCTTGTCTCGCTTGTCCTTTTGGGCAAATTTCAGCGCGCGCGTGCAAGTAATGCTTTGCAAGCGGTCGCGGAGCCTCTCGGATTTCGGTTCAGGAAGTCGTCGAACAACAATAGATTGCGACAGAGCGCCTTCGCCGGTGCCCGTCTGAATGTTTGGGCTCCCCAAACGTGTCGTCATTGCTTCTTTCGGACATCCCCCGAGCGCTTTTGGAACTGAGGCCGATGCTTGTCCCAATTGATTCTCCGTCTTCTCTGAAATTCTTATTGACGCGCCGCTCGGCATCCGGGATCGTTCCCGATGCATCGGTGAAATGATGGACGAAACATGACGTCGGGCGACGGACTCTGGAGCTTAGTATCAAAAATCGAACAGCCGGGCGACTAAAACAACAAGCGGGAATAACAAAGGGATTCCGAAAGGGCCAAGCCAAATACAAACACAAAGTCCACAATTCAAGCGAGCTGTGACAGGAGCGCAGGCTCGCCTCAGCTTGTCCTAAAATCGAGATGCGCCTTTTTCCAAAAGATGCTCGGCTCCGTGCAGGATGTCGGGAAGCCGCGGAGATTCACGACAGTTTGATTGACATCAAAGTGGACAAACGTGGGGGGTGGCTGTGTCTGCGTGGCTGTGTGAGATGCATTGTCTTGCAAGTCAATGTTTGTTGTTGTTGTCCTTCTGATGCTTTCACATGTCAGAAAACTCGTGAGCATCCTGGTCAAAAGGTGTTGCGCATTTTAGGGGTCCCTTCTAAGAACGGCCAAAACTCTCTCCGTTTCCTTTTTCAGCAGCAGCAACAGTGGCAGCACTCACCCCGAAAAGCTGCTCATTTCGTCCGATCGCCAAAGTTGAAGGCATTGAGCTTTTCCCACGCTTTGCCGCCCGGCAGCCAATCGGGCTTCGGGATGTACGACATCGCACACGAATGTCCCGTACACGAGGCGGGATTTGTGACCGCAATTCAGCCAGCTAGCGTTACGGCGACATTGATAAACTTGAGCTGGCTTGGACGTTTGGCGAGCCAGGAGGTTGACATAGCTGGTATGTACTTTTTTATTTGAACAACTGTTGAAGTGTTCCAAGTCTAGCATCAGCCAGAACTCCGGCATCAACCACATGGTGTTCGCTAGCTCATTGCAAAATGGCCGGTATGACGTCCAAGCAGGCGAAGCCCCTCCCCTTCTTCGAAGTCGCTGCGTCACCCGGCAACTCCCGCCGTCAAACGCTAACGAATGAAACGAGGCGGAACGCTTGCAACGGATTTGCTCTGCGCGTAGCATCGCACTGAAATGGGAATCTTTGTCTCGCCGCCAATATATATTTGTTGCGAGAAATGTTCGAATGTTTTTTTTTCTGCTACATGGGCAGCCTTTTGAATCCCCGCGGCATTCGGCGGTTCACGCGAGTTGGATCCGATTGGCATTCGGACGTCGAGGGCTTGGCGTCTCCTCCCCGCCGACGCCAAGCTCATCTGTTGATGACGCGCCACCGCCGCCCCGTCTTCGTTTCCCACGTCCTTCTTTCCCGTCCCGCTCCGTCCGCACGTTCCTCTCGGCTCGCGAGCAGCTGCCCGATGACATCACATGGAAAAATGTTTTTACTGGCCCGAGGATGCAAACCGGAAGATGTTTAAAGGGCTTCTTCGTTTTCTAATGAGGCCTGGAAAGGGTGAAATTTCCACTGGCTGAGCTCAAGACGGTCACTCTTTGTATCGCTTAGCAAGCTTGTAAACGCGTCTCGGTCGGATGGCGGCGTTTCATCGAGTTGAAACCTGGAATGTTTTTGGGAGAACAACTCCAAATGGTCTCTTTCACTAAGTGCCAAAGCCTGATTGGTGGCGGGCGGCCTTCTGCGGATCCGCCCCCGTCCGTCCTTGGCCGCTTGGCTGGCTTCCAGGCAGCGAGAGCTCGCCGCCGCGCAGCAAAAAGAGAACGTGACCGCCGCCGATTCTGGAACAAAAAGAGACAAGCGTAAGCCTTTTCCCCTTTGCTCACAAAGGCGAAAGGGGCGAGCGAGTGGCACACGCGCACTTTGTCACGCGCCCTCCGGATTTCATTGCTGGTGCGCAGAATCCTCCTCAAGCGCAACTTCTCGGGAGGAATAAAATGCCATCTGGCTCGAGTTACCAAAACCGCATCGTTGGAGTTGGTATTCCTGCGAGAACACCAAACCGATCAAGAGAGAGAGCGAGCGCATTACCTCAATTCTTTCACCAGCAGAAACACAAAAAACAAAACATGGCACTTTTTCCATTCGCTATTCTTCAGCGGTAGAACCTTGGCCGCTCTCTCCGACAACACCGGTTTCCGACCCAAAAAGTAGAAAAAACGTCAAAGAAAACCTGGCTTTGACACCGATAAAGCACGGCCGAGAACGGGCTTTGGATGGCCAAACGCGTGGCTCCAGATGAGCGTGGTGCCCTCAAGGCGCCTCCGGGCGATTACGTTTCTCCCCTCGTAATTGACGTCACAGCCCAATTCACTGCCGACTCCCAATCCAAAGTGGTGCAAGGCCGCCATCTACTGGCCTCCATTCGTCATGAGAGTTGGGAGCAGCTGGAAGTTGACCGCTAACCCTCTCGCAGCTGTTAGAAAACCTTCTCGGCGAGCATAGCGGGGCGGCGTCAACTGTCTCATTCCATTTGACGAATCTAAACGGCAACGAAGGAGTGTCGTGATCTGAGCGGTTTCGTCACGTCGCAATTGGATTTTCTCTCACTGAATGCTCTTCATGTTGGTTACGCCCCAACCGCACCTTCCCTCTGGACGTTTCCCAAGTCGAATTATTTCGGGAGTATGAGCAAGGCTCTTCCAGTGGCTGTTTTTCAGGAATTCCGCCCCCAAAACACAAAGACATGGAGAGAAAACAATTTCGGAGGCCATCGGCGCGCTGTCTCGAGTCCTTCTTTCAGCTTCTTCATCCATGAACCGTCAATCGGCGGCACTCGGACCGGACTCGCTGTGTGAGCCCGCCGCTTGGCCTCGTCGTCAGCGCCGCCGCCGCTTCGTCCAGCCTGCTCGAGGTTTCAGCGAGAAAAGAGAACGCTGCTATCAATCAGGAGTGAAGAAGGCCGGATTCCTTTTCTCTTCGATGCCCCCCCCCGCTCGAACCTGCAGTCTGGCACGCTCGGCCATGGCGGCTCCAGCCGGCCTCCAGTTACCGCTTACGCTTCACCGATGGAACGTGCACATCGAATAGCCTTGCGCCATATTTGGCCGACCTGGATGAGCATCAAAGTGCACTTTGCATGTTTTTGCCAGCAGAAGAAGAAGAAGACGACGGAGGAAAGTTGGCAGCTCCGCACGTTTCGTTGAGAGCCGACATGCGGGACTGAATTGTTGGCCTTTTTTAGGGGAGGAAGCAGACATTTGACAGTTTTTTTGTTTGCGCGCGAGGTAAGAAGCGAAACAAACGCACGACGTCGCCGGTGACTTATTGAGACAGACGAGGCAATGCGAGTGAGCGCGCAGTGCCGTCTTCGCCGAGAGGGAGCGGCGTCGAAAGGATGAGCCCGAGACGCCGAACCCGGACTTCTGCCTGCAGGAAATGGGCCCCCGGGTTAATGTCGTTAACGCAAGCTCGCACGGAATGCAGCAACGCAATTCTCCTTAATTATATTACAGTCATTTGAATACTCTCGATAGCATCACCACGCGCTCGGAGCGGGCCTCCTTCCCACGCACGCACCGCGAGGCGCGCACAAAGACTCTGTGTCACTTTTCGCAAGCGACGTCGCATGCTGCATTTTGCATCGTTTGGACCCAAAGGAGGAATTCCATTTTTCTTTTCCGTTGAAGCCATGCATCACTAGCGGCCCCCAAAATTGTGAGCAGGTGACCCGCGTCCATCCTTTTTCATTTCTCTGAGTTTTTCCGTCAATATCGGTCGGCTGCTGAGTGGCAACCTGCCAAATCAATCGAGGTTCAATTGATTGGTTTTGCTGAGCCAGCAAAACCAATTGATTGGTTTTGTCAGCGCCAGCCAACAATCTACCGCAAATTGTAAATGGCTGGCTTGGATTTCAATACACATGAAAGGAAAAAACAAAAAACGGGGACAAGATGTTTCCAGACAGGAAACGTTGCTCGCTTATTTGTCTTGATCGTCCTGCTTCGCGTCTCCCGCCGGAGGCCATTATCGCCACACTCTTCCTGTCCGTCAGTCCCCGAGAGTCGCGCGTCCGCCATGGTGTGGAAGGATGCTCATCGGATCATCCTTTGCTTCCTTTTTGGGGGGTGGGGGGGGTGGATGGACGGCGGATTCAGTGGAAAAGATATCAAGTGGGCCCTTGTCGCGGTGTTGTTTGGAACGTCCCCTCGCCGTGTCATCACGCTGCGGTGAGGACAACGTTGAAGCGTTCTCATTTCACCATTCAGGCGATTGATTTCCAAAAGAGGCTGCGATAGCTTTTTCGTCGTCGTCGCTGTTTCTCAAAACTCGCTTTAATGGTTTTGAGTGGGTGGATGTTGCCAGGCGGACGCCCCCTCGCCGCTGGGGGCGTCATTCGGCCCGCGGCAACTATTTGGGCGCGAGGCAGTGCCGCTGCTTTGTTGACTGACAAAGTCCAGATGACAACAAAACACCAAGTTGTTTGTCCTGACCACCTCTTCTCTCGTTTTAGGTGTCTTCGTCTTGCGTTCCGGTGAGCAACTATGAGCTGGTAAGTCAAGTTTTGTTTCAAGTCAGCTTCCCTTTGCGCCCAAATGGGCCCCACCCGCTTTGTCTTCCCCTTGCACGGTTGATCAGCTTCTTCGTGGCTCGACAAGCTCTTGGGTGTTTCACATTTCCGAACCAAAAGGATATTTGGTCGCAACAGTCAGAAGGATCGACGTTTTCAACCGTTTGCATCGGACAGGCCGCTGAGAAATACTCACGACCTCAACAGACTCCTCAGAAAGGGCGCACCGACTTGTTGGAGTTGTGGCACTGCATGAAAAAACAAAACAAACAACAAAAAAAATTCGAAAAGGGTTCCTCTTTGGAACTAACATTCCGTCTTCAGCAGCCTTGAGATGATTCGACGGCACGCGTTGCATTGAAGAGAAGTGCAAAGATGGCGCAGCATTGGAGACGAAGCGGGCAAACTTTGGCCCTGAAACTCGTCGGCTGTCAAACGGAGTCGCGGCCACTCGCGGCCTGTGGTTGAAGTGGCGAGTGGTCACGGCTGTGCCCTCCGGTGGGCAACATTTCGGGTTGAAAAATCACAGTGATTGTTGATGGGCGGCCGTTTGTCTTCCCTCCAAATGATTGAGCGAGCGTTCTGACAAATACCGACTTTGACTCCTTTCCCAGTAGTCGAGCCACTGAGAATTGTTTAACTGAGCGGCAGGAAGTTTGGCAGGCCTGACACCCGAGTGCTCAGACAGATTAAAAAAAAAAAGCCGTGGTGCAGAAGGCACACCGGTTTTGCTTTGAAGCGGCCATTTCAAGGTCCAACGTGTCCACATGCGGCGCTCTTTGCCAAGACCAACGCCATTTTGTCGACAAAAGTCTCGCAAGGCCACTTTGACTTGAGCGCATGAAATTTGGCAGGCTTGTCTGCATGAGTAGAGCCACCAAAAAAACAAAAATAAATGTAATTGTCAAGATGGAGAATTTGTGTGCGTGGTTGCTACCAAAGTTGAATATTTGTTTGTTTATTTATTGAACATAAAACATATACAGTAATAATTTGACAGAAAATAAGGTCAGTAAAATAGTCAAAAGGAAAGAGAAATCAGTCATCATTCAACACAGTTACAGATGCTCCCCAGCTTACGAACGAGTTACGTTCCGAACGATCGTTCGTAAGGTGAATTCGTTCGTAAGTTGCTTCAGTGCTATATTTTGTCTGGAATGTATGTTTAAGGCTTATATGTTTGACATCCATATAACGGGGAGAGAGCTTTTCGTCACGTTCTTCAGGGCTCGAGGGTTAGCTGCCCGGTAAACTAGCAGCGCTTCAGCGGGGAGAGTAGACGACTAGCAGTCGTCGACCGCGCGCGCTGACGCCTCCCGCCCGTTCCACCGTCACACGCCCGCCCCACGCCTCTCCCGCGGCCGCCTTCGAACGTCACCTCCGCCGTCCTCCTCCGCCCCGTTCGGCACTCGGAAAAAGGCGCGCAATACAAAATCTAACTTTTTCTTTTTTTTTCGACATACCCGTGAAAATGTTCGTATGTACCGTTGTTCGTAACCCGGATGTTCGTAAGCCGGGGAGCGTCTGTACACACCCTGGCACTCTTGTGTCCATTTTCTCCTGTATTTATCATGGATATTTCCATACCTTTCTCTATTTATCAACTTAGTTCTGATTTTTAATAGGTGTACTAAATGACTAAAACAAAACATTTTCACCTCAGAGTGCCGTGCCAAAAATGTTCAACTTGGTGTACTGCCCCTTGCAAAACTATCGCCGCTTGAATTCTTCACATTTGCGCGAGTGGCCGAGCAGCGACGCGAGCGACGTTCTCTTCTCAAGGCGCACGTCGAAAGCTTTTGCCAGCAGCAGGCAAAGCCGCCTTTTGGGAGCTCGCAACTTTGGGGGCTGTCAAAGCGCGGCGAGTCGAGCGCATTCCGGGAATGCGCCGTATGCCGAGGACATGTTTTCAGCTAACGATGGAGGTGGGATGGAGTGCGAGAATGAAGCGCATTTGAGTCCAAACACCGCGGCCGGCCACTTTGCCTTTTTTGGTCATCGGCCGCCGCATGCGGCGGGGATGCGGGCCGCTCGGCCTCGTTCTCGCATGTTTTGCATTTGAAAGCTTTTGGATGCTTGACAAACCCGAGCAAATATAGCCCTCGACAACAACAACATGTTCGCGCACACGCACACACACACACACACACACACACACACACACACACTCCACCCTCTGCACTTTCCTTTGCTCCCAAGGAAGCCGTTTCCCAACGTGTCTTACGTTTCATGCAAAAATGGTGATGCTAATGACGCACGAATGTGCTATTCAAGCAGAGATGAAAGTCCTCCGGATTTTCCCGGAATTCCGGGTTTTTCAAATTTTTATGAAAATCTCTCCGGAGAATTGAGGAAAATTTGCCTAAAATGAATCCCGATAATAGTTGGCAACATTGAACGAAGACGCGTTTGAGTTCGTTGTTTTGCTTTCACGAGCGTAGCCATGTTGAGACACTAACACTAGTAACAGGAAAGAGATATTCGTCTCTTTCTAAACACACTTGCTAAACCCCAGCGAAACGAATAAAAGACACCGTGGACAAGACAGTTGTCGTAAAAAAATATTTGGACAAAAAGGGAAACACAGATTGGCAGAAAAACGTGTCCGTCCGACTTCGAGTGTCGTCTCGGCTAGCTTAGCTTAGCTGTTGTTGTGTGTGTGACGTCAGGTGTGTGACGTCGTTGCGTCGTCGCTGATTGGTTGAAATCAAAAGACGCGCTTGCGTACACGTTCGCGCTGAATCACGCACAGCAGAGAGCCGCGGACGATCTCCTGCTGAGGCTCGCTTAGCTTGAGTGGCGTCGCCATAACAGTAATAAGCTCGCCTGGCATTCTCATGGCCTCGCCACATCTTGGAGATTTCGAAATTTCATCGAGAACGGAAGCCACGTGTGCACACAAAAAGGAAGATGAATCATTGAATGTCGAGTATTTGAAGAGTGTTTTGTGTAAACTAATTCATGTGTCATCGGCCAGGTGTGTGTGCGCGTACGCCCGCGCGTGTGTGTGTATATGTATGTGTATATATGTATGTATACACACATACATACACACACACACACACACACACATATATATATATATATATATATATATATGTGTGTGTGTGTGTGTGTGTGTGTGTATATATATATACCAGCGGTTGGGCACCACTGCCATACAAGACGGACATTGGGGGGGGGTTGATGGTTAGTGAGTTGACGGAGTTGACATGCACACATTTCCTTGAGGGTTTGTCGTCAAATTCCCTCGGCGACTCCCATCGGGCTTTTCGCTCGCAGAAGAGGACAGCCGAGTGCATCGGAGGGAGCAAAAACACCCAAAGTTATTTTGGGGTCGCACATTGAGCTTGCCACATTCCAGTTTTTCCCACAGCGAAGAAGGCGGCGCTCTGCGCTCGTCTTTGTGGGAGGGCCCCAAGGGATTCCAAAGTTGAAGCGAAGGCGATGGGAACCCGACGCGCACGCGCGCCCCCCCAACTTGCTGCGTCGACGTTTGTGGGCCGCGCACGGCGGCGGGAGCGCTGCGGACGCATGAGTGCGGAGCGGCTGCGTGCTTGTTGCTCTGGACGCACTTGCCAAGGCCTTGGACTTCGCACGCTTGGGCAAACGATTTGCCTGCGGAAGGATTTTGGCATGGGTGTCTTCGAAACAAGAAAATGTTGGGAATGTTGACATTACGCTCGGAATTTTGCCTCTGCTTATTCCTTTGACTTTTTATGGCCAAATCTTATCCAAACAGTGCACAGAATCAGTCCCACTCCGGCAGCGCCGCCAATTTATTAAGTTGCCATTTGTGCTGTGTTAGTCATTCATAAAACACAGGATAAAAAACAAAAACAAAAACAAGCCCAATTCTTGTGTTGGCCTTTTTATGTTGTTTCTTTGACCTCCCAATTTATGGATGCCTGCAATCATCCCGATTTGGGAATCCAGCTATTTATTTGTGTGTTGATTTTGGGAACTCATCCCGATCAACTCCACCTTGTTTTTGTGCGTGCTCTTCCACAGGATGGCGCCAACGCCCTCTCGAAATTAGAAAGTAGCAGCGTTGTCTTCAAGAAGCGCCTTTCGCCCGTCTAGCGATGCCGAGCCTCTGGTGGCGTTTTTGCTGAATCTGTTTTGGATCTGTCAGCCATCGATTTTCAAGGTTCATCTTTGAAATGGAGTTGTATGATGTGCTGCGTGTTATTCGAGGGAATAATCATGATTTGTTGTCTATTTCCATTCCTTGTAATGTGGCTCCTGCAGTTTGCATGAGGCCAAAGCGGCTATTTTGGTGAAAACTCTCACAGAGGAGCCGTGGAAGGCAAATAGCGCGCCGCCCACCGGAACAAGTCTCACCTTTCCAGAACAAGCCGCAGTTGCAGTGGGCCTCGCTGGCGCACACTGCAGTTTATTTTCCGGCCACTAGGGGAGCTCTTGAGCACAATCGCAGATCCATACGTCGCCTCCTGGCAAGGATTCCGATGGAAAATACTTGAGCATCATCTGACTTTCTTGGGGTGTTGCAAACCGTTTCCCCCAGAAGTGCGATGACGTCATCACTGGAATCACCCGAGAGGCCGGCTGGAGGAAAACATGACGATTAGCCGCGCCCGAGAAAGAAATGGCAACAAGGCTTCCTTTGTGCCCTAGCCAAAAAAAAAAAAAACACGTCCAGCGTTACCGCCCGCCATTTTGTTCCGGTGGCTTGTTGTCTGGACCGCCACGAGAGCGACTCCAAACAATCACATCGGTTCCTCGTGTGTGGTTTGAGTGAAGCCGAGAAAGGGAGGGGAGGAGCCACGGATATTTTGCGCAAGGACCGCCCTTCACCGTCGCTTGGCTTGGTCACGGCAGCCGTCGGCCGCAGCCCACCCGCCGCCGCATTTGTCTTTTTCTAAAACCGGCGTGAGGTTCGTGTCCGCCGCCAGAAGCCGACGCGTGTGGTCCCGCTCGACGACTTGTTCTTGCAATGACAACACGAAACGCCAAGGAAAGGTGTCATTATATCTGGCCGCATTTTATTTTGAAAAGCTGCGCGTCTCAAAACTGAACTTTTAACACTCGACAAAGGGCCGCTGTGCGCGAGCCTCGGTCACGCCCACGCGCCGAGGCCCAAAGTGGGGATTTGAACCACAGCGCCGTTCCCCAGTGAGCAGGCTGGGCCCAGCTCAAGATGAAACGCTGTATATTTAGCCCCGGGTGCCCCCAAGAGAGGCTGCACTCCGGCTTGGTGTATTCCTGCAAAAGTCAGGGAGGAGGAAACTCCCGGCGTCTTGCTGCTGCTTTTTGCCCACAAGTGGGCTGTAATTTGCCCGCTCAAAGGAGCTTCTGTGTTTGTGTGAAAGGAAGCACATGGCACGCTGGCGACGCAGATCAAGATGCGGTGGCCGAAAGGCATTCTGGACGGGACCCCGCCCCTCATCCCCCACCACCCCTGCCCCCGTTGGTGAAAAACAAGAAGCACCTCATGCCACCGATTTGAACGGGATTGCTCAATTGCAAGGCGTAATCTCGTGATTTCATCCACATCAGGCGAGATTTTCGAACTCTGACCAGCATTTTGTTGCGCCTCACCAGCACACGGCCTCGCAAATGATTGTGCAACAATTGTTTCCTCTCCAACGTTGTCAATGAACTCCGCGTAATTGGATTGCGTCCAGATGTCTGTTCCGTCAGATGACGGCTTCGGTGTGTTGCCGTGTCGGTGGAATCTGAATTGCGAGTGCCGGCATCCGACATCCACAATATCGCCAATGGCCGCTTGCTTATTTGCTTGGTTTTTCAAACGATCAGATTTCACCTTCAGCTCTTTTTGCCGTCCTCTGATTGGTCAAGATGAGCTAAGCAGTCCATCGATTCGTGGATGTTAAGCGCTTTGTTGGAGTGTTGAGGTTTGGAGGGGATATATCGGAGAGGAAAGGTTGAACTTTGTTTCTTGCTTCAGTCGCGACACCATTCATCGTCGCTCATAGTTGTTAGTCTTTTTTGGGGGGGAAATAAAATTGCACCGTGGTGGTGATGCTATCGGGTCACTCCAGTGCCACACGCGCTGCTTGCCCGCCGCATTGGCAAACTCTTCTTCTTCTTCTTCTTCTTCTTCTTGTCTTCTTATCGCGGCAATTCTGTAGCTTTATAAGCGTGCGACCGACAGCAACAAAGCTCTTCTTTCACCAGGAAATAAAAGTACTTTTCAAACTTGGACCTTTTTTATTTTATTTTTTTATTTTTTTTTAGGAAACAGCAGTTGAACATTGGCTCCTTGAAAATACTCGTATGCTTTTTGTGAAATTTTCACTTGGATGCCATTTTTTTCCTTTTTGTATTTGTGATACCTCAAATATCGAAACGAAGCTTTCCTACGAAAGAACAATAACCAAAAAAGAGCACGTCGATTGCAAAATAACATTTTTTTTTGCCAAGAAAAACACTGCGGCCAATTCAGGAAATTTGCATGGACGTTGAACTTGATCCACACTCTCACCACCACGCTGCTTTTGCACGCCACATGGGATCGCCATAGAGCACAGGTGTCAAAGTCAAGGCCCGGGGGCCAGATCTGGCCCGCCACATCATTTTATGCGGCCCGCAAAAGCAAATCAAGCATGTCAAGTTCCATGATGCTTGCTGAAGTCTGACCCAAAATTTCAAATTGTCATCTGTAATCCGTAATAACAGTCATTTTTCTTGACTTCTGATTATAAAACTAGTTATTCACCAATTTGTTGTGCGCTGTGTATGGAAAATGTGAAGGTGATGAAACATTGATATGGTTTCCCCAAATTCATAATGGCCCTCCAAGGGAAACCGTAACGACAACGTGGCCTGCAACAAAAATGAGTTTGACACCACTGCCATAGAGTATACACACACACACACACACACACACACACACACACACACACACACACACACACACACACGCGCCGAATCCCGTCCTTCCATGCTGCAACACCGCTTTGCCGCTCCGCATGTACGAGCCACGAGGCCCAACCCATATGGTGGACACGCGCGGACTCAGACGGCGAGCATCTGGCCGCAATGGCAAAAGCGGAAATGCGCACGTCGGGACGAGCCGCTTACGAGAGAGTGAGCGTGTTTTGCCTTTTGCCGGCTGGGAACACAATGGCTCTATTTGTGTCCGAATGCCTGCGGCGGCAAAGTCGCGGCCCGCCGGCGATTCCGCTCGCTGCTTTTAGCGCATCCGTTTGACGCCGCATTTTTACTTCATTTCAAGGAGCGGCGACAACAACAACACACGCGTCCTGTTAGGCATCTCCGGTGTTTTAGCTGACAGCATTTGAGTACCCAAAAATATCATAATAAGTACCATATTTTCATGACCATTCGGCGCACCGTATTGTTGGGCGCATTCTCAGTAACGGGTGCTATTTCTGTGTTTGACACATACACAAAACGCACCTTATTATTGGGCGCAGCCCGGCATGGTAAAACATACGCTAGCTTAAACATACGGCATGCATGCACGCACGCTAAAAACACGTTTTAAAAAGGCAACGGAAGCAAAACGGAGTTCGGTTGTACTTTATTTAGCCATTTTACAATGTACTCACGTTTTTCCCTTCACCTCTTACACGCTCACCCTTCACTCATTGGCGACTGGTACCTGCTAGCGGCGTGCCTTTAGCGTCCTCTTACACGCTCACCCTTCACTCATTGGCGGACTTCCGCATGCCTGTCGTCACTCACTCCGCCTTTTCTCTATATAAACAGCGTGTCGGCCAGAAGCGCTCTCATTTAGGCTTTGGAACTCGGCTCATACACTAGACGCTCCGCATTATAAGGCGTCCTGTCCATTTTGGAGAAAATTTAAGACTTTTAATGGCGTCTTATAGTCATGAAAATACGGTACATGAAATTTCAAGCGGCATTCCACTCACGCATCCGCTGCGCACGCCGACGCTCTGTCATCGTCTTCGGCTCCAGCAGCCATCCCGCCCGCCCCGCCAATGCAGACTGTCCAACAGCGCCGACATCTCCGCCGACCAAAGTGGGGCTGTGAAAAATGCCGGACATGACGTGCAAAAAAAAAAATGAAAAAAAAATGAAGCTGCCGTCTTCATTTGTTCAACTGAAGATCAGATTGTTTTCTCTGAATTGTTTAAGATGACAACTGTTCTTTGCGACAAAACACCTCTTTGTTCTGGGTTTCATTTTCATGACACAACTCGGGCAGTACGTCGGCCTCACGGTGCAGAGGTGCAGGGTTCGATTCCGGGCTGCGGACTTCCCCGTGTGGAGTTAGCATGTTCTCCCGTGTCTGGGTGGGTTCTCTTCGGCTACTCCGGTTTCCTCCCGCATTCCCCTCCCAAAAAACATGCGCGGCAGGTGAATTGTAACACTTGAAATGGTCCCTCGGTGTGATTGTGAGTACAACTGCTTGTTCGTCTCCGTGTGCGATCGGCTGGCAACCGGTTCAGGGTGTCCCTCGCCTACTGCCCCAACTCCGCTGGGATAAACTTCCCGGGAAGCCCGCGAGCCTCCCAAGGAGAAGCAGATCAGAAAATGAATGGATGGATGGATGGATGGCACGGCTCATTTTGACTTGGAAAGAAGCAACTTTTTGGGCACACGTTTACGGTTGCGTTTCGGGAAAAAGGCCTCGCCCGTAATACGTGTTTGGAGCCGAGCTATTTGGCAATCACTGGCCCAGACAGGGAGGCCGAGGTTTTGCTTACTGCTTCGCGGTCTGGTCTGGGTGTGCTAAAAAAAAATGCATTAAAAAAAAAAGTGTATTCCCGGCCTTCCTCGGCCAGACTGTAATTTCACTCCTCAATTTAGTCACCAAAGTCCCCTGACGCTTTTTACACAAACAGGAATGCCGAGCGTCCTCCTCATTCCGGCGCGGCTCTTTCAGTGCAACTTTTCACCGCCGGTGAGGGTGCCGTCCGTGTCTGGGCCCAGTGCTGAAAACACAACGAGAAGATTGAAGACGGCATCCCTTGGGCAAGACCCTGCGGGTCGTACTCCCGGAAATTTAAAAGGAAAAAAAAAATTGCCCCCAGCCAAGGTTTTATTCGTTTTCACAACACTGGACAGACACGTCGACCATCACAGGACGTTTGAAAAGGAAGTCAGCCATTTTGCTTTGAAGAAGCAGCCATCGAAAGGTTGGAAGATTCACTTTGCTGCAAAAAACCTCAATCCAAAGCGAATGTCTTCAACTGATGTCAATCGTGAAGCCTTTCTCTGCGGACGCCATCTTAAGTGGGCGGGGCATGCGTTGGTGATCAGTTTCCAGAGTCGGCTTGAAACGGCCTTTTTGGGTCAAAAATTAGAGATGGGAATGCCCACCACACAAATAACGTGATTCTTATTATTTTTAGTGATTTATTGGTTTGTTTTTATGACTGAAATGTATTCATTTTGGCTTTGGGCTCATGTAGCAAAGGTCAACTGTGAGCTTGCTGTCCATCCGCAATTGCACAGAAACAAAATGTACTCCTTTTTTGTTTTTTTCCATCAAGCGGTTGTCCAAAATAAAATGGTCTGGATCCAGATCTACTCTTTCAAGTACTTTTGACACCAAAAAAATAAAGCACCTGAATCCAGACGTTTCAATTGTGTGCCACGAAAAAAAATGCAGACAATTGAACATTTTTTTTCCCCCCCGTGCAGCCAACGAATGATGAATGTCTCAAGGCCTCGAGCGGGTCGGGTGGGTCTTTTCCCTGGTCCTCGCTCTCGCAGCTTTCGCGTCGCCGCGCTCTCTCACCGCCCGTGTCTGTATATGGCGTTGGAAAGCGAGTGCGGCGTTCTGGCTCACGCAAGCAGCCTTGTCTCCTTGAGTAAATATTTGCGCAGCGGTGTAAGAGATGGGCCCGGCCCGCACGTCGCGTTTCGGATCGAGGCCACATTAGGGCAAAGAATGGTGCGCGGGAACGACCGATGGCGCGGCGCCGTGTGACGTCACGTCAACTTGTTGGAATGGGAAGGAAATGGTGATCTCACTCGTTTGTCTCCTCCACAGGCGCCCACCACCGACCTGCCTCTCAAACATGTCGAGACCATGGTGAGTCGCAAACTCTTTCCTTTTTTTCTTTGTTTGGGGGGGGGGGCAAGGGGACAGAACCCAGAAAGGTGAAGACGAAGAGCCCTTTGTAGTCAGCCACTTGTTGCAAATCAGGACTCATCACGACAAAGACGGTCTGGCGCTCACATTCGATTTGGCTTTTTTTTTTCTCAGAAACCGCGTTGACCGTTGGAATGACACGCGCTGCCGCTATTGATCAAAAGACGTCAAATCGACGACAGAAGAATTTGCTGGCCGCCCCAAATTGTTGATTCAGTCGCTCGATTGTCGCGGCGCGGTTCGCTTGAGCTCGGGGATGGCGTCACGTGACCGTGGAAGCAAAGCGGAGTCGCGGCGGCGGAACCGCGGCTGACGGGCTTGCTAACGCGGGTGCGACGCGACACGCGGCGCCACGAGCGGCTGATTTGCGAGCGGCGAAATGCGTCTGCTTTCCATTTGGACCTCCTCACCGCATCAGTCGGGAAAAGTTCAGCTGAGTGTCATCCCGCCCGCGAGAGATCACAAGTTCGTCGAAACCGCGCGATTGTGGGAAGTTACCGCTTGAAAGGAAAATGTTCAGCAGGAGCACAGGAGGACTCGTTTTGGTTTTCCTTTTCAACCGGGACGAACACGCCCGCTTGACGCAGGTGCAGCGGCACCTGCGAGTTCTCATCGCGACTCACCGTTGCTTCAGTGAGCGCTCGTCTGTCTTTGGAAGTGCTTCTGAGCGATTGGCTCGCGACGCGGTCGCTGAAGAGATAAGGAGATGCCACACCGGATGGGAGGGGAGGGGCCGGGAAAGCGAGCGAGCGAGCGAGGGAGAGAGAGAGCGAGAGAGGGGTGGGCGAAACCAGAAGGGGTTGTCGAGGAGCGTACGGAGGAACGGCAAAGAAGGACGCGCGGCGACGGCCGCAGGATGCCAGCGAAATGGGGGGGCCCTTTCGTGTCGCATGAGTAGCCGCCACACGCCGGAGGAAAAAGTTTTGCGGCCGGAGATGAGCGGAGAAGGTTCCTTGAGAAGGCGGCTCTCCTCCCTCAGAGGGGCATGGCGATGGAGCACGGGCTACGTATTCTGGAAGGTGGGCAGGATTGTTGAAAGCACCCTGGGTCAAATTGACCCACGGCACTGAAATACGGGGGGGTGGGGTTCTACTAGGTTAACAATTATGACATGTGATCAATGTTCATTTGGGATTTTCTTCCCAGTTTTGGACGGCCCGGGTCAAAGTGACCCGGGATATTATTGCTATTCACAAGAAAAATTGATGAGGAAGGTCCCTTTTTTTTTAATGCTGTTGTTGTTGTTTCTTATCATCATCGTGTGATTTGACCAATGCAACAGAACGGCAGACTTTCGACCCGAGTAAATGCAATTTTGTTCCATAGTCGTTTTTTTGCTGTGAAACTTTTGTCCTGCTAGTATCGAAACATTGACGATGTTTACGTGAGCATTGGTTTTTCCTTCTGAAAACGTTTGCACACTTGATTCGGCATTGCTCCGGGCCCGACGCTTGTGTTGCTGTTTACCGTCCGAGCATAATATGACACATGCAACATGAGAGGAGGAGAGCGTGTCAAATTGACCCAAGTGCAGAAATGAAGGACTTTTTGTTTCCCAGTATGAAACGCTGATGAGCATTTTTCCTTGGCATCAAGATGTTCCACGATGGTGCCAAAGTCCTCACTTTTCTATTCGACAGAGCTACGGCTGCAGCCATGCGGTTTGACTGCGTTGTTGTCGATATGAAGGAAGATTGATGTGCTTTTCTTGATTTTGTGCTTTCCAGGGCTCAACAAAATCCTCCAAAAGCGCGGAGTCACGCCGCAGGGCTTCCAGGTAGCATCCGTATTTTTCTTCCCGGTGGTCAATGGGCAGAATACACAAACGCTCCTGAAGTCGCGGGTCAAATTGACCCCGAAACATCAGTGCTCTTCCCGAGAAAGAAATCATAGTTATAGAAAAAGAGATTATGTGCATATTTTTAAATATATTTCTCTATTTTTATTCACCAAGGCCTTTTTAGAAATAAAACCCCCTTAAGTGGAGCTGCAATTTCCACGCCTGACTTTACTCGATCGTCACTCATGAACTTTTGTGCTGAACTTGACTCAACGTTCACAGCTAATCAAAGAGTGATTTCGCCTTTGCAAAACGAAGCATCGGACACTTCGTCGTTAGGCTGCTTTTGAACTCATTCAGTAGCAGCCAATTCTGAACCAAGTCTGAACAGACATCTAAAAACGTCTTTGGGAGTGAATGAGTTAAGAGGATTCCAACATTGCGCAATGGTTCCTATGAAATCCCGCCGACGGATGAGAACGGGGAAAATTTGACAGCAATTGAATGCTCTCCGGCATACATTCTTTGTCCTCTCCAAAGAGCGTCTCTGTTCTTGCGGATTTCTGAATCCATCTCCGTCCTGCGTTATACTGCCCTCCGGTGGCCAAGGAGCAACAGATGGCCCTTGACCGTCACAGGCCAGACCAAACTTGGCTCCTCCCTGGCATACAAAGCTCATCTCTCCGTCGAGATGCATCACGTCAACGATACTCCCTTCGCACCAGTTCAGACTTTCTTCTTCTTTTCCGCCGTCTTGTGGCATCCCGAAGAAAATCGCCACCTGGTGACGAGCGAAGTGCCCGCAGGCAGCGGTCGACTGCGATCCTGCAGAAGAAAAAAAAATTCGGACCAAAGCGAAAAGCACGAGGGAGCAAACTGTACTCCAATTTGATGCTGGGGAATGTTTGTCTGGCGATGAAGAAGTTCCAGACGGCACTTCGAGTGGCTCCAGATGTGGAGCACGTTTTGTTGGACAGTAAAACCGTGACCAGCCAGCTCCCCCGACAATTTCCTATGGGTTGCTCGCAGATGACCAATGTGGGAAATTTCAAGCTTTCCGAGTGCGAAGGGTCTCCTCTTGCTACGCGCCCGCCATTCCAGCGCCGTCCCCCCCCCCCCCGCCCCCTCCCATTAGCTCGACTTGTAAACCTTCAAGGTGGACAATAAAAATGTGAAGTTCCCGTCGACATCACTTTCAGGAGGTGACTCCAAGCCTCCGCGTCGTCATTTTAGCCCTGCCGACCCAACTGGAATTTGGCAATCATCTTCGCAAAAAGCATATTCTGCTTCCGTTAGGTTTGTACGTCACTTTTTCAATAGGAAGAATAATAAGAAGAAAAATGGTCATGAAAGAAGGTCCAATTTGCATGACGTTATCCAATTTTTGGGATGAATGGGTGTTTGCAAATTCCAAAAGAAATGTGAAAATAAGACAAGAACAAAAATGAAGCTCCTCCTCTTTTCGACACAATTCATCTGCACCGAGATGCGGCAAAATAGCGCCCAAGCACTGTTTTTATATCAGACAGGCTTTGGCCTGAGTGACTCGTGACTGAATTTTTCATCAAATAACGGAAGCTAATTAAAAAAATTAAAAATCAACGAATGGTTGCCGATGTGGAAGAACACTGCACATTTAAAGTGAAAATGGGAAAACAAACACTGGATGCTGAAAATAAATCTAAAAATAAAAATAATGCCATTATTTTGGTTATTTGTCTTTTTGGGGCTGCTTAACTCATTCACTCCCAAAGACGTTTTTATATGTCATTTCAGACTTGGTTTAGAATTGGCTGGTACTGAATGAGTTAAACAGAGCGGGTCATTTTGACCCAGAAATATTGCTGGTTAAAAAAGAAAAGAAAAAAAAGAAAAACAATAGCGACGTCCAAATCGCCTCGAAAGCACTCGTTTTGTTTTTTTTTGTGTGTGTGTGCGTGTGAGCAGGAGCGTGAGTCTGCTGCAGTCCCTGGAGGAGAGCTACGAGTTGGACCTGCTCTACATCACAGAGAGGATCATCGCCGTCTCCTTCCCCAGCGGCGCCGAGGAGCCCAGCTATGCCGCCAACCTGCGCGAGGTCGCCTCCATGCTGCGCTCCAAACATGGCCACAACTACCTGGTACGATCCCGACGCGATTGCAGCCGCGACGAACGCAAGCCTCAACGCCCCAAAGCGCAATAACGGCCCACTTATCTTCCCCCCTCCTTAGCTCTTCAACCTCAGCGAGAAACGTTACGACATCAGCGAGCTTCACTCCAAGGTAAACCCGAATGCCGGCGTTGCCCTTCTGCCCGACGTGGCCTGACACCTCGCCGCCGCTCGCCGGACAGGTGCTGGACTTTGGCTGGCCTGACCATCACGCGCCCGCCCTGGAAAAGATCTGCAGCATCTGCAAGGCCATGGACACGTGGCTGAGTGCAGACAGCCGCAACGTGGTGGTCATACACAATAAGGTAAGGCCGCGTGACCAAATCCCATGCGCACGCTTGTCACATGGCGGGTGACGCGAAATGGCTCGTCAGCAGACGCTTGGCGTGAACGCGCCACAAAATGGGAAAAAGTCGAGTCAAGTCGCATTTATTTCGATCGCCCTGAACCACCGACAGTCTCCAAGGGCTTCACGTGCCCACACTTGGCAAGTATTGGCGAGATGCCTCACCTTAACCCCCAGGGAGGGCAAGGAAGAACGAAAAACAAAAACAAATGAGAAACCTTGAGAAGTTGCTGCAGGTGGGAGAATCCCCCCCTTCCGGGATGACCAGGCTGCAATGGATGAATGAATCCATACGGCGGCATCCAATGGGGTCTTGTCGCCCTCACCCACTCTCCAGATCAGGAGGAGGGGGAAGGCAACCCTGGCGACGGAGGGCCGTTTACGGTGTTTAGATGCAAGCAATTCAAGGTGAAGTCACTGTTTCAAACCGAGCTGCCTCCTGCGCGATACGCGTCTCCTGCAGGCTTTCCTTGGGGCCGCCCCTCCTCCCCACAAAACGATCCACTCCCAATTTTACACTTTGACGACCGAGCTGACCAATATTTTCCCGTGACTGCTCAAGCGTGGCATCGCGTTCATGCGGCCAACCGCGCTCGTCGTTGCACCAGCAGGAGCAAGAAGAGCCGTTTGGAAAGACCACGACCGGCTCCACGTCCCAAATTAGTCTCTGATTGCAAGATGTCATTTGTAATGTCATCGTTGGCACCGACATGGAAAACCACGGCTCCCTTGTTCCAAGAAGCTCCCCGCGGGAGGGTTCGGGGTTACGAACGAGGCGGTTGCCGTGGCGACCGGCCTTGTTCGTCCAGGCCGTTGAGTAACACGCTCTCTTGTGGGATTGCAAGTTTTGCTACTTGTCACCAAGCAGGGAGATTGTATTGGGATGATGTCTTTTTTAAAATATGTCCTGTTCCTTTGAACAGCAAAAATGTTCCTGAGCCGATCTGACCCAAAGCAGGTTTCGCCGTTCCAAAGTATCAGAAATGTCAAAATGAAAAAGTCCAATTGGTGATTTATATCTGATGATGAACACCAGCAGCATTGTGTCCTCGACCTCTCCTACCTTAGTTCCAAGAGGATCATTCCGTGGATTTTCTTTGAACAACGCGTGCATGTTTCAACTCTTTTTTTTTTTAGAAAATGTCGAACTTCCGCACGGGTCCATTTGAGCCGCAGCATAAACCGTCTCCCATCTGTCTGATGGTTTTGCAGGGCAACAGAGGCAGAACGGGAGTCGTGGTGGCCGCCTTTATGCACTACAGCAACATCTCCGCCAGGTGGGTGCGCAAACTCGTGCGGTGCCCTTCGATTCTTGTTTGCTGCAAATCCCTTTTGCATTGTGTGTAATGGTGTGTGTGTGTTTGTGTGTGTGATGCAGCGCTGACCAGGCTCTGGACAGGTTTGCCATGAAACGCTTCTATGAAGACAAAGTGGTTCCTGTGGGTCAGCCCTCTCAGAGAAGGTCAGCTCGTTAATGTCGACGGACGGAACGTTCGCAGTGCTCGCTGCTTCCCGTCTTTCTCAGAAACAGCAATCACCATCGCTTGTCGAATGATCTGAAATGGGTGCGAAATATTGAACAACGTGGAGCATTTGGAAAAGGTTTGAGGAAGTCCAGGGCGGTCAGATCTGCGTCTCTTGCTGGCCTCAGTTGGCACTTGAAAACGCAGCCTGGCGCTCGAGCTGAGACTGGTGGAATCGGGTTGAAGAAAAAACTCTTCCCTGGCTGACAGCTTCAGCCTTCGTCGGAGCCGTCCCTGCGTCCTTGCGACGTGTCTTAAAACGCGCCGATTAGAACACGTCACGAGGGAGCTCCGACAAAGGCCGAAGTGACAGCCGACGAAGTAAGAGTTTTTGTCTGTGATCAATTCTTCTTTTTATGATCACTATTCCATGACACTTTGACCCGCCCAGGATCATGCTTGCTGTTCATTCACCCCCCAAAAGATATGGGTCACTTTGACCCGTGATGTCATAACAGCATGAAGTTAATTGATCTCTAAAAATAGCGACCGTTTTGGCAAATGTGCCTGCCTGACTCGCGTCCGCCACGTGTATCTCGTTTGAAGTGTCACCGCTCACGGCTAATTTAGCATCGCTAACTGCACGTCGTACCCTGCGCAGGTATGTGGAGTACTTCAGCGGCTTGCTCAGCGGACACATCAAGATCAACAACAAACCGCTGTTTCTTCACCATGTCATCATGCACGGCATTCCCGACTTTGAGTCCAAAGGAGGTACGCGGCTCCCGCGCGTTCGCGTGGGAAAGGATTCCGCAAATGCTCACAAATGGCTGCCACGCCCTTCTTTTTTTTTTTCTTCCTACCCCCCCACCCCCACCCCCACCCCCACCCTCAGGATGCCGTCCTTTCCTGAAAATATACCAGGCAATGCAGCCCGTCTACACATCTGGGATCTAGTAAGTCCTAATCCCGCTCAAATGCTTTCCACAAGAATCCATGGCAGTCAGCTTGTAATGGCTCAGTCATCAAGACTAATGACCGAGTGCTCGTTCTCACTTCTAGCATATCCCCTGGCTCCCATGTTCCCTCTCAGACGTCATTTCAGACCCCCCCTTGACTGCATTTACTCTTCGCTGCAGGCTCTTGTTTCCACCGTTTAAATCCTGCAGTCTCGTTACTCTCATTTGTTACTGCGGCGAAGAGGTGGGGGGGGCCAAAGTGGTTTTCAGGGAGCCCCCGTTTGCGACTGAGATTGGAGGATTTGCAGTGACGGTCAGCAGCGCCATTGAACCGCATGTGATGATGAGACGGTTTGGAAAATCAAGTGGCAATCTGGACTGTCTTTTTTTTGGGGACGGTGGATTTCTTTGGCCACCGGGTGGCAGCGAAGCAGTAGGAAGTGCCGTGACGCAACTTTTGGCTGACTCCAAAGGAAAAGTAGCCTGACAGCAATCCGGTCGGCATGAAGGCCTCTTTCAAAGTGCTCACCGGAGAAAGGAGAGGCTTCACTTGAGCCTCAGATGAAAGAAGCCGGATTGGACAACAGCATCGATTTGCCGGTCCAATTTCAAATCACTGTCCAGTTGAAGACCCAAATCCTCCAGATGGGAGAAACGTACAGAGTAGTTCAAAGTCGTTTTACAGTAAAGTGGATTTGGGGGTTTTGCTTTGTTTCTGACACTTTTGGAGAACGAAGCACGTCAGGGTCAAATTGACCACTCCCCCCCAAACGTGATTGCGTTTGCTGAGAAATGAAGGCCTCGGTAGGTGTACGGTCAAAAGCCAACTGCTTTTTCCTGTTACAGTAGACCTGTGAACTGACGTCGCGTCCCTCTCCCTCCAAGCCCCCCTGCATTGGCATCCCCTCCCGCTTTTCTCGCTCACATGCTCCCCATTAGCAGTCGTCAGCCTTTGATGCGCCGCTGCAGTTGTTCCACGGCCATGTCGACACTAATGCCCCAAATTAGTGCGACTGTGATGACGCCGCTTCCAAAAGGGGGGGGGGGGCAATTGGAAGCAGATGATGCGCCCTCGAGGGCGCGCCACATCACGCGGCGCAAAGCTGCGCTAAAAAAAAAAATGGAGGCGCGATTCCGATTGAGCGTCTGGAGTCGCGGCGCTTGGCGAGGCCGTGACGTGCCGCTGTGAACGCTTTTCCTTTCCTTTGTCTCTTTTACAAGCAATGTTCAAGGTGACAGTCAGACGAGCATCTGCATCACCATTGAACCGGGCCTACTTCTAAAAGGAGACATTCTGGTAAGGAGAAGCCGCCGACGGAAATGCTTCCAATAATGAGCGCCATCTTGGGAGTCGAGCGCCAAATATATCGATTGAAATGCTTAGCGGTGGCGGTCGTCAGAAGAAAAAATGTCGAGAAGCATCTCTTCGTTATTGTTTCTTGGTTTTACTCCTCTCATCCGACGACTTCCTTCCTGCAGCTCAAGTGCTACCACAAGCGTTATCGCGGCCCGTGCCGGGACGTGATTTTCCGGGTGCAGTTCCACACCTGCGCGGTTCACGACTTGGGAATCGTCTTTGGCAAAGACGAGCTCGATGAGACGTTCAAAGGTAGGCCGCGCGCACCTCTCCAAACTCGGGCTTCTTATTCTTGCCTTCAAAGACGTGCCGTAATGCGGACCTGAAAATGCCGTATCGTATCCAAAATCAGGCAAAAAAATAAATAATCTGAGACCCGGTTTACGAATCAACACGAAATTAGGTGGACGTGTGCATCATCAAGGGAAGACCAAAAAAAGTCTCAAGGACACATGATCAAAAGTGAACAGGAAGTGAACAGTTTTGGTTTAAAGCCGCCATTTTAGGAAAGTTCCTCGTATGTACCCGAGTGAGCCGAAATCGGAAGCAGGTAAGATAGCCAACAAAAAAAATTACAAAAAAATGGCATTGCTCATTCAGTCGCTTGGAACACAATCTGATGCGAGCGTCGGGTGGCGTCAAAGTCTGGAGGATGCACACAACCAATCGGATTATTTGGGATGATTTCCTGTTTGCAGATGAGAGGTTCCCGGAATATGGCAAAGTGGAGTTTATATTTTCTTTTGGCCCAGAAAAAATGTATGGTAAGAATCAACTTTTTGACACATGCCACACCATTTTTATTTCTTTTTTCGGGGTGAGCGGGAGATTCACATGTGTGCTCTGTGTCTTGGTACCTCTGGTCAAGGTATGGATCACCTGGAGAACGGGCCGAGCGTCTCTGTGGACTACAACACGCAAGATCCGCTGATTCGTTGGGACTCCTACGAGAACTTCAATCACAATAATGAGGACACGACAGAAGGTGAATAGCGGACAACTCCGCCGTTCGACACAGTTTTTTTCCCCCTTTCATTTGAGTCACCCAAAGAAGTAGTACACAAAGTTTGTTCATACTCTGAACTTGAACCAAGATGGCCCGCGCTTGGCTCCGCCTTTTTGACGCTCCTCTGAGTCTTGGCCCTCGCGGCCGTTCGACAGACAGTTGACCGTCAAACAAAAATGGGACAACAGTCACCAAAGCGCCGACACTCGTCGCTCTCAACGTCAACATGACCACCAAGTAGCATTTTTTTGGGGAGATCACACAGACACCCCCCGCACCCCAATGCAATTTTTTTCGACTGAAATGCCCATGGCCCCCTCCCATGTTATTTTTATCAGGTCGTCGTAGGTCAAAGGTTGCTTGGCTATCACCGCTCAAGAAACGGCACGAGGTGGCAGTTGGAAATAGTCTTGGCTAAAATAGAATTGCTCGCCTTTCATCCTCTTCCCTGTGTGGGAATGACACTCGAGGCTTCGAGTGTTTCGCGCTGGTCCTGGAACTGGGGTCAATTTGCACCAAATTGTGATTTAGGAAATAGCTCGGGACGCACCAAAAGGTCCCAAGGGAGCCGTGACACAACCTGAGCACAAATGTGGACGTTTGGGTCGGAAGCATCCATCTTGGGCAAATTCCAGCAGGCATGTCGTCCGAAGAAGTCCAACCGGCGGATTTGATCAAATGGCGGGAAGCAGCTTTTGTTTTGCCGACACTGCGGGGCAAGGGATAAAAGTACAAAGTACGGGATGAGAATCATTCGGGAGATTTGCCATGCCGCCACGGTGGGCCACTGGTCAGCACGTCGGCGGACGGTGCAGGGTTCGATTACGGCCTTCATGTGTGGAGTTAGCATGTTCTTGCCGTGCCTAGGTGGGTTTTATTCGGGTACTCATGGTTGATTGCAGGCTCGAAATGGTCCCTCTCTACGATTGCGAGAGCGAATGGTTGCTGTCGACGGCCACCGGTTCAGGGTGTCCCCCGCTTACTGCCCGAAGACGGCTGCGATAGCCTCCGGCACGCCCCGCGATAAGCTGATGAGAACATGGACGGCTTTGCCGTGATTTGATGCCTGCAAATGTATTTGGTCACTGCTCAGTTTTTAAGAATTGTACGATGCTTGAGTCACGCTAGCAAAATGAAGAACTGGGAAACGAACTCGATCACGTCTCCCTCGTTCACGGAGGCAATGCCAACTTTGGTCTGTTCCAAATTCCACACAACATTCACTTTTCCAGTCCATCCTTTGAATCAATGTTATAAAAAGACGAGCTGGTCCAAGTCGGGACAAAGTTACGGTGTTAGCGAGGTGAAGATTAAGTTAGCACAGAGTTATTGTTTACCCGTCAGTGCGGAAAGAATTTGCTGCGTCAAGAAGCCTGCAATCCTCTTAGTGTGAGTCTCGCTATCTCCTTGCGGGGGGCGGGAATTGCATGAATGTTTCCTTTTTTGATCCACAACACATTAGTCAGAGGGACACGCCCTTTCCCGCGCTTTTATCTTATCCAGTAAAAGGGCCAGAAGTGAGCCTGCCCAAGACGTTTGACCTCTTTGGCACTCCGACAAGCAGATACGCGACCGTCCAATCCGACTGCGGCCTCTCGGGGTACATTAGCTCAGAGTAGACGCGACCTTCGGGGACAGGGAAAGGCCTTTGTCAATGATCCTGGCCATTATCGGTATCTGTTGCAACGTGCGAAGCCGCCGTCTTTCGGGTTCAACGAGCCCTTTTGGGTACATGAGTGCGGAGTGCATCACGGCTCGTGGGACACAAACGGGCTACTGTCCTTCCGCAGAGAGAAAAACAAGGACGTGAACCCGCCTCCGTCGCGGCCTTTGCAGCTCATTTTGAAAGGAAAAGCCCCTTGACTTGATCAAGGTGAGCTTTTGAGCCGAGGCGTCACACCGACTGCCTCGGTGTGCCGAAGGGCAATGGGGTTGTCATGCCAACCGCTCCGGCTCCTCGCTGTCAGGTCAGAGTCGAGGCCGTGACGTTCCTTCCTTTAGCACAAAAAAGCTCTCTGGGTTGTTCAAAACGGCTCTTCCTGTATTCCCAGCATGGCATCGCCCCGGTGAAATGTCTGGCCCTTTGTGTTGGCAATCAGCCTCTGCGCGGTCAGATTTTTCGAGAGATTTACTCAGCTTTGACTCCAAACATGTCGTCGGTCTGTTTGCATGTCTGCCAAGACTGTAAGTCAACTGCGTTTGAGGCCCGATTTGACACAGCGGGGCACTCGTTCTTCCTGTTGTAATGTTTAGCACTCGGGCAGCACCGCTGCCGCGACAGGCACGCCTCCTCTGTGGCAGTGAGAGTGTGCGTCTGCGGAGCTTGCAATGAAAAGCAACATTCGGAGTTTCCAGTTGATGCACCAAGATAAGCATTTGCAATGTTGTCGAGGGCTTGGTGTCGGGAATGCATGAGTGGTCTGCGGCTTCCCCGCGGACGCAGCTGCGGGCCAGACGCTCTCCACCTCTGTCGCTTTTGCCTGGCCGTCTTGTTTATCTTGACTCGGCCAATCCGTCTGAAAATGGCCATGCGAAGCCAAGCAGTTCTTTGCGCTTTGAGAGGGAGAACCGCAGACGGCACCGTACACACCGCGGTTTGCCTCGAGGGCTGAGCTGCGGGACACCGCACAGATATCTACGTAGGGCTAATCCACTCGCCATGCTGCCGATGAGCTTTCTTGCCTCACCTTGCGGCGCTTTGGGGTTTGAATCTGGGCTCCGAGCCTCCTGTGTCGAGTTTGCATGTTTGGGTTGCCGAGGACTTGCCGCGCTCCAGAATGGGTGGAAGTGAATGCTTCTTGGTCTATTTGGGCCCCTGGCGACCAGCCCGAGGGTGGACTCAGCCTCACGGCCACCGTTGACCAGGACAGGCACTCCAGAGACCCGAAAGTAGCACTAAAGTGGCGGGATGGATTCACGGGCGGCTCGATGGACGGACGTATCGAAGCTAGAACTGTTGTTCGGGTCTTCAGTGTTGGTTCTTGATCAACACGAACTTGTCAAAGCCAAACCGTTTTGTCAAACTCTCTCTCTCGGCCGAAGCTTTGACTCGCCTCTTGCAGCCAACTCTTGGGAGCCGCACAACCCCCATCCACGACTCCCGGCGCTTTTTCAAGAGATTCCGCACAGCGAAATATTTATTTTTGCCTGCATCCATAGTCAACATTTAGCGTTTCAGATTCTGTTCTTTCCAGACAGAGGATGCTAATTTTGAAACCGAAGCAACGAGGCCTGTTTTTGCTCAACGCACATCGGCATTTTTCTTTCTTCTCCTGCCCACTTTCCACGTAGCCTTCATTCCGCTGGCGTTGGAATCCAAGTGCGCTCGGAGACATTGATTGACTGATGAATCTTGATGCATATTTAATAAGCTGAAAGAGCCCATTGATTTGAGTGTACTTTATTCCCCATTTGCCAAGGACCTTATGTTGGTTGCCGTTGCTTTTTTGGTCCACAAAGCCACGATGGATTTCAATGCACTTAACCTCCTTTTTTCGAGCATCTTGTCTATTTTCCCACTTGAGGAGCGGGAATGCATGCAATGAAATCGCCAGGACATTTCTCTCTTGGAGCTTTCGCCTTTTTGTTGATTCCCTCATTCGAATGTTCCAGACATACCCTTGTCGATCTCAAAGAGCTCTCGCGTTTGCAAACAAAAGCCACTCTCACTGTCACACTTGCGCTTGGTGGGCGAGGCGCCATCTGTTGAAATCGCCCACACAGCCTTCCTCAAGATGTTCAGAGCGTGTTTGCCAACAGAAGGCACGCGCTATTTCCGCCGCTAAAGGGGTTCTGCTGCCACGGAGGTCACGGTTCAGAGATTAGAGGTCACACAGTTGCACCATCTGACCCCCCAACAACCTTAAAATACCCGCCGACGCGCTTTGTGTGTGGTGTTGGCCTTTCATCCTTAGTTGCTTTTGCTTTTGTGCGAGCGTTTTATCCGTAGCCGTCTAGACGAGAGGATGTGGGAGCTTCCAGGTGGGACAGCTCATCGCGCATCTGCAGATATTCACGAGATTTGTTTTTCTTTTTTGGAGCTGGATGTTTCTTTGCATGTCTGAGAAAGAACATTCATCACCGAGTGGTCACTCCACCGCCCCGTCCCTCCCCCTCTCCGCCCCCTCTCCGCTCGTCGCGTAATTGATTAAAGCCACGAGGTCAGACTGGGAGACCTTCTCTGCTTAAATAGTGGAACTTACATTGTGCAGAGAAAAGAAATGTACCCCCCTGGAGAGTATGAAAAGCACTCTTAACACATCTCACAATCGCACGCCTGTGATGTGTGGGTCTTGGCTTCACTGCCTCTGACATGTAAACAGTAACAAAGAACATAAATAGTCTGGGCTGTGAGTGGAGAGGCACCCATTAGATTTCCTCAAGTGCAAATGGGGGAAGGGGCGGGGACAGGGGGGGTGAAAAGTAAAGAGGTGCCCCATAACCAGGAATGACTCAATTTGGGTCTTTTGCTCGAACTTTTTCTGGAGCTTTTCTCTCTGTCCCTCATTGTGAAAGCGAATCCCCCCCCCACCTCTCTTGCAGAGGCGACATTATCTTGGACAATGACAAAGGCTCAATTGTTCCATCTTGTGTTGGTCCACACACACGCAAAGTTCCTGCATGCTGATGTGCACAAGACGCGGGCGCCGCAAATGCGCGATCAGCTCAAACATTGAACAGTGGGGCCCGCGCTTCTTGACAGAGCTGCCGTCCGATGGCAGTGACATAACCCCGCCGTATCCCTGAAGTGGGGGCGCCTTGCTTGACCTACGTTAGCGCATTATTGCCAAATAATGCATGAAAAACACGTCATAAGGACATGAAGCCATGTTTGTTTCGGGCCATTTTGGTCGGGTCAAACCAACCCAAGAACATTATTTCTGTTCCTGAGAATTCACACAACGGGTGGGAGGGTTCGTTTCATGTCCGTGGGTCTCGGGCAGGACGGATGGCGTTCTCGCCTCTCCGGTTGCCGCGATACGAGCGGGCTCCATTGAGCGCGCTTAAAAGCCAAGGGCTCGCTTGCGCAAATGTCACTGCCCACGTTAGCATGCAGTACGCGCGGAGTCGTTCTGATCGACTCTGTCGAGTGGCTTTGCGAGACCCGGAGGGGGGCTTCTGTGCTTCTCTCCAGCTGTCGACACACGTTGCTTTCTCCGCGCCACCCTCGCGCTTGCAGAGTAAAAAAGCTGTCAGGGACCTCCCACTTAAGCGGCGTTGGAGGTCAATGAGCAGGGAGCGAGAGTGCCGGCGCTCTTCATCCACACAGACAGACAGAGGGGGGGGGGGGGGAGCGGAACGGAGGGACAGGGACGCGGGGGTGGGAGATCGCAGCCAACTCCCAAAGACCGTCAAAGCGCCCTTTCCTGACTGGGATTTCCACTGTCGGACTTTTCCCCTCTTGAGTTTGGGACCGCTTCCGCAGGTAGGGGCAGCCGCTTCCATCTGTGTCATTCCGAGGACTTTGCCGTCGAAAATCAAGACGAATGGTCTCAATCATTTGAACTCTCTGAGTCATAATTGAGCTCCTGAATTAGAGACAGTGAATTGCTTCAGGACTTCTCTGGTAATCGGAGTGAGTGATTTTGAAATGCATGGGCGATACGGCTTCGGTCTTGACACGATCTATTGACTCACTTCAATCTTTACGAATTTTATAGATGATAGATCCCGTTCGGTGTGACCAGAACAGAACTAACGTGTACTTTTCAAAACGGTGTCATTCCCAGTTTATATGGCAGAGAGTGTTGTGTTTCCAGAGGGCAGTGTCTTATACTTTCCTACAACGCTTACTGCAAAATTGGAAAACTTGTTTGTGAGGAAGCTGTGCAGACGCACCTGTCGATTCTCATGCACAACGCAGAAATGGCTAATTATTGTCCCGGCTGTAACTCGTTTACCTTTGTCATTTGTCAGTCTTCCGGGGTTCGCTTCTGTCGCAACACCAAAACGGCCTTTTTGCTTGTCAGGAATATATTAGGAATCCCCAAATGATATCCTCGAATAATTTGCACAGGGTATTAAGCAGGGTAACACAATGAAAGCCAGCAAGGCGAGCTACTGCGATTAAATGTTTTGTCCATGCTCATTTCCTGAAGTCGGCAGAGTAAGTGGACACGAGCCAGGAGTTGACTTGAGCTGTTCTGGCAATGCCCTCACACTTTCCCTACCTACAGTGTGTACCGTTGCACAGTTGTTGCGGAAAAGTTTGAGAACCTCAGCGCCGTCTGTCTTTGACTGTGACTGTGGTCTCTTGTTGTCGGTGTTGCAGAAGTCATCCACACTCAAGGACCCTTGGATGGGAGTCTCTATGCCAAAGTGCGTAAAAAAGACTCTGTTGATGGGACTGTCGCGGTCAACGGGCTCCCACCCGCGGCCGCCGAACACACCTTACCCGCCGTCGACCACGCCTTGTCAGTGAGCAGCGACTCGGGAAACTCGACGGCCTCAATTAAAACGGACAGGACGGACGAAGCGGCGCCCGTTCATCCCACCGTGAGCCTGCCAAGTGTTCCCACCGTTGAGGAGGTACCTCGAGTCCACCCCCACGACCAACAAGCCCTCAGTCCCCGGGAGAAGCGGGAGCTGGAACAGCTCCTGGGTGGGCTGGAGGGGCCCATGCATCGTCAGACCTACCGCTCCTCGCCGGCATCCGCCGTCGGCGGGATACTCCACCGCGTGCCGGCTCAGGTGCACGCGAACGGTCACGGCGCCGCGGATCGGGAAACGGATATTTTAGATGATGAACTCCCGAGCAGCCAAAAGGCAAACAGCGTGGACAGTCTGGGGACGTTCTCCTCCACCGATGGCCGAGCCACGCCGGCGGATCTCTACTTCCAGGCGGAGTCGGTCGTTAACGGCCAGGACCACGTGGCGTACCTGGAGCGCAGTGTTGCAGAAAGCCCCGTGGAAACGGCGCAGTCGCAAATTTGCTTCACAGACCAACCCGTCACGCTGACTCGGAACGATTCGTTGCCAGCCTCCAATTACATGGCAACTCCGAACCTGTCCCGTTCACTGTCACTCGGTTCGGATTCGCGGTCAATGCCCCCAGCTCCCACCCGGACCACAAGTAGCAGGGATGCCGTCCAACGCGGTCTCAATATTTGGCAACGGTTCGGCGTGCCTGAGGAGCCCGTGACCGAAGGACTCACTTTCGGGACTCTGCCTTCTGCGGTCAGCATGCCTTTTCACCAGAGCCTTCCACAGTTCCCTCACGGCCACAGCGCTTCACAGGAAGAGATTGAGCAATCTATAGAGACGCTCAATATTCTCATGTTGGACTTGGAGCCCAGCCGTTCTTTCATCCCCAAGTCGCAAAGTGCTCCTCTGAGGGACACCGCTGTCGTCACCACGCAGCCTTCCTTCACTCCGAGCCAGAGCCGAGCCATCTACGAGGTGGATACTCCTCCGATGTCCAGCCAGCAGTCCCCCGTCAAACCCAGCACGCCGGAGCCCGCCCCCGTGTTTGGATTGCAGGCCACTGGAACCGGTCCGTCTTCATCGGTTTCTGCAACTTGTCAGCCCGTGCCCCAGGCAGTCGACACCGGCCGGCCGAGCGCTTTGTCTCAGTCCACTGAGGTCCTACGGCACCAAAGATGCGCCGGTGCTGGAGGGGACGACGACCCCGATGAAGTCTTCAACGTTGAAGGGCTGGTGGCTCAAAGAGTTGCAGGTAAGAACACAAATAAGTATTTTTTCCGGCGCTTCAAGTGTCGTGGAGCGTTTCATCTCCAGTAGCTGACCGAGCCATTCAAGCTCGACCTGGAGACCGGCAGCGAGCAGACAGCTAAGCAAAATATTGTTGTTGCTGCTTGTGTATATTTGCCCGGAAAACCGTCTTCTAATCTCATTTCGTAAAAATGACACTTGTCTCATCAATCGAGGTCAAGCCGAGTGCACATCAGGCGTCCCGAAGTCACCGTCCGCTTCACTTTGCCCATTTTCAGAGGACCTCGTCAGCATTTCTTTTTCATCGTCTGTTGCTTTTTCATTCATGTGTTTGCCCAGAATACTCGGCGCGCGCCCGACGGGTCACCTGTGGAATTTCCTCCACTTGCTCTCACTCGATTTTGGGTTTGTTCTCTCGTCCTGTTCGACAGCTTCCCGTAGTGTTGCTGCAAGCTTTCGTCTGTCCATCTGCGTTTGAGTGTCGTTTGTTTGTTTGGAATTGCTTTTGTCTCCCAAGTCTAACATCTGAATGTGCGACGCAAAGGCTCCGCCCCCTCGCTGAGTTCGCGGGACCTCTAATAGTGTCTGGTCCGCAGACCTGAGGCACCGGGAGAGTTCGTCGGAGCTCCTAGAGGTCAGGTGGGGCGGGGCCATTTCAAGATTGGAAAACAAACCATAGGATCTTCAAAAAAACTCTAAAATGTAGCCAGTGAAGGAATGCCAGAGTAGGAGGGATGTGCTCCTTCTTACGAGTACCACTCAAGAGGCGAGCGGCAGCATTCTGGACCAGCTGGAGACTCTTCATGGAGGATTGGCTGAATTTATTGACATTATTGCACACTCATCTCGATTGTACTGAAATGTAACACGTTGATTTTCCACCATTTACAAAATCAAAACATTTGGCTAGTTTTCACCCAGCGACATTTTAGCCAAAGAACCAAACGTCACAGTCAGCTTTGGCGTGCCGCAGTTTGTCACTGAAGCTCACACTCTAACAGCAGCACAGCATCCGAGTGGTTCATATGTCGGCGGTTCCAATGCGGACTTTGCATGTTGACCCCCATGCTTGTGTGGCTTTTTTCTCCAGCCTCTCGGGCGACTTGCTCCGTTCTGACAACGTGCGTAGTTGGTTCATTGACGACTCTAAATTGTCTTTAGCTATCAATGTGAGTGTGTGATTTTTGAGCTGGCCACCAGTCTGGGTTGCAGCGCCTGAAGGGCTCCCGCTCACCTAAAATTGGATGGATTTACTCAGTCTTAACTACTTTGTATGCGTGTTGGTGTCTTGACCGAAGCGATGGGAGCACTCCCAAGAACTAACAACCCTCGGTGCATTTATGCGGTCCGAAGTGGGCCGTTGCTGAATTGGCTCTCACTCGAGGTGCCTCTCTTCCCAGGTGTCCACTCCCGCGTGACGTCTCCGGACGAGCCGACAGTTGTTCCTCCCCGTCGCATCGCTTGCGAGGGCCCAGAAGACGCCACCTCCGCCGACGTCCCAGTCCGTTCTCCCGTTCGTTGCGTTTCTCCCGAGTTCGTCAACGCCATCGCCATGAACCCTGGCGGACGGCCGAAGGAGGTACAAACAGTGTTTGTTGACATCCATGAGCTGGCGCTCTTCATGGATGGCCCGAGCGCCAACCGGGGAGAAGGCCTTCTCGGAGTCGTTGAGTCGATCATTCTCAGTCACTTTTCTGGTGGCCCCAAAAGGCCCCAGTTTTTTGGCAATTTGAGCAAATGACTCCAAATGAACCCCGATTGTAAGTGGACATATTGTTGACGAGGTGGATGAAAGACGGCAAATTGCGAGGACTTTTTGTCTCCGTCTTTGAGGATCATTTGGAGGTTTTGCGACGATCAAGTGGGTCCGAGGGGCTGTTCATCGTTGCTTGATTTCTATTTCCTGAGTCCGTTTTTCTGTCTCCTTGTTTGGCTCCTCAGAGACACATGCACAGCTACCGAGAAGCCTTTGAGGAGATGGAGGGTGGGCCCCATAGCCCGACCCCCACAGTTGGTGGTGAGGCGCTTCCCGCGAGCCCTGCCTTCCCCACTTCGGCGCAAACCCCGTACTTCAACCTGTGTAAGTCTGCCCTCTGGCTGCCGCCGTGGAGCTTGGGCACCGATCGTAGTACAATACATGACTCAAAAAACGCTTTTCCTTGGAATGTTGCTATTTTTGGGTTTGTTTTTGTTGTTTTGTTTGAGGGGGTTTTGTTGTTGTCTTTGTGGCTTACTTTGAGCAACCCGCAGCATAAGCCGATGAACTGTTCTTTCTCGAAATGGACATAACATGATCAAGATTTTGATTGGCTGATGCAAATACGCTGCTGGCATAACAACGATGATCTCACGTGATGTTCTGTCACCGGTTGGGATCGCTCGCCTTGATTTTCCTCAGCCTCACCAAATGGCGTTCGCTTGTGTCATGAGTGAAGGATGAACAGTCTTGCTGTAAATAGCAAAACTTAAGCAGCACACGTGCCATCAGATGGTTCAGTCAATTCATTCAAGCGCATTGCCGAGCGTCCGCTTAGACTGGCAAATTAAGCTCCCGTGAATCGAGACTTTGTGCGGCAGGTGCAAGTAGGCTGGGGGGGTGCTCAGAGCGTGCGAGGTGTCTGCTGCCAAACGTTGATTTCTTTGCCTTTGTTTTCAGGTCGCTCTCCTCCGGGTCTCGCCAAGACGCCGCTGTCGGCATTGGGCTTAAAACCCCACAACCCGGCCGATCTCCAGCTCAATCAAACCGGCTCAGGTTTGTCCCAACCTCACCTCCATTGTGATCAGTGTTACAATGCAAACGCTGCGGACAACAGTGACATTGCGACGCGATCTTAAAAATGTCAGTACTTGAACCGTTGACTCTTTTCCGTCCACTCTCATGAGTTAACCGCTACCCCGCTCAAGCTAGAACTTGAGCTTACTGACGGGCTAGTGTGAGGAGCGGACCTGTAGGCAGGTGTGGTTAGCATGTCTGCATCATGCTAACCGGTTCTTGGTTTGACTCAAGCTTCGGACCAGTTTGCCGTCTCTCCCGGCCGGCACGCTCGCTTTCTCGTGGCTAGAAATGGCCCGTGAGCCTGTGATTGGTCAACAACCCGTCCTGTGTTACCATTTTGATTTTCGTTTTGAATCGAATGTCATCATGACGACCAAAGTCAAGAACGTTGCAGGAATGAAGCATGTTGTGAACCAAGATGAAGCGCTCCCCCACCCTCACTCCTCAAATTTTCATCGTCTGTTTGCAAGCGTTCAAAACTTCCAGTCGCGGGGGATTCCGACTCCCTCGTGTGCCCCGCCCTTACAATTTTTTGTTTCTCTGAATTGTTTTCCAACGATGCCCCTCAGATGACGAGCGCATTCCGGACGAAGACGGTAAGCCCCTTCGACGAGGTGCGAAAGTGTTCACGCCATGTCAGCCAAACGTCATTCATGATGTCCCAATACCGCAATGACTCACTCTGTCTCCCATTTTTCCATCGCACGCTCTTCTCCAAAGGCAACCCCAAAAGGACATTAACGAACGCCCTCTCTGTCACATTCAGCACCCCGAAGTTACGTGGAGTCCGTTGCGAGGTCGGCCGTCGCGGGTGAAGAGCAACCCGCCGCCACCTGCAGCCTTCCGGAGCCACAGAGGAGTCCGAGTCCCGTTTCCCGTGCCCTCAACTCGCCGCTGTCCAGTAGCAGCCCCGTCCGCAGCTCACGGGGGTGAGTACGAGACACGCGCACGCCTTTTTAGTCCGTGGCTGCTTCATGAAAAGAGGGCCCCCTTCTGTTTTGATGCAGAAAGCAACCGGCGGCGTGTGTGTCTGATGACAAAAGAGCCATCTGTCAATTGGCTTCCAGCGATCCGGCCTCAGCAGAGAGCGACTCGAGCACTCCGTCGCAAACCACGGCCGATTCAAGTCTGCACACGCAGGCGGCAGTGAGCGCATACTCCACTCCGACGGCCTCGCGCCAAGTGTTCGCTTCCCCCGATCCCGCTGGTCTCGATTCTGCGACGTGCTCCTACCTCGGCATCGCGACTCCAACCCCGCAAACGAGGGGCAGTACGGCCTCCTGCCCCGAGGCCTCCGAGACCGCGGTCAGCCCTGGAAGTCAGCGGGCTTGTGTCCTGACCTCCACTGACGGCGCCGCGTCGGACAAGCACCCGGGCGCGTATCAGGAGGGCCACATCGTGGCTCAGAAAGTTTCAGGGGTGAACGGCTTTGAGACGGGTGCACCCGAGTTCAGTGGCAGTCCCGTCCTCGGACGCCATCAGTCTCAGGGAAGTCAGAGCGGTCAAGTAGTCGTCCGAGAGGCCTGGACGGGGCAGCGGTCTCAACGGAGCCCGGTCCTCGGCAGACAAGCGAGCAGTCCCGTGCTCGGCAGGCATCCGTCTATTGCCCAATCGCACGGCAGCCCCGTGCCGGGCCGTCACCCATCGGTGTCGCAACGGAGCCCCGGTTCCGAGCGCCACGCCACGCCCAGCGGCTACACCACGCCGGACGAGCGGCACGGCAACCTGTCCAGGCAGAGCAGTTCCTCGGGCGGCCAGGGACCGCCGACCCCCTCCTTCCCCGTTAGCCCCGCACTGTACCAGGACACGGGAATGACGGCCGCGGGCGCGGGATGCTTCCGACAGGGAAGCGCAACGCCCACTTTTCAACCTCAGCTTCCGGAAAAGAGGCGCATGTCGAGTGGCGACAGACCAAACGCCACGCCCTCTTACGGCTCCTTGAATGGAAAAGTCGCGTCGCCGGCGAGCCCGGGAAGCTACTTCCACACCCTCTCGGACTTTTCGCGCTTCAACACGGCTGGTAAGGAGATTCTCTGAGCGCACCTCCTTCTCTGCCCTGCAGGGGGCAGATATTGGCAGAAAACGTCGACTCGTAGCCGTTGCACCGCAAGTCCAACCTCGACTGTCACGTGTGTGTTGGCAGATGGCAGTCCCGAGAGCAGGCTGAACGTCAAGTTTGTCCAAGACACGTCAAAGTTCTGGTACAAGCCCGACATATCCCGAGAACAAGGTAAGCCGCGCGGCAGCGCAGACTGAAGACAAAGGCCAAGGGACGAATGGAGAAAATCTCCAGACTTCAAAGCGTGTCAAACATTCCGCTGCCTTCTAGCGATAGGCGTGCTGCGAGAACGCGAACCCGGGGCCTTTGTCATCCGGGATAGCCACTCCTTCAAGGGGGCTTATGGTCTGGCCATGAAGGTGGCCTCTCCCCCACCGTCGGTGCACCCCAACAAGAAAGGTCAGGAAAGAGCAAAGCTGCCGTTGGTTTGTGCTCGTCCACCGTCGCGGACGCCGTCGGCTCTCAGTGGTGTTGTTGTTGTTGTCATCGGTCCCGCAGGCGACATCGCCAACGAGCTGGTGCGGCACTTCCTGATTGAGAGCAGCCCGAAAGGAGTCAAGCTCAAGGGTTGTCCCAATGAGCCGTACTTCGGTGAGTGCAAACATGCTCGCCCGTTGCCTTTTGCAAACACGCTCGCTTCTCCACAGACGCACGGCAGTGCCCCAAGTTTGACGTGATCGACTTGCGGGTCGGATTCCGGCTTGATGTGCATAAAGACAAGCAACCGATTTTTGCTTGTCCGCTTGCAGGTTGTCTGTCGGCCTTGGTCTACCAGCACGCCATAACGCCGCTGGCCCTGCCCTGCAAGCTGCTCATCCCCACCACAGGTTGGTGCAGGCCACCTTCTGGTCCAAGTCGGCAATGGTGGCTGCCCGCCGCTTGGAATCGGGTGCCACTTGGGTGGATTAAAATTCGAGCTCGGGCTGGCCCCCCGAAGTCCCCCTTCTCGAATCGTCTTCTGTGCATCGCCGCCACCTTCTTTCCGCCCAAAGTATTTGCCAGCTGCCGAAAAAGAAATGAAAGGAGTCAAGCGTGACTGCTGGCGCCCACTTTCTTTTTTGCATGCTCCACAAGGTGGCGGTATTGCACCAAAAGTACACTACTGCTGCACCTGACGACTGCGGAGTGACGTAGAGTCCCTAAAATGCGGTCGTAGAACATTTGTAGGATTTTCAGGCCCTTCTTGGAATCACCGTTTTTTTTTCCGACGACCAATCAATCACCAATTTGGGGGCTTCCACATGCCCCAAAATGCACCAGGTGTTGCAGTTGTGTTGATGTGGATGGAAACGTGTGCTTGTGGGGCTCCCAAATTGCCCTTGCCCTAAACTCGTTCAGGAGTGCAAAATTTGCCTGCGTCATCCATCCCCACCAATTGAGAAGAAATTAGCGTGCCCCGAAAAAGACAAACAGCCAGTCGCCCGTTTGGCTTGGACTTCTGCGGGACTCAATCAGAAGTGGGGATCCTCGACAGACCTCGTTGTCCATTTCGCGTGAGGGGGGACTCGGCATCAACATTTGGATGCGAGGGCCCGCTCGTCGTGGCTCGCAGCTTAAATTTTTTTTTTTGCACGGATAACCAAGATGAAAGGCCTGCGAGTAGCTCAACCGTTCGCTTCCACTTTGCAGATCTTGTCGAGGAAGAGCCCGACGTTGTGCAGAGCAACCCGCCGGCTGACCGACTGAAACAAGGAGCAGGTAGGCCTCAGACACCCACGTTGACACTCGCGACGTACTCTGCGGTGGTTCGAACGCGGTCGCTTCAAAATCGCTCTGACGAGCGGCCGTCTTTGTTCTTCCAGTGCAGAGGGCCCCGGCCGAGTCCCACGGTAAAATCTCGTGTGCATTTGGAAACCTCCGTCTGGAATGTGCATCCTACACGTCTGCGCTTTGTACATGTTTTTCATTGCGAGTGAATGCTTCTGTTCAAATCGCTTGACTTTGGATGGAGTCTTCCGAGGCTTGTAGAGCAGGGGTTCTCAAACGTTTTTGGGGTTTTTTTCCGGACCGATACCAGCACCGCATCATTCTTTTGCGCACGCCGAGTACCGATGCCTCCGCTACTTGTGATGTATTCAATTGCACCGATTCACCCATGAGCCAAAGTGCCGCAGTGCAGTGCCAAGTGCTGCTCCTTATAATAATAATACTAATAATAATACATTTTATTTATAAGCGCCTTTCAAGACACCCAAGGACAATATGCAGATAGCTAACAACATGCTCTTATGTGCACATAATGAGTGCTGCGAACGGTTTGTGCCAATGCTAGCATGCTAATGTGGCTGATCCACGACCATACGACCAACGTGCTGTCTTTTATTTGCATTTTTGTTCCTTAATGGGGTTTTTCTCCCCCTCTCCCTTCCTTGTGGTTCCTTTCTGACTTCCTGGTTGAGTGAACGCTGGCGCGTTTGACTGCCGCTCCTTGACTTTTTCTTCCGTTTGTATCGGTGGCTGGTATCGGCAGCCTCAGATAACTCCCGATGAGGCCGGCCGGTATCAGCCCATAGCGATACCTTGACCCATCTCTACTCTTGGGCGCTCGCTCGGGGATGATATGTGACTTCTTTTCACTTCTTGACGTCATTTAATGGTCCCAAAGGCAAAGGAGGGAGGTGTCATTGCTTTGGATATTCTTATTCTTATCTCAACATGTAAGAATGCCCTTTTACAGGGGGTAGGCTAGTTTGAGAGCCGCTGTTTACTAACTCTTTTGCAGAATTTTTTTTTTTTTAGGCTGGGGGGGGGGTTCCTTCTCGACAAACTGTCTTTTGACCTCAGCTTTGTCCCCCCAACGCATGCACACTAATGGCACGCGAGGCACAAGGCAGCATGTGCGGATCCTCGCCCCGTAGCCGCTTTTCACTCCTCGCTGTCCTTTTTCACTGGCAGCGTGCAACGTGCTCTACATCAACTCGGTGGACATGGAGTCGCTGACGGGCCCCCAGGCCATCGCCAAGGCCATTTCGGAGACTCTGGCCGCCGCTTGTCCGTCCGCCGCCACCATTGTGCACTTCAAGGTGTCCTCGCAAGGCATCACCTTGACTGACAACCAGAGGAAGTACGCTCGCCGCATGTTTCCTTTCAACTCACGCCCAGGTTGGGGCAGGGGGGGGGGGGGTGGGGGTTCCCTGGGGGGGTGCCCTGTGGACCCTTTCCAAGCTGTTCATTTAAAAACTCCGTTTACGATCTGATGTTACGTTCGCCCCTGACTGAAAATGAAAAAAAAAAAAGGGTCAGACGAACCCTTTCTCAACTTCACGAATTAAAGAAAACAAACCACTTCTGGACTAACTTTTTGAATGATCAATCTGGTTTGAGTTCATTTTTCAATCCATTTTGGAAGGACCAAATATTCAGTCTGCGATGCTGACCCGTGACCATTCTTTGACGTGAACAAACCAACCCCGGGGGAGCGCGGAAAGAAAGTGGATCCGTCATGTTTTTCCGTCACTGCCGTGTTTGTTTTCAGGGTTTTCTTCCGGCGCCACTACCCCTGCAACACCGTCACCTTCTGTGATATTGATCCTCAGGACAGAAAGTGAGTACACGTTCTAGTTGGACCCGCGTGAAGCAATATCATTATCCGAGACGCTTTATCCTGACGAGAGTGGCGGGCGGGGCCTGGCCCGCATGTACAAGTTGGTAACATTTGCAATCCTTCCAGGTGGAAGAGGCCAGAAGGGGGCGCCGCCAAGTAAGTGATGGAGACGGATTTCTTTGCACCCCCCCGCCCCGAACGCTCTGTCAGCGGCATCTGTGTGTGTTTGCAGGTTGTTTGGTTTTGTGGCGCGTAAGCAGGGGAGCACGACGGACAACGTCAGTCACCTCTTCGCCGAGATGGACCCCCAGCAGCCTGCCAGCGCCATCGTCAACTTTGTCACCAGGATGGTGACTTTGCAAAAGCGATGAGCACTTTCAAGCAAACCTTACCCCCCCCCACCCAACTGCGCCCCTCCCACACAAATGGCCTTTGCTCACTTCTTGCCCTCCGTTGACCGACAGACGGGCGGACGCTTCATTTCACATTTGCGTGGCTGTGCGTGCGTGCATCTTGCTTGCACTTTTCTTTTGGGACGGACTCCGGAGTGGACCTGCGGAAGTGCGGAAAGGGGGCGGAGCCGGACGGGAAAATGGGACGGGAGGCGCCTTGGCTCTCCCTGGAAGGGAAAAACGTTTGGTTGGCCTGAGTGAGTGCGTGAGTGAGTGAGTGAGTGCCCCATGTTTGCACTTTGTTTGAAGCCAAATGTCATGCGGGCGGGAAAATTGTGAATTGTAACACACGCTGAAAGAAATGTTGAGTTGAATCTGATGCAGATGTATAGTCTGCATCAAAAAAATAGATCTGGAAGCAACCGGACAATTCAACATTTTTTTTTTCAGTGTACAGTGAAAACACATCCGACCAAGTTGGGGTGCAGCTATCCTCTATTTTTACAGAATTAATTGGAGAAAACTTATTTTTCACATAATGTTGTGAAATATGCATTAAAAAAAATCCAAACTGAAAGAATGATTCCATTTTCAAAATAGTTGTTGAATTTGGTCATTGCTTCATATGTTCAATATCATTTCAAATTCCTGTTACTCAAACGTAATTTGGCTCACAGCCCAGAAAATGTAATTTGGGGGAAAAAAGCACCCTCAATATCTGCGTGCGTGCTTGCGTGCGGGAAATCTCCATCGACAACATGCAAAGGGCTTTTTTCGCTCAATTGATTCATCGCTTCCAAATCTCGTCTGAATCGGCAGCTTTCTATTCGCCAGGGCTTCAGTGCCGTCTAGTGGCAACTCGGGACATTGCAGAAAGCACGCCCCAAAAAACCAACCAAATCAAAAAAAGATGAATAACTGGAGAAAGACACAAAATGCTCATGAGTGGCTCGACGAAAGACAATGGGGAGGCAGGGGAGCATTTCATTTGCCTTATCGGCTGTGAATATTTCACTCTGACGACAATGAAAGAAGAAAGGACGACATAAGGACACAGGTCACATTTTGCGGCGTCTCACGAAGTTGCGTCGCCACAACCCGCGACCCACAAATGAGCCTTTTGCGCCTTGCCCACAATGTTTTGTTTTTTTTCCCGGCCTCTCGTGTCATGTCTGGCTGGGGCTTTGGAGTTTTGCGTATTTGTGAGAAGAAAAAAGTCAAGTTGTGTGACCTTGGTGGATTGTCACTGGTAGCTTTTGAGCGCTCAACCAAAGACAGGTTTTGTTCCTTTTGTTTGTTTTTCAGGAGTCACGACGGGCCTTGTGCGACAGGTGGGAGGATTGCAAGTGTTCTTTTGTCAAAACACAAACGTGGCTGCTAGATTCTTGCATTCTGTATGTACTGATACTGTCGGTCAATGACGCAGCATTGACAGCTCACGAAAACACGCTACAGGGATCTGTTTTTTTTTGTTTTTTAAATCAGCCCATCATGTGCTGTGTGTAAATAGTTTGTCTCGATGGGCAGGACTGTTGTTCCAAGTCTTCTGGTTGCCTGACATCTTTTTATAAAACAGCTTTTCTATGAAAAAACAAAACCAAACAAAAACCGAGGGAAAACGAAACATTCGGCGTTTCAGGATTTCGTAAGTATCAGAAACGGATATGCCAAATCTCGATCCCTGAAAACGTAAAATCACGCAAAAATATACCGCTCATATTTGATTATCTATTTTACATCATACGCAAAGGTAAACACACACAAAAAAGAAAGTATTATGTATTATGTGTGTCAGTGGCTCGATAGAAAAGCACTGCCGATGAGCTTCTCTTTTGTTTGAAATCTGTTTTTAGTGCTGCACCAGCTGGCCAAAACTATACCGTACATTCACACCCAACCCAAAAGTAAGCTAGCTCGCTAGATATATATGTATACACTGATATAAATATAGAAGAAAACTTCCAGTGAAGATATTTATTTTTTGCTTTGTTGCTCGATGCTAACTTGTAAACGTGATTTATGTAAAATGATGACTGAAACAAGAACAGAATGATATATATATATATATATATATATATATATATATATATATATATATATATATATATATATATATATATATATATATGTGTGTGTGTGTGTGTGTGTGTGTGTGTGTGTGTGTGTGATATAGAGTGTAAAGTGAGTGTATCACTGATTTATTTTGATGACACCTGTTCCCCCCAGCATCAAATAATCCCATTTGAGATGGTTCATACGAGTCCATCATTGAGTTATTATAAGAAATGTCAACATAATCTTCATGTCCAAGTCGAGCACTTAACTGCAGTGAAAATGATGCATCCACTTTTGATGATGATGATAATGATGATGCACAATATGAAATAATTACCGTCCAAAGACATCTGGTTGGTCTTGTGATTGCCGCCCACCGCGCCGCCGTAGTGTGAAATGTCAATTTTATCGGTTTAAAAGTCATTTATTGTCCTACACGTCATGTGTCTTTCTTTGTTCATCGATCGATGCCAGTGACGTACATTGACAGGCGGATGAATTAAATGTGCTTGCACGAGATGGTAAAAGGTTTCAAACAGCGCAAAGCATCTTTTTTCAAAATAGGCAAGCAATTTTTTTGTACATATACTTTTTGTGTGTCTATTTGGTGGTGTGCTATGAACTTTTTCTGAAATCAAGGCTGTCCTTGCCTCAATTCGGGTCGCGAACAAGCACCGGTCCAATCGGCAGTTTGGCCCCCTGTCGCAGACGGGCATCATTCCAAAAACAACGGGGCCGATGGATTGGATTTGCAAGTCGACCCGACAGACAGTGGTTTAACTGAAATGGTCTGAATCTCAAGAAAGAGAGAAGAACCAACAAATGTGGCTTTTCTTTCCGCCATTTGCATTCGGCAGCGAGCTCGCTAGTGATGTGTCGGTCACGAACGAGCCGGTACAAAGAGCTCTTTGAAGTGAATGATGAGAGCCGGCTCTGTCACTTCTCTTTTTCCTTTTAGGGTTAAAACGCCTTACTATGCATGGTCGGTTTTTTCGTCTAAAAACGCCTTAGAAAAAAAACGACCATGTGTAGTAAGGCGTTTTGAGCCGAAAAACCCGACCATGTATAGTATGGCGTTTTTATCCGAAAAAAACCAACCATGTATAGTAAGGCGTTTTTAGCCGAAAAAACGACCATGTATAGTAAGGCGTTTTGAGCCGAAAAAAAACGACCATGTATAGTAAGGCGTTTTAAACCGAAAAAAAACGACCATGTATAGTAAGGCGTTTTTGGACGAAAAAAAACGACCCACGTATAGTAAGGCGTTTTTAGCCGAAAAAAAACGACCATGTATAGTAAGGCGTTTTAAGACGAAAAAACAACCACGTATAGTAAGGCGTTTTAAACCGAAAAAAAACGACCATGTATAGTAAGGCGTTTTTAGACGAAAAAAACGACCATGTATAGTAAGGCGTTTTTGGACGAAAAAAAAACGACCATGTAAAGTAAGGCGTTTTGAGCCAAAAAAATGATGTATAGTAAGGCGTTTTTATCCGGAAAAAAAACGACCATGTATATAGATAGGCGTTTTGAGCCGAAAAAAACAACCATGTATATATAGTAAGGCGTTTTTATCTGAAAAAGAACGAATATGTATAGTAAGGCGTTTTTGGACGAAAAAAACGACCCATGTATAGTGAGGCGTTTTACACCAAAAAAAAAAACGACCATGTAAGGCGTTTTTCGCTGAAAAACGCCTTACTACTATGTCGTTTTTTCGGTTAAAAATGCCTTACTATACATGGTCGTTTTTTTCATCTAAAAACGCCTTACTATATATACTATGTCGCTTTTTTTCGTCTAAAAACGCCTTACTATACATGGTCGTTTTTTTCGGCTAAAAACGCCTTACTATGTCGTTTTTTTTCGGCTAAAAAACGCCTTACTATACTATGTAGTTTTTTTCGTCTAAAAACGCCTTACTATACATGGTCGTTTTTTTCGGCTAAAAACGCCTGACTATGTCGTTTTTTTCGGCTAAAAACGCCTTACTATACTATGTAGTTTTTTTCGTCTAAAAACGCCTGACTATATATACTATGTCGTTTTTTCGGTTAAAAACGCCTTACTATAGATGGTCGTTTTTTTTGTTTAAAAACGCCTTACTATACATGGTCGTCTTTTCGGCTAAAAACGCCTTACTATACAGGGTCGTTTTTTCGGTTAAAAACGCCTTACTATACATGGTTGGTTTTTTTCAGCTAAAAACTTCTTACTATACTGTCGTTTTTTTAGCTAAAAAACGCCTTACTATACTATGTAGTTTTTTTCGTCTAAAAACGCCTTACTATACATGGTCGTTTTTTCGGTTAAAAACGCCTTACTATACATGGTTGTTTTTTTTCAGCTAAAAACTTCTTACTATACTGTCGTTTTTTCGTCGTTTTTTTTAGCTAAAAAACGCCTTACTATACTATGTAGTTTTTTTCGTCTAAAAACGCCTTACTATACATGGTCGTTTTTTTCGGGTTAAAAAGCCTTACTTTTAATCAGGAGTGTATAACATACTGCCGAAGGAGGTTTGATCAGGCCTGCAGGATAATTTAAAAGTGAAAAAAATGCACAAAAGACACGGAATGAATATTTTTAATAAGGTACAATTCGTGGAATGTCCGCTAGGGGGAGACACTGTTTTGATCAGAGAAGACGACAACAGCAGCCTCAGTCTTTCACTGAGAGACCCAACACAGCAGACGCCATCAACGACATCCATCCATCCATTTTCTACCGCTTATCCGGGGTCGGGTCGCGGGGGCAGCAGCTTTAGGAGGGAAGCCCAGACTTCCCTCTCCCCAGCCACTTCTTCGAGCTCTTCCTGGAGGATCCCGAGGCGTTCCCAGGCCAGCTGGGTAACATAGTCCCTCCAGCGTGTCCTGGGTCGTCCCCGGGGTCTCCTGCCAGTGGGACATGCCCGGTACACCTCACCAGGGAGGCGTCCAGGAGGCATCCTAATTAGATGCCCGAGCCACCTCATCTGGCTCCTCTCGATGTGGAGGAGAAGCGGCTCTACTCTGAGCCCCTCCCGGATGACCGAGCTTCTCACCTTATCTCTAAGGAGAGCCGGACACCCTACGGAGAAAACTCATTTCGATCGCTTGTATCCGGGATCTCGTTCTTTCGGTCACGACCCATAGCTCGTGACCATAGATGAGGGTTGGGACGTAGATCGACGGTAAATTGAGAGCTTTGCCCTTTGGCTCAGCTCCTTCTTTACCACGACAGACCGATACAGCGTCCGCATCACAGCAGACGCTGCACCGATCCGCCTGTCGATCTCTCGCTCCCTTGTGCCCTCACTCGTGAACAAGACCCCAAGATACTTAAACTCCTCCACTTGGGGCAAGATCTCCTCCCCGACCCGGAGAGGGCACGCCACCCTTTTCCGACTGAGGACCATGGTTTCAGATTTGGAGGTGCTGATCCTCATCCCAACCGCTTCACACTCGGCTGTGAAACGCTCCAGTGAGAGTTGGAGAGCCCTGCTTGAAGGAGCCAACAGTACCACATCATCTGCAAAAAGCAGAGATGTAACACTGAGGCCACCAAAACGGACCCCCTCAACGCTTCGGCTGCGCCTAGAAATTCTGTCCATAAAGGTGATGAACAGAATCGGCGACAAAGGGCAGCCTTGGCGGAGTCCAACCCTCACCGGAAACGATTCCGACTTATTGCCGGCAATGCGAACCAAGCTCTGACATCGGCAGTATAGGGACGGACAGCCCGTATCAGGGGCTCGGTACCCCATACTCCCGAAGCACCCCACAGAACTCCCGAGGGACACGGTCAAACGCCTTCTCCAAGTCTACAAAACACATGTAGACTGGTTGGGCGAATCCCACGTACCCTCGAGGACCCTGCTAAGGGTGTAGAGCTGGTCCAATGTTCCACGGCCGGGACGAAAACCACACTGCTCCTCCTCAATCTGAGGCTCGACTTCCGACGGACCCTCCTCTCGAGCACCCTGAATAGACCTTACCAGGGAGGCTGAGGAGTGTGATTCCTCTGTAGTTGGAACACACCCTCCGGTCCCCTTTTTAAAGAGGGACCACCACCCCGGTCTGCCAATCCAGAGGCACTCTCCCGATGACCACGCGATGCTGCAGAGGCGTGTCAACCAGGACAGCCCACAACATCCAGAGCCTTGAGGAACTCCGGGCGGATCTCATCCACCCTGGGGCCTTGCCACCGAGGAGCTTTTTAACCACATCGGTGACTTCAACCACAGAGATAGGAGAGCCCACCTCAGAGTCCCCAGACTCTGCTTCCTCCAAGGAAGGCGTGCTGGTGGAGTTGAGGAGGTCTTGAAGTACTTTGCCCACCGGTTCACAACGTCCGAGTCGAAGTCAGCAGCGCCCCATCTCCACTGTACACAGTGTTAGTGGTGCACTGCTTCCCCCTCCTGAGACGTCGAATGGTGGACCAGAATTTCCTCGAAGCCGTGCGGAAGTCGGCTTCCATGGCCTCACCGAACTCTCCCCACGCCCGGGTTTTTGCCTCAGCGACCACTGAAGCTGCGTTCCGCTTAGCCAGTCGATACCCGTCAGCTGCCTCTGGGGACCCACAGGCCATAAAGGCCCGATAGGACTCCTTCTTCAGCTTGACGGCATCCCTTACCGCTGGTGTCCACCAGCGGGTACGGGGGTTGCCGCCACGACAGGCACCAACCACCTTACGGCCACAACTCAACAATAGAGGCGCGGAACATGGTCCATTCGGACTGAATGTCCCCCGCCTCCCCCGGGACATGGGAAAAGCTCTGCCGGAGGTGGGAGTTGAAACTCTTTCTGACAGGGGATTCCGCCAGACGCTCCCAGCAAACCCTCACAATACGTTTGGGTCTGCCAGGACGGACCGGCGTCCTCCCCCACCATCGAGCCTACTCACCACCAGGTGGTGATCAGTTGACAGCTCCGCCCCTCTCTTCACCAGTGTCCAAAACATGTGGCGCAAATCCGATGATACAACCACAAAGTCAATCATCGAACTGCGGCCTAGGGTGTCCTGGTGCCAAGTGCACATATGGACACCCTTATGTTTGAACAAGGTGTTCGTTATGGACAATCCGTGACGAGCACAGAAGTCCAATAACAAAACACCACTCGAGTTCTGATCGGGGGCCGTTCCTCCCAATCACGCCCCTCCAGGTCTCACTGTCGTTGCCCACATGAGCATTGAAGTCCCCCAGCAGAACGAGGAGTCCCCAGCAGGAGTACTCTCTAGCACACCCTCCAAGGACTCCAAAAAGGGTGGGTGCGCTGAGCTGCTGTTTGGTGCATATGCACAAACAACGGTCAGGACCCGTCCCCCCACCCGGCGAAGAGAAGCAACCCTCTCGTCTACCGGTGTGAACCCCAATGTACAGGCACTGAGCCGGGGGCAATGAGTATGCCCACACCTGCTCTGCGCCTCTCACCATGAGCAACTCCAGAGTGGAAGAGAGTCCAACCCCTCTCGAGAGAACTGGTACCAGAACCCAGGCTGTGTGTCGAAGCAAGTCCGACTATATCCAGTCGGAACTTCTCTACCTCGCACACCAGCTCGGGTTCCTTCCCTGCAAGAGAGGTGACATTCCACGTCCCTAGAGCTAGCTTCTGCAGCCGAGGATCAGACCGCCAGGGTCCCCGCCTTTGGCTGCTGCCCAGCTCACATTGCACCCGACCCCTTTGGCCCCTCCCATGGGTGGTGAGCCCATGAGAAGGGGGACCCACGTTGCCTCTTCGGGCATCAACGACATGTGAAGACTTTATTCTTTACACATATTATAGCACTCTCCTTAGTTTGTAAGGTGTAGGCAGGGATTACATTTCCTAGTGTTCTTGTGCATCTTTAGACCAAAACAAAGGAAAGACATATGATTTTGGTTATTTAAAGCAGAGTATGGTCTAATTTTTAATGGTCCGGCCCACTTGACATCTACCGAGGCCGTATGTGGCCCACAATGTGAAACGAGTTTGACACTCCTGGCCAAGAAAGCAAAATGACAAAACGACACGATCTCTTTGTGCAACTCGTCTTCAATCGAAAACGAAGTTGGCTTTGCAAACTATCTCCTGATCTCAGGATGGCATTCTGAAGAAAGGCAGTCGGAAATACTGGCGTGGCCCACGAGAGACGCCAACCGTCTCACCAATTATCTTCTTTTTTTTAACCTTCAAAACCTCATGTGGCCGGCTGCCTTTGACTACATGTAAAAATGTCGAACTTTTCTTAAGCAGAATGGCCAAATGGTTAAAGACCTCGCGTGGTGATCAGGCGAACCGAGCTGGTAAGAAGTCTCATTTCAACAAGCCTCATTTCATTCTTCAGAGTTGAAGGAAGATTGTTCTTGGGTCCTCCGTGCCACAAGAAGGAGTAACGTCCTCACCGCCATAGTCCACCTATGAGCACAGGCCTGCAGGCAACACTTTTTGCTCTTCTTCCCGTTATTCGCATGGTGCTCAAGTCAAACTTTGGGCCAGCCTGAAAAGTAGGACACAGTTACACTCGTTCAATGCACCATCATGACTACTTCCTGCTCTCGCAAGAGTCTATCTCCCTGGTAAGTTTCATGCCCAACGCATCTTTGTCTGCACAAGAAATTGACTTGCGTGTAACTCACGGGTGCCTTTCTCAACACAGCTGTCCCACGTTGTTCTCAAGAGCGGACCACTTCGCCGCCGAGCAACAAGCAGACTGCCATCCAACTTGCAACTTTTTCCTCTGCTTTTGTGATTGTCTACTCTGCAAAAGAAATAAAGCTTCATTACAAAGAACACTTCAACTCAACTTCATTTTTAAACACATCACCAAAATCTAACTTTTAATTATTTTCAGTTTTTTTCTAAACGTTTTACTGAATTTTTTCCAAAAAAATTTTCCAGGCAGAAAAATCCAGGAAAGTGGGTGTGGCCTGGCTGGAATGATGGCTGATGATTCGCTGACAGCTGTGAAAGTGGGTGGAGCATGATAACATACTATGATTGGTGGAAAGGGGGGGGGGGGTAATGCAAATTAGGCATTCTGTGATTGGTGGGCCCTTTTGGGGGCAAATTTAGAGCAATCTCATTTGGTCAGAACTTGGAACGTGGGTGTGGTTATGCAAATTAGGGGGCTCGTCGCGATTGGTGGATGTCAAATTGGGTGTGGTTTGGGGCGGGCATTGCAGCACTTTTTCAAAGTCCCACTTGAGTCTTGAGCTCAGACTTGCATTCTTAATTGACACCTGTTGCGTGTTAGCGTACTGGTACTGGGACGCTAAGTCACAGAAACGCACACCTCGTTCGTGTTTTTCAATGATCTCCTTCTTCTACTCGATCGTAATTTTCTTTAATGTCTTCTTAGGCTTAACACTAGCCTGTGGCGGGGTCTTTTTCGGTCCCATAATAGCAAAAGTACACTCAATATGGTCCAAAATGTCTAGCAAACACAAACCACGTCCGCACTCAAAGAAAGGGGGTGACGAACTGGGACGCCGTGAGCGTGCGTCAGCTTCTCGCGGCCGCCACCGTGGCGCTGTTCGACCGCTTGGTTTGGTTCGTCCGCCGTTATATATATATATATATATTAGAGCTGTCAAACGATTAAAATTTTTAATCTAATTAAAAACTCAACTGTCATAATTAACTCAAATTAACTAAAAATTAATCATGATTGCTCACTCATTTTTTATCGTTTCTGAATTTCCTTTTATATTTTTGTCCTATTTTCCCCATTTTAATGCTCTCATCAACATGGAATCATGAATCAGTTTTCTATGTGCAAAATGCAAATATTTACTGAAATAACAATTTTGATTTTCAATTTTACATGAACATTTTTCACTTGGAGCAGTTATTCACACATTATCTCTCACACAATATTACTGTCCATCAACAACAGTGAAAACAATATTTTGTCACACAACAGCTGCTTGAACAGCTCTTTTAGGGAATCAAAACAGCGCAATATAACATTATAAAGTGCACATCTAAGGTAAACTAGTACTCAGCCTATAATGGATTTAAGCAATGGTTGCATACTTCGTTTTTCTCAAATTTGCTTTGAACACAGCAGTCAGGCTATGCTGATTCTGTTGGTCCTTCTTGCTCGGAAGTCTCTCTACGGTTTTGTGTCGACATCATTTCGGATTCTTGTAATGGAGGCTCTCGCTGGCAATCAGTAATGGTTGTTCAGTTAGGGATTGTCGGTCAGCATGGAAGGATCTCTCGTTCTGTACTTTTTTGATCATTTATTGGAGCACTTTGCAGCAGAAGTAGTGGTAGTAGTAGTTGTAACAGAAGTATCAGAAGCAGGTAATAACCTAAACTACACATAAATGCAGTACAAAATTAATATATCTATCTTTCTGCATCGCAATGTAAATATGTATATAATTGACATTAATGAATACCTTTATCTAACAATACGTTTAATAAATAATGTAATCAACCCTGATTTCACTATGTATCATTATCGTCATCATTATTCATTGTTTTAAACGTAAGAAACCATTCAACACAAACAAAGTCGAATCGAACAAAAGAACTACAAGTCCCAAAGGTCCAACCCGGAAGTGGAGCGCCGGCATATTTACCCCAGCTGCAACGCAATTTACTTCGTTTAAACGTCAGATTGCAGACGGACAAACATGACAACTATGCAAAAATGAGCTAAATAAAGACAGCCCTGTTCTAGCAACATTTTAGCCCACGCTGTTTAAATTGCCGATTGCGAACGGTAACTGACTGTGATTGCATAGCGATGCGGCAACCAAAGCAACCGATCATGACCGAATCTAAAAGCTAACTTTACACATCTGACTTGATAAGAAGCACTCGCGTAGCTTAACATTGAGCCATGCCGACGACGAAGCGAGTGTATTCACTCACGAAACAAAACGCTATTTATACATCGCGCGAACGTCACCTGTCAGTGGCAGCCCCGCCCCTCTTAAAGCGCCAGGTCAATCCAACAGGAGTCGTTCAGCAAATTTGTTCTTCGTCGTGTCATCCATTTTTTTCGTTTTGAAATTATCCATAGCTGTCTGTCTGAGACAAGGGGGCGGAGTAGAACGTCAGCTGTGCGGTTGGCCATTAAGTGGTATTTCAGACTCAACGTGCTATGATGATAGCTCGGTTTCCGACTGCAAAAAATACAGGTAACTTTGGTCTTGTCAGTGGAACAGTCTGGCAACTTTTTAAAAGTAAACTTTCCATTCATGAGCTATTTAAGTATCCGTTTTCGGTGTCTCGCGCTGCCGTGGCTGGCAAAACAAACGTGTGTGGACCTGTGCAGCGCGATTGATGTTTTGTTTCTGGTTTATTTATAGAGCAACGTAACATCCGCTGTGACGTCTGCCGCGTTAATCTCGTGAGAAAAATTTTGATCCCGATAAAATTCATTTAAATTAATGCCGATATAAACGCGCTAAACGGACAGCTCTAATATTAAAAAAAAAAATCCTCGTCTCACCCCTCGGGTGGTGTCCGTCCCCCATTCAGCTCGGGTCCTCTACCAGAGGCCAGGAAGCTTGAGGATTCTGCGCAGTATCCTTGCTGTTCCCAGCACGGCACATTTCTGGACCGAGATGTCCGATGTTGTTCCAAATGCAGGTCGGCGTCCCTTCCGCATGTCCTCCGAGTCTGGCAGCTGCGCCTTTGGCCCAGTCATCCGACTCATCTGGTCAGGCAAAAAAACAAAAACAAAAGTGGAAAGTCACACACTGTAGTCCATGTTTCTTTTTTCCTTTTTAATTGGAGTCATTACTCGTAAAGCGGCAGACTTTGACTTTCAAGCCATCCATTTGCAAACGTGGCCGCACTCGCAACGCATCTGTTTGAGCGATCCACTCGCGGCTTTCTCCCCACACCGAAAATACAATGAGCTACCTCCTTTCGAAAAACAAACGAATAAAATCACGGCTGCGTTGGAGGGAATAGTTTTGAAACAAATGTGCCCCCCCTGATGTGAAGCCATCACACTTGCACTGCTGCTTTGATGTGGAAAACATAGCGAATAGTATTCAAGTCAAACGATTGCTTTTTGATTGACAGCTGAGGTCGACTTGTCCGGGTGGGTGCTCGCTCGCTGCCCCCTTTGCTGACGTTGTTTTTGACGTCGAGTCACAACACCAAAATTAAACGAGGTGTCACAATAACTCTCCCCATTTGTCTCTATCTATACACTCAGAGATAAACTGCGACGTCAACTCAACTCAACTGCATTTCTCGAGCACTTTGGAACAGCCATCGCTGCACGCAAAGTGCTGTACGTGGAGCAATTTAACATATACAACAAACAGTAAAGCAAATCGGTCATGAAGACGGTAGAAAGCACCGAACAGCAAAACCAAGAACAAATCATCTAAGTCATGCTGAGTCAAATGCCACAGAATGCAAGTGAGTTTTGAAGATGGGCAGCAAGGTCAGTTTAAAATGTTTAAACGACTCACCGAGAAGAGGACTTGTGGACAGCGGAAAAAAATCTCTTTGAACCGGATGTGGTGCCGTTCTTGTGCTTGTACTTCTTCTTCTTGGTGAATTGGATGTCTTTAGTTCATACCGCCCCCTACTGTCCGGGAGGGAAACCACAAAGGTGTTTGGCAAGCAATCGGAATCTCATTGACAGTCTTAGCCAAGCGTGCAAAAACAACACAGGACGCTAAATGAGGGCATATCTTGAAGAAGCACAGACTTCAAGGGCAGCTGATCCACTGAGCTGCTTCCGTCTACCCCCGTTTGATCAAAGTCTTGGAGAGGAGATTGTGCTTTGCAGCAACATCTGTCCAATCACAGAGGGTGTTCTCAAAGACTGGACACATTCAAGTGGTCCAAGTTGAAGTATTTAGTTTTGTTGACTGCAAATCTAAAATCAAGCAAGGAGTAGCTTATGTTTGTTTTGTTCACTGCTGTCGTTGCAGTTAATACAAACTATTTTTGTTATGATGCAGCTTGTTTGATTGTTGTTGGTTGAAGTTTAATTTTGTTGCTTGTTTATTGTTTAGAGCCTTTTTAATGTTGAATAAAATCATTAAAAAGCCATTTCTTTGCTTAATCATTCTTGCTATTTGCAGTCAGTAGAGTGCAATATTTAGTTCACCGAGTCGTTTATCAAAATGTATGCTAAATTTGTCATTAAAATTTCAAAGAAAATCCCAAGTTAAAAGAGCCGTTTGAGAGCCCAAAAGAGCCGGCTCTTTTCACTGAGCCGATCCAAATGAACCGGATCACCGAAAAGAGCCCCAAATCCCATCACGATTCCATGCATGACCACCAGATGTCAGTCTTGGCTTTCACCTGATCTGACCAGTTGGCCTCTTTGGAATTTCTCCCGGCGCTCGCGGCATTTTGAAAAATCACCTTTGGCCCACTCCTCGTCTAACCTAAAGCTGCATATATCAAGGAGATGGCATAAATGCTCCAAGGGCGTTCTTCCACGCCCTTGATATCTGGCACCAGTGCGCTCTGGGTCCCGACTACCAGAGCCCACATTTGGCACCGTATCCAATCTTGCGCCGACACGTCACACAGAGTCGGGCCGGCTCTGACGTGAGTAAAAAATTGCGATTTTCTTTCGCCGTGGCCGAGGTCACGGACGCGCTCCGAAGTTGACAACCTGAAACGACACCGCCGCCTTTTGGTGGAATTGCCAACAGAAGGCTTGAACAAGCTTCTGTGACTTTGTGGAGTGGCTCGTCAAGATAGGATGGTTCCGCTGCGTTAAATTTTCACCTGTCACTTCCGAGCGTGTTTTTCCTTATCGCGCAGTCTTCTTGGGCGCTGGCGGTCGGGCGCTCGGGTGCCGTTTTGATTGACGGCGGGTGCTGTTGCCCAAGATCAGGTTTGTGGCGGCCTGGTCCGCGTGACCGCGTTACGGTCGGTGAGCGCGGCGGCGTCGTCGTGCGGCTATAAATGGACTCGGAGCTCATCGATCCTCCTCCGACCGCAGACTCCTTTTTCCGGAACCGCTGCACTCGAGCCGCACTCGTCCGCGCCAGTCACGGACTTATCTGCATTTACTATACTGACAGTACATAACATGAAATATGAATTATGAGCATTTCATCAATTAAAGGAAATTAACTCATTCAGTAGCAGCCAATTCTGGACCAAGTCTGAAAAGACGTTTAAAAACGTCTTTGGGAGTGAATGAGTTAAATACCTTTACTTCATGATTATCAATTAAGTCGTTCTAAAATGATTTGGACGTTATATTGTGAGCAATGCCAGAAACAAATCAATGGAACAAAACAACGCTATGATGCAAATGTGGTTCTATAATTTGGACGCAGGTTCATGTCACCACTCAAACCGAGCGAGCAAGCGGGTTGATTGGCTGGCGTCGTGAGTCCCGCAAAGCACATCTGGCAGCTCCGAGGTGGTGGCGGCGGCTGTCAATTCCGCCATCATGGCCTGGCGGCGGCGTCTTGAGTGATGAGGTGACCTCCGCGACACCTCGTCTCTCCTTGCTTGGCCGACGTAAGACAAATCATTCCGAGCGATGCCGTTGCCTGGCGGGAATTCCAAAAGAGAGAAATGGACGCCATGACAAGGGATGGCGAACGCGTCACGGCGTGGGAGGAGTTGCTCAAACGTCGGGTCGCCGTCTCATCAAGCGCATTCCTAAAGCAGGGCAACAGACAGCGGAATGAAGCAATCGGCGAAGAGCGGACGCCAGGTCCCCAAAATCCGCCTTCTTTTCAAATAAATGCTTGCGGCGCTTTCCTTTCTGCTCATAAGAATGCGATTTGATGCGAACAAACTATAGTCTCTCCCGCCCGCCATTTGGAATGACGTTGCTCGCAAAAACAACGTCACGGCAAATCAACAATCTTAAACTAGCGCGCCGGAAATGAAAATGTGGAAGCTCTTCTGCTTCGCACAGTATATAAAAAAATTTAAAAGTGTGAACTAAATCAGAACTACGCATCCTCACCGCGGCCTTCAGCCGAAGCACATTTTCCACCCTGGCTCCTGGCCCCAAGCCTGCTTTGAAACCGAAAGGCCGACTCGTCAAGCCCAAGTCTTACCTGCAACTCCCCAACTGGAAGCCCCACGTCTGAGCCACAGCGGGAAACTAACCGTGATCGTAACTCTTTCACGCCAAGCGCAAAAAGCATCGGCCCCGAAGCCAGTCGGGCTCCTGTGACCCACGACCCTCGCGCCACTCTGCAAGGCTGAACTGACCTCCCCCAAGAAGTCCTAACAAACCCCAAGTGGAGCCCGGACACTAACTGCCAACACCCTCCACCCCCCAATCCTCAACCCTGCGAGACTCGTTGGAGCGAAAACTCATTTCGACCGCATTTTATGGACTCCAAGGGCCAGTCTGAATTTTAAAGCTTCCCGTGTCAAAACGGAAAACAACCACAACGACGACAGGCAGGCCCGAGCGGATTGGCCGAAATTAGTCGCAGATCCAAATTTTCATCCATTCCTATTTGAGCATAATCAATGCCAAACTCCCCCACCCCCACCCCCTTCCCTGTCGAATGAAGTGATGGCTTGTTAAAAAAGTGGTCAGTGCGCGACACGTGTTGGGGTCCTGCTGGGGGGTTCGGCCATCACACCTCCCCTCATGTGAACGGAAGAGGGAAACATGTTTTAATAACCACACTTGACCCAGATCAGGCTGGAGGAAACCACACCCCGCCCGCCCCTCTCCTGGCTTGTAATGAGCTCTCACACACACACACACACACACACACACACACACACACACACACACACACACACACACGGGTCTCAATGTCCAAAATCCAACTCAAAGTCTGCCATTTTGCTTTGAAGCGGCACGGTTGGGAGAGTTCCATGTCTCAAATTGAGTTTGTAAAAAAGGAGAGAGGAAACACATCAGTGACACCGATTGACACAAAATCTGGCAGAAGGACCCAAGCCCCAAGTTGAACAGGAAGTCAACAATTCGGTGTCAGGTTTCTTGTTTTTTCCAGACAATGGTCGTCATTTTGTCGTTTTGTTTTGTTTGTTTGTTGGGGGTGAAAAGGAAAAGTCTTACCTGGCTGGCAGAGTCGACCGTGTCCTCAGCGCAGCCTTGAACCTCATTTTGAAGACTCGTCACCAGGAAACGGTGGCGGCTCCAATGAAGACTTTTTCTCTTGACCCAAAAAAGAAAAGACCACCGTTTGGAGAAAAAAAAAAAAAAAAGAAACCTCAAAGTGAATTTAACCTGAAGTGGACAAGATGAACATCACCGCGCGACGGCTAGGAAGTCAACAATTTTGAGCCTCGCATCCCACTGAGGGGCCGACAATTGCGGCTGTCAGAAAATGCGCGTTTACATCGCCGGGGTTCATTCAAAGACGCAAACATTTGCAAAACATTGGCCATCTTGTCTTATACATTGGCCGGACTTTGTCCAACAGTTTTCGTGTTTCTTCTTGTTGCGAGGACCCGTTCAAAATAAAAGTACAGGCAAAGGGAGTGCAGCATTCGCAGAACACGTTTTTCTTCGATTTGGTTTGATTAGATTTTTGGGAAACAAATCTTCAAGGCGATTTGAGCAAGAAAAAATCTCGTGAGCTATGCTAACCGAGTAGTTGTACTTGGTGACTCGCCACCACTGCACACTAGGCCGCACGTAGCCGATGCAATTTGGCGATTTTGAAAGCGCCGCACTTCACATGACAAGTCGTAAACAGACATTCAATCCGCGCCTCGCAGCCTGGGCTGTTTATTCTGCGCTTTTATAGTCCCGCGCCATAGCCTCCTGTGTTTATTCTCCCCCAAACAATAATGCCACTATGTGCTCCCGGCCCACAATGCCGCTCATTTGTGCCCATTAAAGACACAAAAATAAACAGCAAATGGAGCGCTCTGGCCCGCGTTTGCTCCAAAAACACTTTTTACGAGGGCGGCGGCGGCTGGCTAGCTATCCTGCAAACCCGAAAAGAGGCTTGACAGCAAGTTGCCTGCTCAAACGTTGGAAGGACGTTGGGGTGCGCCAAGGTGGATATCTTCAACACGCGGGGGTGAATGAGCAAAAATAAGAAGTCATTACACAGAAGCACAAGACCGAGAGACCTCTGCCAAGGCCCAACGTGAAGACCAGAGGCTAGTAAAGTCCACCAATTGAGCTGAACCCAAACCTTGAAGTCCCTGTCCAATGACAACGCAAAATGACACTGGAGACGATGTGCGTCTGGATTTAACCGCAGCATTCGATCCAGTGGATCACAGCATTCTGTTCGGCTCATTCGCAGAACCTGGTGGGCATTGGCGGTAGCGCGCGTGAGTGGTTTAGAGCCTATTTAGCTGACAGAGCATTTTCTTTTAGCGCTGGTTCGTCTGAGTCACGACCTGCCCCACTGTCACGTGGTGTTCCACAGGGCTCCATTTTGGGGCCTCTGCTGTTCTCACTGTTGATCTAAAGGGAAGACGTATTTTTGGCGTGCATGCTTAGCTAGCAAGATAAGCACACATTGCAACTGCTACAACCGCCGATGTCAACAAAGATGCTCAAATTCTTGTGAAGGCGCATCCACTCGAGCCGGACTCCAAAGTGAAAAATCCCCCCAGTTTGAAACACTGACCCCAAAACCCTAACCCAAGTCTTCAGCACGAAAAACACGAATATCATTTTAGCGTCCCTATTTTGGAATGCTAACAGAAACCCCAATCTCTCAAACACCAACCCTTCTTCGAAAACACAACACATCCATCCGTTTTCGGATCCGCTTATCCTCACAAGGGTCGCGGGGACGCTCAGCCCGAAACCCCTAATTCTGACCCCACACAAGACCCCCAATCCACTAACCCTGACCCCCTTTGCGAAAGCCCAACTGTAATCCAAACCAGCAGCCCTGAAGGCCGAAAGCTCAACAACTCTCGCCAATATTCGGCTCGACGTTGAGTTTGAACGCGCAAGAGTGGCTGCCGTAAAAGTCGTGATTTACGAGGCCGACTGTGCGCCACAATCCCCTCGACAGACTTGCAATTTCCTGTGCGAGAAAACACTCACTCAATCCATGCAGAGCGGGAAACACTTCAAGGAAAAAAAAAAAAAAGAGAGAATAGAAGACATACAAAAATAATTGTCACAACCACAGGAAAAAAAATGTCAGACGGCTGTCACTCACTCAAAAAAAAACACAAATTATATACACACACACACACACACACACACACTCATCAATTTCCGTCAAAATCAATAAGCGGCGTCGGCGCAGTTTTGTGTCAAGCGCGCCGGGGCGCACCTCATCAATAATCCACGCACACTTGCAAACACCCGGTCAAGACTGAACAAGCCGAGCATTTTCCAGTGCGCGCGCCGGCGCCGTTGACGGTCCAGCAGCAGGACAAGACGGCGGCCCCAAACGAGACAACTTGCTTCTGCACTGAAGCCTTGAGCACGGACCCATTTTTGACAAAGCGGGCTGACTTCAATGTATCCGACCTCAACCCCCCCCCCCAAAAAAGCACCCAGACTCTCAATCTTGAGGCGACATCATGCGAGCGAGGAAGAGGCGGAGTTTGATGACACTTCTCAGATCAGGCAAGGCGATACATTTGTTTTCAGATTATTTTCCGCGCATTCCAATGACAAATGTTTGAAAACAAAAGACTTCAGGCACCCCCCTCCCCACCCTAAAAATAAGTCACCATATATTCTGGGATATTTTGGGGAAGTTTGTGAGAAAAAAATAAATAAAAATAACTGAGAGGTGAACATTGAACCACACACATGCGCGCGCGCGCACACACACACACACACACACACACACAGAAGACCACCCAGAAGGACACGGCCTGTCAATCACGTCAGTCCGAGAATAAACACCAGCATATTAGATCTTTTTGGGGCCCTTCATTTTGCTGCTCATTCGGAGGTTTGATCAAGTCAACCTGACGGACTTGCTTGCTCGTCCTTTTCTTTTCAATGTGCTCACATCGCCGAGCCTCGTGTGTGTCTCATGGCCTTCGCTTGAGTTTCCTCACACACTTTTCGGTGAGCTAATTCAATTAGGGAGCCGCTTTCAAGCGGGCCCTCATAAACACACGCAAGCAGCACACACGTGCACAAACACAACCTGTGTGTGTGTGTGTGTGTCTCCAGGGCAAAGTTGTCTGTCAGCACAGAGGCTTGAGCTCAGGCCTCATTATAAGCCTTCTGGCCATGCAAAACACACACACACACACACACACACACACACAAAACTTTGAACATCAGCCCAAACATGACCCATTGACCCGCTGTAGTCTGGTCCAGACTGTGGTCATGTGACTAATCCGTGTGTAAAACATCATCATTAAAAGACAAAAACAACATCAAACACACACACACACACAGTCTCTCACACACACACACACACACACACACACATTAGTTTGATTGAGTTTTGAGGCAACTGGGTGTATTAAAATTTTGTCAAAAGGATTTTAAAACAATCTCTCTCTCTCTGTCACAGGTCAAAATAACCTGTTGGAAAAATCCAAGATAATGTTGAAAAAGTGACAAGAAGAGTACCGGATGTCACTTTGTAATAAATGTATTGATTGTTTGATATATTCCTCTCAGAAATCTTTTTTTTTTGAGGGGGGGGTGACTAAAGCTGGAGCAGGTCCCAATGATCCAATGCCATTTTGGGCGCAGCAAACAAACACACACCCCACAGGACGGCGAAAGACTCGCCGTTCGCACCAAAGGAGGAGGACAAGGAGAAGAAATGCGTCAATGTGTGAGCGCTGACTGCTTCGCATTAGCGTGGAATTGGGTTAAAAGCCTCCTCTTCTCTTCACCTCTGTCGGCTCCCAAGTGCACTAACTCAATTGGCCTATTTTCGGACATCTTTGAGTCCACGGGCTACAGCACTGGCCTCCCGCCGCGTCTACCCTTCTGTTTTCTTTTCCTCGGAGCCGCCTCGGGCCCTCCCGCTTCAGGTTTTTGGCTACAAAGGCCACAAAGCCCCAGCTCGCCGCTGTCCAAATAATCACGCCAGCTCTCGTTTTGGCACCTCGGTCAGCGTGGCTCAGCTTATTTCGGCAGCGGCAGTGAACGGGCCTCAAACGTTACCTTGAGGAACGCCGGTGTTAAATCTACAAAGAAGCGGAACGTAGAAATGAACATTTTTCGCGTTGCCTCGGATTCATCAGATTGCAATCAAGTGGCCTTCGCTTCGATGCCATTGTTGTCGGCTTCAGCCAGCCACACGGCGCTTTCCTGGCCGACGCGCAAATGTTCAGTCGATAAATCTTAGCGTGGGTCGGTAGATAGCCGGCATATCGGTCGATCTGTAGCTAGCGATGAGCGATTGTCGGTATTGAAAGCAGGTGGGATCGCATGTTGGCTCGTGGTGTCGTGGTGTTGACGATGGAGGTGCATTTGTGCTGGCTGGATTGGCGTGGAAGGAATGCAGGCGCACAAAGTTGAAATACGACGGCCGGCAAAAAAAAAAAAAGAAGCCGGTGGCAACAAGGAAAAGGCAAGATGAACATGCAGTTGAAGGCGAGCCTTTCATCGGCGAGTGCCAACAAATAAACGCCGTGTAAAGACGACACCGGCCCGTCAGACCGTTGCGGGAATTCCACGGGGGGCCCGCAGGGGGTTGAGCGGATCCGGTGTCGGGCGGACCGCCAGGGCGCCCGTCCCGAGGGACGGAAAGGGAAAGGTTACCTCGTCCGTGCTGAAGAGCGAGTCGGGGGTGACAGCTGGGGGCTAAGCTGGAGACCGCCACATCTCCCTCGCTCGCAAAAAAAAAAACTCCCCAAGCCGCGTGACGCGACTCTCCGATTATTCAACAATCCACATCGTACACAACGACCTACCCGATGCCCTGACGTGCCATCCAGCAATCTAGCGTTTTCTTACGCTCGAACAACTTAGGTACCAAATGACCCGCCGACGACGGAACTCGACTTCTCCGACAACGCGCCGACCCGCTAACCTCCGTCGGATGCGCCAACCCCACGGCGAGAGCGCAAAACTCTTCGTGACGGCGCCAGCGGGCGGCCTGTCGCTCGAGCTGTCGTAGCCGTCGGGACCCCCGCGACGGGAGGGCTTACTGTGAATATGACAACACGCACGCACAAAGTCATACGCAACATTTTTAACACTTACACACACGCCTGCGCAACATGCCATCTATGCGCACAGTAGCATTTTGAGTTAACGCATTCTTTTTCAGTAAAAGTGTCCCCCCCCACACACACACACGGACACCTGCTGTCCCTTTTGTTCAGGGGGCAATTAGCGCGGGGCTCTCTCTCTCGTTAGCGAGCCATTGTAGCATTAGCGCATTGTCCTAGCCGCGTTAGCACTGTGACACTGCGCAGGAATGAGAACAAAAGAAAGCCGCGGAGTACATTTGCCTGCTTCTGATCACAAATTCTAGTCAGGCAACTAAATATCAAATAAGGCAAGACAACATGTTGACGTCGAGTCGTAAAAAAGAAGCCCATGTATCGACATGGGTCAATTTGAGACAAATTGTCGCCGCCGCCAAAGTCGGTCCAACCCGGCGATCACCACTTGCCGCGAGGGGGAGCCCGCCGTCGCACTCGGCCAGGCCTGGGGGGGGGGGGCATACGTCGTAACAACCCCGTTTATAGAAAGGCCTCGAAAAACTTTGCTGGGCTCGCTCTGCGTGGTTAAAAATAAAATGCACAAGCGAGGTGCAGCCTATCATGTCGCCGGCGCTACAGATGCTGGAACGGCGATGGGGCCCATTCGCTTCGGCTAACGTTTGTGCATGTGGCAAGGTGTTGGGTGTAATGTTCAAGCATTAGTTTCAAGGTCATACACACACATGCAGGGTGCGCGCGTGTGTGTGCGTGTGTGTGTGTTGGGGGGGGTTGGTTGAGGATGGTAATAGCTACGTTGACAGACACGAGCGACCAGCTGAGCTTGAATCCGCAAAGTTGCTCACTCGGAGAGAAACACGAGCGAGGATTACTGCAAATGTTGACAACAGATGACCTGATTCGATGTTTTGGGGGGGGGGGGCGGGGGGGTTCTCTTCAAGCCGCCGTCTCGATTGCTCCTCATTGTTATTGAAATGCAAAATAAACAACTCGGCATGTTTCTTGAATCATTTGACACAAAGTTCATTTCTCAAAGGAAAAAAAAAAATTGAAACGATGCAACGTAAAGACAAGAATATTAAACTGCGCCGTCCATGACTGGCCGCTGTGCCTTGGGGGAGGTCGCCCGCCTCGCTGACCTTTGCGACACGCGCGGCCTTTTTTTTTTTTCCCCCTCCCGGAATTCTTCCCCAAAGCTCGCCAACCTTGTCGTACCTTGTAAGACGAGCGTGCGCTTTTTAGTGGCGGTGGGTCACGCGCGGCAGATACGCCGCACGCACGGCGGGCGTTGATGAAAGCCGCCCCGAAATAGCCGGTGAGCCATCGCCGACGCACGCTAATGTGTTCATTACGAGCGGCTTTGTGTTTCCGCGCGAGCGTGTGAAGCCGCCGGGTTTCAGCACCTCGCTGATCTGCAGTCGCCTGCGCAACATGGCGCCATTTCTCACATGGATTGCTTCATTACTTTGGTTGGTCAGTTGGTTTGTTATTTTGGTTGTTGTTGGTTTTTTTGTTGTTGTTTTTTTACAGCGGTTGTTTAATGACTTCCTTTGGTTCGTTGAAACTGATTCGGTGTTGAAATTTGGAGTGAATGAGTGATAGCTGATGAGTGCTTGTCTGTGTCTCTCTGCCATGGGATGGGGGGGTGATGGCATTCTTCATGCGCACACGCACAAGCACGCACGCACACACACACACACACACACGCACACACAGTGTCTATTGTCGCAAATTGCGCAAGCGTGGTGACTCGTGTGCGTTTCGTTTTGCATGCGTGTTGTTTGTCCAGCTGTTTGGAGGGAAATCCCAATCCGCCGTGTTTCCACAGGTGCTCCGGGATTCGAACAAGCTGCTCTCTTTTGCCGAGGGGGACGCCCAAGATGTGAGCCCTGCGACTGCGCCCCCGCACCCCCGCTCTAACTCCAAGATAGATTGGTTGCATCATGTTGTTGCCGGCCCGCATGGGCGCTCCGTCTTGAATGGAAAATGATCACGGTGAAATCTGAAGTGAGCAACGTTGTTCTCGGGCTCGGGAGGGATTTTGGTGGTTTGCTGCTTTCCTCGCTTGCTTGTCAGACACTTGGTCAGTCGTTGCTTCGGTCATTCGGAGTTAGGGCTTGCTTGGTATGTTATTTTGGTTTGTTTATTACTTTGAATGCTTGATGCTTTCATTTGGTTGATCTGTGCCCCCCCACCCCGCCCCCAATTGGAGATTCTCGTTCCAACTACGAGAGCACGTTTGTTGCCAAGGTGCTACTGTCCTTTCCCGATTGCTGAGCGTGCGCTGTGACCTCCAGATGTTCCCCCCACCTCGCCCTTGTCCCCGCGGCATTCCGAGGCTCATCCAGAGACCCGCAAGACTTTTTATTTACTGCACGCGGACACGTGAAGGTTAGCCGTGTAAAGAGCACCTAATGGCTTTCCCAAACAGGGCGGTGACTAGCGGGGGGTCGCTCACGGACCCGCCCGGGCCGTGCGTCAAGCGGCGACTCGTCCCGTAAAGGGCCGGCCGCCCCTCCCGAGTGGCGTCCGGTGAGTCGTTCACCTTGGACGCTTTCTGTTCCGCCCTCGTTTCCCGTCTGGCAGCTCGTTTCCTCTTTGGATTATTTAGAGCGGGCGCACGAGTGTCAATCAGTCTCTGTCGTCATAGCAACGGCGCTTGAAAATAAATTGCCTGACGACGCCATGCTCGGTTGGTTTGTTATGTTGCTTGATCAATTGTGCTATCCGAGTCGACGCCGCTACGTATTTGAGTCAATGCGGCCAGGAAGGCCACAGTTGCGCCCTACAACTAAACCGCCGCCCGCCATCCGCCAGCTTTCAACATCAAAGAAACACTTGCCGACGATTTGGCCTCGGCGGAGCTCGTTGGATCTCACTCGCGCAGGTCGACGCGATATTGTGGCCCGTCCGCAAGTGAAGCGGAGGCCTTTTGGGAAGCGACGTTTTACAGCGACTTGACGGAACACGTTGCTAAGGCGAGCGGCGGCACTCTGGCATGTCCGTTTTACAGGAGGGGAACTTTTTACATGACGCTCTGGGTCGGGGGTCATCCATCTTCTGCTCCGTCCCTGACACGGCATGATGGAGTGGAGCGCAGATACGGCGGGCGGGTACGGCGAGCGGGTGACGCGCGCGCGCACGCACGCACACTCGGGCTGATGACTTTGACATGTGCGGGGCAGCCTCGGCTGCGGATTGCGCAAATAGATTTTGCAGAGTTGCGCAGTAGGTGAGCCTTCAGCTCGAAGGAAATCTTAATATGAGCAAAAATCATCCTGACCTCTTCCGTCAGGGGACAGCTACCCCGACAAAAGAGCCCAGTCGACATCAAGCGTGTCCAACTAAGCGACGCGCTCTCACACGGCAGCCGTTTTCTACACTTTTTTTGGGGGGGGTTGTATCCGTCAGTCGGTTGGTGGGTTGGTGTGTTACTTTGGTTGCTGTTTGTTTGTGAACAGTGTTGCTGGTGATCGAGTGGTCCACTGGCCTGAGTTGCGTGCGGGCAGCGTGAGTTCGGTACCCAACTCGGTGACGGTGCGGATGCTTGTTGGTCCCTGCGGCTGACCGGAGAGCAGTTGAGGGCGGAGTCCTCCCTTCGCTCCAAGTCGGCTTCCGGCATCCACCCGCGACCCTCTTCGGGATTCGCGCTGTTGAAAATGGAAGGATGGATCATTGATAATGCGCGTTCGTTTTATTGGATGCAAACTTTGACAACTGTACATTTCCTATGAGGGGCTGAGTGCGCCCGCCCCTCACAATTGGGGCATGTGTCCTACACTGGCGCACGCACACACAACACTCCACACAGCTGCAGGTCTGTGTGAGAAACCTTTATAGACTTTGTGCACAACGACAAGCACGCACACACACACACACACACACACACACACACACACACACACACACACGGTGCATGTAGCAGTAAATCCAGACGTGAGGCTGACACCTTGGGCTGCACTTTAATTTTGTGTATTCAAAATCCCACACCCACACACACACACACACACACACACAGAGTTGTCAGAACGAGCTGCCTCTACTAAGGTTGTGTGTGTGGGTGTGTGTGAGAGTGTTTTTTATGAGCTGTGGCTTGATCCCATCCTGCTGCAGCTCAAATCAGACCATCCAGCTGCTCTGGACAAGCCCACCGTCCATCCACCTGCTGTACACACACACACACACACACAACAATAACAAGGGCATCCACACACAGCTCATCCATCACTATTCCAGTCTGACCTGAGAGAAGTGTGCCTGCTGGTATGTGGCCTTGCGTCGGAATGTGCTCCTTTTGCATGTTCTACATCTACAATGATTATGATGCATAAGTAATACCAACATAAAAAGTCACAACAACAAAACATTTTTCCAGAAAAAAATAATGTTAAAAGTATTGTGTGTGTGTGTGTGTGTATATATATATATATATATATATATATATATATATATATATATATATATATATATATATATATGAATGTGTGTGTGTGTGTGTGTGTGTGTGTGTGTGTGTGTACACACGTACAACCTTTTAAGGGGACGTGCCATTTAAAAATAAAATAAATAAATAAATAAATAAATAAGCCCAAACACAGCAGTGTCGAGTAAAACTAACATCAAGTGAAACTCCTTCGGCAAAGTGTGACTTTTGTGGCCAAAAGTGACTTTGAACCACAGTAGCGCGTTGTCAAGCACGGACGCACGCGGGCACACGGCGCTCCCGTGCGCGCGCTGAAGATATCCGCTTCAACAGCCGGGCCCACCAGTTGCCCTTGCACACGCATGAAAGGGCAACTGCGAACGTGCGTGCGTGCGTGCGTGTGTGCGTGACATGAAAGAGAAAGGCAGCGTTCGGGTGCCCGCTCTCAACTATGCAGCGCCTCGTAAATCAGCGCCGCGACACCGCAGCGCAACTATCGTGCGCGCGTGTGGCTGGGTCGCGATGGCGGTGACGCGTCAGGCGAAGCGGACGTGCACTTGTCACACTATCCTCCCGTCACATGTGTTGAAGCTGCTCGGTTCTGGTTGGGCGAAAAAAAAAACAAAACAAACAAGAACAAGGGCCTCATACACTCTCGGTGGTCTGGTACTTTGCTGGAAAGTTTGAGGGGATGTTTTGGGGGTTTTGTTTTAGTTTTTTTTTTTAATCAGCCCGGGTACCCCAAATCGGGTGGGTCGAAATGTTTCTCAAAACACAACGCAAGCAAAAGTCTCAAAGGGAGCAGGAAGTCGGACATTTTGCTTTGAAGCGGCCGTCTCGGGCCAGTACAACAGCCCGAATTAGACAGTGGCAAAAGCGGACACCCCCTGGGGGGCAAGGGGGGAGTGGGGGTGGGGGGGTCTGACGTCTTTCTGCCGCAGCCCCCGCACCCGCGCCGGATCCGTCGACCCCGATCAGCGGGAATCACGCGGCCATACTTCACGGGCAGGAATCCGGCAATGACAGGCCGCTCCCTGCGGAGCGATAAACACGGAGCGCTCACTCAACACCGCGCCACGGCGGAGCGCAAGAGACGAGGCCGGCAAGGACATCGCGCGCCGCGCCGGCTCGACCAAGTGCACGCCGTCCTGCCGCCGTGGAAAGAAACGAGGCATTGGCGCCGAAATGCTCAGAGCTTTCTTTCCGACGTCACTCTTGAGGTCACTTGAGGTCACTTGCGACGGTGTAGCGATTGACTCGGCCGACTTGAGAAGGCGTCCCACCGGCCGATGGCGTGGATGCGGGCGTGAACGGGTGTTGGACTGTGCGTGTGCGACGGGTTCAGGGCGTACTCTGACTCCGCCAAAGTCACCCTGGGATAGGCGACCCCGGGCGACCCCGCTTGAGGCAAATGGATGGGGGGAATTGGGATATTCGCTCTACCCCGACGAGGGCGGCGGGCGTGCCGGAGCCCATCGCGGCCGTCTTCGGGCACGCTTTGCTCCTCACGCACACGCCAACCAAAACAGGCGGCGGACAAACGCTGACCGAGGAGGACGCGACGGTGAAGACGACGAAGCAGGAAGGGGGCAAGGCGAGCGGCGACAAAAAGAAGCGCGAGGGGCGAGCGCTGCCAGAGCGGCGAGAGGCGCGGCCTTGTCCGCACATAAACACCTGACACGCAAAAGCATCCGCGCTAACGACACCACGCCGGCGGCCGCCTATTTTTAAGCGGAGCCGGCTTCATTTCCACGTCTCATCTGTCGCCTTTATTTGGGGCGCGCGGGTGCGCGCAAAGAAGCGCCAAAGGGGCCTTCCGGGCCTCTGGCGCAACACGACAACTCGCCGACGGCCGTCGCCGCGCTCGCCTCGAGACTCGTGGACCAAATCTGCCGATGTTTGGCGGCGGCGTTCCGACGACGGTCACTTGACATCGTTGCTTCGTAAAGTCACGACATTCTGGAAAAAAGTCTGATTTTGGGGGGTCTTTTTTTTTTAAAATTCTATTCACATTTTGGCGGGATTGCTTTGATAAAAATTTTATTTCTAGCCACTTCTTAGCACAACAGTGCTGCGTAGATGCCAAGAACTTTTCGGGGTTGTTTCGGTTTCCGACCGTTCGGGGCAATCACGGCGGCGCTTTTTCGCCGGCGCTTCCCACACCGCTGCGGGGACAAAGTCAATCAGCCGTCTCGAGGGGTTGAGGCCTGGTGGAAAGGGGGGCGCGGGGGGGGTCGCTCTTTGACAAAAGGATCAAGCCGAATCCGACGGCTTTAGCGCCGCGAGCCCTTGCGAGGACGATAAACGTCAGCGGGATATTTACGGTGGCGTAATGACGCGCGCATCTGCCAACGACATCAGCCGCAGGACGGAAGCCATTTTCCTTTTCATTTGTGTCATGCTGACCTGAAAGCCGGCTGACCCCCTCCCCCCCTGCAGCTCCCACACCACCCCACCCCGGCCGGCTCCGTGAACCGCCAATGTACTCCAGCCCAGGCACTCAACTGACTGCAGGGCGTCGGCTGAAGGAGCAAGAGCGGACTCGCAAGGTCAACGCGCCGCAAAAGTTGGTCGCTTGAGAAATATTTTCCAAACAAGCATCCGCAAATCAATTGCGAGTACATCAAAAAGTTTGCCACCTTGACGTCTTGCCCGCCCGGCGCTTGTGTGCCAAGCTCCTCCCACAAACGGATGAATTCCTGTTGACGAGTGTCAGACCCACGTCGCCTTTTTAAAAAAAAATGTCATCGTTAACAAAACCCCAGCGCGCCCGTTAGCTGGCGTCAAGGCAACGACGCGGCTCCCGTGCGACGCGCGCCAACGGGACGAGCGCTCTCGGGCCGCCGCTCTCTTCGGGCTCACGGCCGTCAAGAGGACACTTGAAAACAACCCGAAGGCGACGTCAAAGGGGGCTTTCGCCGTCATCCCACCGACTTTCTCAATTGGTTTTGGAAAAGGTCGCGAGCGGTCACCGTTCGTTGTCGTTGCTGTTTTTTTTCCAAAGCCAGAGATGAAAGTGGACTTTTCTTCAACGCGCACACACTTGGCCGATCACACATGAATTAGTTGACACAAAACGCTCTTCAAATACTCGACATTCAAGGATTAATCTTCCTTTTGTGTGCACACGTGGCTCCCGTTCTCGACGAAATTTCCAAATCTCCGATATATGGCGAGGCCATGAGAATGCCAGGCGAGCGTATTACTGTGTTGTGGCGACGCCACTCAAGCTAAGCGAGCCTCAGCAGGAGATCGTCCGCGCTCTCTGCTGTACGTGATTCAGCGCAAACGTGTACGCAAGCGCGTCTTTTGATTTCAGCCAATCAGCGCCGACGCGATGACGTCACACACCCAACGTCACACACACAACAACAGCTAAGCTAAGCTAGCCGAGACGACACTCGAAGTCGGACGGACAAGTTTTTCTGCCAATCTGTGTGTTTCCCTTTTTGTTTCCCTGTCTTGTCCACAGTGTCGTTTATTCGTTCCCATCGGGTTTACCAAGTGTGTTTAGAAAGAGACGAAAATCTCTTTACTGTTCCTCGTGTTAGTGTCTCAACATGGCTACGCTCGTGAAAGCAAAACAACGAACTCAAACCAACTCGTCTTCGTACAATGTTGTCAACTAATATCCGGATTCATTTTAGGCAAATTTTCCTCAATTCTCTGGAGAAATTTTCATCAAAATTTGAAAAACCCGGAATTCCGGGAAAATCCGGAGGACTTTCATCTCTGCAAAGCATTTTCATTTGAATTTGGCTTTTAGTTCATTGGTTAGCTTTCATGAGCCGAAATAACCTTGACTGCGCGCGCGCATGAACACACACCCGCACCCACACACGCACCCGCACGTTGACACGCACCCAGTCCACGGCGAAGGGCAAAGGCTCTTTTTCCACAATGAGCAGGTCACGTCATTCCATCCTGGTCACAGACAAATGTGCAAATCAATTTTACACTCAAGCATTCGTGTCCTGTGTGTGCGCGCGTGCGTCTGCCCTCATAAACCATTTCAGCACAGCTGCGTTCTGCCACTCTATCTGTCCAGGGATAAGCCTTCTCAAATCTCCCTGCGACCATCGTGCGGCCTGCGGCCTGGACGCCTCGCGAGCGCGCGAACCCGCGCGCGTGCGCCTGCGATGTGGCCGCTCCTCATCCAAGCGTCTAATCGAATCCGCGCGTCGGCTTCAGCGCGGGAGGTAACCGGGCACCGGTCAAACCCGCCGAGGCCACCCTAAGATGTTTGGGGGCCGTTCTGCGTGACTGAAAGGCGAAGAGGCGCCGGAGGTCGGTTGCTAACTTCATTTGAAATTATTTGATTATGGCTTTGAGGCCGGGAGACCGGTGAGACCCCCCACCCCAACAAAAAAACAAGGCGGCCGGCGAAAGCTCAAAAATGAGAGGTCAAAGTGACAACCAACAGGTGAAAACATCTGTCATCCATTTTCTGATCGCCTTTCCCCTCAGGAGGGTCGCGGGCGTGCCGGAGCCTCTCCCAGCCGTCTTGGGGCGGCAGACGGGGCACCCGAGCTGGTTGCCAGGACGCACGCAGACAAACAACCATTCACGCTCACAATCACACCGAAGGACCATTGAAACCTGCCGTGCATGTTTTTGGAATGCGGGAGAAAAGCGGAGTACCCGGAGAAAAGCCACGCGGGCACGTTGGGGGCATGCCAACGGGAGAATCAAAGCCCTCACCTCCGCGCCGTGAGGCGGGCGTGTCCAACAATTTTCCATGCGTGTCGTCTTCCTGCACAAACAGCAAGCTCAGCTCATGAAGCGCAGCACATTTTGGGGGGGGGGTGGGGGGGAGGGGGGTAATCAAATAAAAAATGAGGAGCGGGATTTCAAACCTTGTGGGGGTGAGGGGGCAACTTTTTCGGGCCTTAGCACCTGTCGCCTTCAGCCTGGGAGTCATGAATGCGATTGATGAGCCAAGCGGGGCGATCCCGGACCCCGGGATCTCCGGCGCAAAGCCAGGGGATCTGTAGACACCTGTCAATCAGGCCCGAAGGGGTGAAGGGGGCGGGGTGGTGGAGAGAGAAAACGCTCCACACTTGGCGAGCGAAGTCGCAGCTGTAAGGCGGCTAAGCTCCGAGCCCAAGACGTCTTGTGACATTCTCACGGAAACCAGATCGGACCGCGTGATGCAAACACAGAGCCCCAAGTGCGTGCGGCAACGGCTTTTTTTGGTTTTTACTTGTGCAAAGTTTCACCGGAGAGGTTCAAGCGCTTCCCTTGAGGGCACGGAATGTGTCCAAAAGTCAGCCCCCAAAGTCACTTTGACTTGGAAGTGGGAGATACTCGGGAGACATGAGGAGAGACACCCAAAAAGTCTCCCTGCGGAGATCTGCCGTTTGGGTTACGTTCAGCTGAAGCACAAATAAATTCACGTCATTCCGACGGTCGGCCATCCCCGTTTTAGAGGGCGAGAAGAACAACAGCCTTCAGCACCTGCAGCCCAACGCACTTTGGGTTTTATGTTATGTTTTGGTTTTAGGTTTTATGTGCGGCTTTGCCGGCCCCGCCCGAGGCCGGAGTGATCCGGTTCCTTCCGACGGCTCGTAAATTAGGACCCGCTGTCATTTCAAAGTGCACCGTTAGCATCGCTTACGCGACAATACGACACCCCGTCGGGATGGCAAACTTTGCAAGTCCGACGGCGAGCGGCGCGGGACGGGTTGCCGCTGGCTGACTGAGGCGTTCTTACACCACCGCAGCCCCCGCCCCACCGCCAAGTCGCGTTGGCCTACGGCGGGATCCCGTTCTGCGTGCAGAGGCACAATTGATAAGCGCATGTGGACCTGGAAAAGGCCCTTTGCCTTTTGTGATGGTCCATTTGCTTTGCACGCACGTGACGCAAGATGCCGCGGCGCGGCGCCGACGTGTCGTCGCTTGATGGCAGCTCCTGATTGGTGTTGATGAAATGCTGCTCTGCGGTGCCAACTCGTGATTGCGATGAGCGGCCGGCCTAAACGCCGTCGCTAACCGTCCGTTTCTCCGCCAATCAGTCGGCCCTTTCAAAAGTGCGCCGCCGCTTGACCGGAGGAGGGCGAGGTGAGGGTGCGCTCAATTTGCGAGGACGGGGAAACGTTTTTGGTGTCAAAACTGAACTTCAATGCTGACAACGTGCTTCAATTCGACTTGCATCTTATATTCAAGATTTGCATTGAGGAATTATTGTCAGCTGGAAGAAGCCAACGAGTCCAACTGGCGTCCCGCCAACAAATGAATGCGCCGGTTGGTCCGAAAGACAGCGTGCGTGTGTGCGAGCACAGGTGTCTAACGGCGGGCGGGGCCTGTGACAAAGTTGACACATTGACACCAGGGAGGTCTTGGCGTTGCTCTCAGGAAGTGCCATCAATTCAGGGAAAAGACGGGACGTCCCGCTATCGCTTCAGAGGATTTGCCGAGTCATCAAAATTTGCCCCCCCCCCGACAAGCAGCACCCTTTCAATCCCCTTTTCTGAGTGGTCAGCTGCAGCTGTCCCGTTTCCCTCTAATTTTTCTCTGTCAGATTTGCTCCTATAATTAGCAGAAAGGCCCCAGCAACTCGGCCTCAAGGCCCCCCCTTGCCCCTCAACCCGTCCCCCCGCTGGCCCTGAAGGGGCATTCGTAAAACCCGCCCCGCCTCCCGCATTCCGGGCCGGGCCACCACCTGCCGCCCCCTTTTTTCCAAGACGGCCACGAAGGTTCTACGAAGCTCCAAAAGACGAACGAAAAGCGCCGTCGGTCGGACGGACGCACCTGTCGCCCGCCCGATGGCTGTGACAGCGTGGCGGGAAGAAATGACACGCCGCGGACTCGTCATCGCTTCCGCGGCGGCTGCCCGCCGGGATTCTAACGGTTTTCCTGACCGCGACCAAACGGGTCGGAAAAGTCACAGGTTCCCACCGCCGCTTCAGCTGAAGTCGCGACAGCAAAACCGGCGCCAGATTCGGATGCCCCCAGGACTGGTTTGTCCACGGAGAATACAGTCACTGGTAGATTGCGTTGACTCATCGTCGCATCCATTTGTGCGGATATCGCATGGTAATTTGGAGGGGGTCGACTTATTGCCTAGCCAAATATTTCAGAGCATTTTGCACATTGACCTGGTGGGGAGGGGCTGTAGATGCCCGCCACCTCTTCAACTGGCGACTTATTAGCCACTAAAGCGCCAGTTTTTAGGTGCTCAGGCTGCTGGTTGCCGTGAAACACTTTTCACATGATCCCCTTGGTTCCATTTTTTTCTGAATCACAAAAATGTGCCATTTGAAAAAGAGGACGTCAACTTTTGATATCGCCAGTAGATGTGAAGAAAAAAAGATTACGGGAGAGCCATCTACTTTTGCACGCAGAAACGCAAGCCACCACAAAGCAGAAGAATGCACGCGCACTTAGCTTGAAAACGGCACATCGGGTGCAAAAAAAGCGCTCAGTCAACACGTGACACCCAGAAAACACTTTGTATCTCCTCAGGTTGATGTGTTAAATTAGTAACATTGCTAACGAGGTGGGGGCCAGCCGTGGGGGGGGGGGGGGGGGCATCCGGGGACATGACACAGCTGTGGCTTTTATGAACCCCGTCACTTCTTCGACGCCGGTGACGGTCCGTTGACAAAACTGGACTGCAGGCAAGTGCTTGTAAACTTTTGAAAGTCGCCAATAAAAATACAAAATTAGAAGGGTGCACCCCCACAAAAAAAACAAAAAAACACGCAGCCCACCATCCACTTGCACTCCAACTCATTCAGGTCTTTTTACTGAGACACACAACATAAATACATATTATATCAAGTTGCTTTTGCGAGGGAAATATCGCCTTAGTACCAAGAACTAAACGGAGGCTCAGAGGGGTTGGAGCCTTATGAGATTTGTTTTCAATATTTGGGGGGGGACTTTTTCAGACCGGAAGTGTGGTTTTTCAATAAAAGCCAACCTGTCTTTTGTATGCGCGCATGCGCGTCACGCTGGCTGCGCCGCTCGGGACAGGCCAAGCCAGTCGAGCGGATGTGAGCCAAGCGCTGAAACGGAGTCTGGCGGAATGTTCCATTCGACTCTCCCGACCGACCGAGCGAGCCGAGTCCGGGCCAAGGCGCCTTTCAGTGGACCCTTCTCGTCTTGCCACAGTCCAGCAAACATTTCACCTCGTAAATAAAACAAAACAAAAAGGAGAACGCGGCCACTTTGCCCGCCACAACGTGTGAAGTGTCAACGTAAGGAAAGCCGGCAGGCGCCGGGCCGGAAACGCGCCACAGGCCGACACGAGCGGTCGTCATCGCGGATTCCGTTTGGCGCTAAATCGAGGGAGGAAGATCGTCACGTGATGAAAACACGGTCCCAGTGCGCGGTGTTTTCTGAACATTAAAAAATAAAATAAAAAAGCGTGTCCATCCCCCCCCCCCCCATCGTTTCTCAACATCTGGCCACAATGCGGCAAGCGTGGCGAGGAACCTCAACTCCGTCGTCGTCAGACTGCATTCGCCTCCTAACGTTTCACCTTTTCTTTGTGGAGGGAAAAAAAAAGGGATTTCGACAAAGTGGATTGGGAAAATATTTGGAGGGGGGGGTCTCAGAAGTGTCAGTGAACTGAAATCTGCCGTCCCTCCTTTGAGTTCGTTGGCCTCTTAGTTGACTTGGTGTGTTACTCGCTTTTACTTAGATTGCTTCATTTAATCGGTGACTTCCCCGGCCACGCCATGTGTCAAATAAGCAATCGTCTGCTTTCCTGCGTCGGTTGCCTCATCGCTTGACCGGGACTCGCAGGCAACCATTTTGGTGCGGCCCAGCTGGCCAAAGTCCACAAAGTAAACAAACAAACAATTTGTCCAAACGTCTCGGTTTCCCCCGCCGGGCGTTTGGAAGGCCCGGGTGGAAACGTCATAAATCAGGCGGATTGTCGAATCTGACGACAAAGCTAATTCCCGTCTGAAAACGGCCGAGACCCCCGAGAGCGGCCCCCGCCCCAGCCGAGCGGGCCTGTCATCGAAGCCGCCCTATAAACATCACAGCTGTCAGCCGAGCTCGCCCGGACCGCTCACATGCTCCTTCGGAGGGACAATTCTGGCCTGGGCGAATTCCACTTGGCATTTCTCTCACGTCGGTGCTGCGAGCGGGTTGCCCGCGGGGGTCGCTCGGTGTCAAAAGAGCAAAACGTGAAAAAAAAATAACGAAACGGCCGCTGTCTGCTTTGAGCATCTGTTGAAGGGCGTTCGGTGGTCCGCAACAGCTTCATCTCCAAAAAGGGCGGCCGTGCTGGGAAATGGGGGGGGGGTCATCACATCGCGCTAAATGTTGTCACGGCGAAAGGTGAGCGGAGGCGCCGCGGAGGCCCTTTTCCACTCGACAAACGCTCGAGCGGTGACGAGCGAGCGAGCGCACGGCGTCGCCGCTCAGCAAATGAGAACAAATGGCGTTCGGCGAGAGAACGTTTTGCTCCGAATGGGGAAAATGATCGCTTAGCAACTTTGGCCGCTTTCTGCCAACGGTTGATGCCTGACTTTGCTTGGCGCGTTCATTCAACTTGTTGCTCTCGATGTTCACGAGTTCTCAGCTCGCACGCCGTCAAGGCGAACGACGCGACGCAAGCTGCCGAGTGGCTTGTAATTCAATGCCAGTCCCACGACTTTGCCGCTCGGTCAACGAATCCGTCTCTCTTCGCGGGCAACGTCGGCGCGTTACTTTGCTCGCTTGCGTGATAAAGCGATTAGGCCGCAGCGGCGTGAACAAGTGCGAGCGCTACTAAAGCGTCGGGGTACTACTTAGTCGTCCGAAATGAAAACCCGTTCTGAGGCGCTCGTAAATTTAACTTGACATTCCGCCACGCAGCAGGTGGGAGGGATTAGCGTGGAGCGCTAGGACGTGGGGGTGCGGGGTGGCAGGTGACACGGAGGGGGTTCGCGCTGGGTTCAAAGGTCGCCGCGAACCGTAGAAAAGGCCGCCCGTATAAATACATCGGTCGTATAAATACATTCACGTGGTACGGGCGCACGAAAAGACGTTGGCCCAAAAATGGACAACTGCGTACGCGGAAGATGTCGACGGAGCGCCACCTGCTAGTCGCGGCGACGAGCAGCGCTTGCGCTGCATTGTGGGTAGCCGGCGCTCGCCTTTGTTCGCCCACAGTCAATCCAAGTACGGCGCATGAGGGCCCGCGGCGGGCCCTCACTGGTAGAACGAGAGCTGGAACGCTTCAAGTCCAAATCCAAGGTTCCTTGGATTTGGGTTTTTTTTTGGGGGGGGTGGATTGGTTGGCTCGTCAGCTGGCGTGTTACTTGGGGTCATTCCCATGGCGGCTGCTTTGTTGCTTTGGTTAGTCGTGACCTCAGTTGGTTACTTTGGTCACTTGGTTGCTTTCGTTCTTTGGTTTGTTCCTTTTGCTCGCTCGGCTTTTCTTCGTAAGTTGGCTGGCTTGTCACTTTGGTTGGTATGTGACTTGACAGGTTGCTTGGGGAGTTTGTTGCTGTACTTTGTTTTGTTTGTCACTTTGGTTCGCGTTGGTTTCGGTTCAGTCCTTTCGTGGTTGGTTTGTGGGTTAGCCGGCCGGGTTGGTTTTGATTCGCCTGTCGGTTTGTTACCTTTCTCTGGGTTGCCTTGGTCGCTTACCTTTGTTGGTTGCTTTGTGGCTGGTCGGTCAATCATCAGAGAGCGGCGAACTCCATCCCTTCCAAATTGGACGCGGCGAGTACGAATCCAAAGTGGTCTCCGAGGCAGCTCGGGCTTTTACCTTCAAAACATTTGTAATGATCACAGGAAGTTTGTTTAAGCGCAGCGGAGCCCCGACGCCAACAGCGAGCTCTGCCCCCGACGGTTACAAATTGCGGCATAATGAAGGAGCGCACACATGCGCGGCATCAATCACTTTTATAACGCTTGTCACGTAAAATTGGACCGCAGAGTGTGTCGGCCGCGTTTGAACCGGTCGCCTGTTTCCTGGTTGGCCCCAGCCCGCCCTTCAGTCTATCCGCAGGATGAGGGGCACGTGACTTGGAATCGGGCGGCCCAACTGGGCCGCGCAGAGTATTGCCGGCTTCACTTTGGTCACCCAGAACGGCGACCTTGTAACAGGGCCATTTTTGTTCTTCTCTTCACTTTCCGCAAGGGCTACGGCGACCGCGACGGGCCTCGCTCGACCTCCAAATGCGGGATTTGACCCATTTGACTTTGTCCGCGGGCTGCGCCGTTTGCATCGGTGGGCCGTCTAAAAGAGGCTAGCCTTCCTGCTGGCTGTTGGCGGTCAGCCGCGTCTTAGCATGAAAAGGCCGCCTTGCAACCTGGCGCATGTTGAGAAAAGCCAGGCGATAACGTTGGCGCTGCGGGCGTCTGGGCCGGGGTGGCGCAAGGCGCGTTGTTAACAAGGCGGCTAAAAGCCGGCGGCCGCACGAGCGTATGTCGCCGCCGCGTCTCTTAAGGTGTGAGGTTTACACGGGCGCTAGCTGGCTACCGTTGCTCGCACCCCACAAAGCTAACGCCCCTCAAGACACCGACGCCGACTCCGGTGGGACGCTTTTTAGACGGCTGCGCGAAAACAGTGGCGGGAGTTCCTGACAAGTCGTAAACCAGAGAAATAAACAAATAGGCCCCGGTGCACCAGTTTCATCGAGCCCTCCAAAATTTGGTGGACATGTTTACCATGCACCTCAACAAGTCCAGCTGTCAAACTCATAAAGTTCGCAGACGACACCACCGTCATCGGTCTCATCAAAGACGGCGACGAGTCTGCGTACCGACAACAAGTGGAGCAGCTGGAGCTTTGGTGCAGCCGACACAACCTCGGGCTGAACACGCTCAAGACGGTAGAGATGATCGTGGACTTCAGGAAACATCCTTCTCCAGAGTTGCCCCTCACACTATCCAACTGCCCTGTGTCAACCGTCGAGACCTTCAAGTTCCTGGGAATCACAGTCTCCCAGGACATGAAGTGGGAAGTCAACACCATCTCCATCCTGAAAAGGGCCCAGCAGAGGATGTACTTCCTGAGGCTGCTGAGGAAGCATGGCCTGCCACAGGAGGTGCTACGTCAGTTCTACACGGCAGTCATCGAATCAATCCTGTGTTCTTCCATCACGGTTTGGTTTGGGGCCGCCACAAAGAAGGACAAAATCTGACTTCAACGGACAATTAGGACGGCGGAAAAAATCATTGGCACCGCCCTACCCACTCTTGAGGACGTGCACACTGCAAGAATCAAGACAAGGGCACGGAAAATCCTCCTGGATCCCCCGCATCCTGCCCACCACCTTTTCCAGCTACTCCCCTCAGGCAGGCGCTACAGATCCATGCGCTCCAAATCCAGCAGACACTTGAACAGCTTCTTCCCTCTAGCCATTAACTCCCTAAACAGTCACTGACGTAGTCACTCTTATTGTACAACAAATACTGCTACTGGTCACTCTAAAATGGTTCAATGATTTTCTGCACCAACTGTACAAACTGTAATAGTATTGTATTCTACCACTGATCACTTTAGCTCTGCTTGAAACTATGGTTCACTTACATTACGAAATGTCCTTCCATACCTATTTGTCATGTTCTTGTTTATGATGATATTAATGCAGCGTGTTATACCGGAGACAAATCCCTTGTGTGTTCTACATACTTGGCCAATAAAGATGATTCTGATTCTGATTCTGATTCTGATAACGGGACGTCTCAAGGACCCGTGCCTGGAAATTCATCAGGATGCGGTTGGTTTGCTGTTTTGGTTTGTTACTTTGCTTTGGTTTTGGTTAATTTTGAGCGTGAATTCCAGAAACATCCGTTTCACCCAAAACTTGAAATTGGGTTGACGTGTATATCAAAACGGGCCGCACGGGAAAACTCTCAAGTGGCGAAATGCAACAGCAAGTCGGCCAATTTGGTTGCAAGCGCATTCGGGCGATGGCGCACTTTGGGAGTGCGGCAGCCATTCCAAGCGAACAACTCCTACTGGCAGCCTTGCTCCAAAGTGTCACCTTGTTTGCGAGTGGGGGTTCGGGTTTATCCGGGTCACCTGCGTGGTCAGTCACACTATCCGCAGGACCTGTGGGGGCGGGGCCCCGCCCACCCAAACGGACTTCTCTCATTTAGACACGGGGGCTTCTCAACGGGGCGCCTTCCAAAATGAGAAACACCTGCCTATGGGGGTCGACCGTATCTCCAACATCTCCTTTGAATCCCGGGGCTTTGGTGTGTGTGTGTGTGTGTGTGTGTGTGTGTGTGTGTGTGGGTGTGTGTGTGTGTGTCGCAAAAATGAGGCAAAACGGCCCGAGGCTACCAAGTGTAGCCAGTCATCTGTTCTTTAGAAGCTTCAGTCTGGTGTTGGTTACGCTTTAAAGTGGTGGCCAAATGATTTTTTTCTTTTTTTTTGTAATTGATAAAATGTTTTTTGTTATTTGTTTGTTTGTTTTTTGGGTCAAAATAAAACATGCTTGAGGAATAATTGGAGCCTGCTTGTGGTGCCAAATTTTCATCAGGGGTGAGGGTTAGACTGAGATATGTCAATTGGATTGGAAAAACAACTCATCTCCCCTCGACTGAACACAGAAAACAGTGCATGTCATTGAGAACCCTTCGCGAGCCACCACACGGCAGCATTCAAACTCCAAAACCACGATATTGTATTCGACAAATTCAAATCATCAATCATCCGTCCAAATATAACACCTAACCTACTTGATGGCAAACTAGTTGGCGATTAGGCGTAGAAAAAAAAGTAGTGTGTTTCCGGTAACATGAAATTTCAGCATAGGGTCGGTAGGTCGGACAAAGTTTTTTTTTTTTAAATATTTTTTTTCTCCCTCCCTCCCCCATCAAAAACGTAAACAAAATAACCATAAAACATAAAACAAGAAGACATTGAAACCAGTGCCGGATGCTCGTCTGTCAAAGAGGGGAAGCTCAATTTTGGTCGACATCATAAAATGTGTCCGTTTATTTATACGCAAATTCTACTCGAGCTCCGTTCCTTTTCAAGAAAATGATCTGTGACCCTGTCATACTAACAAGGCGTCTTTTCCCGGTACTTAATTAGTGTCCTACAACTATAGGAACTACAATAAAACCCACCAGAAATAAAAGATTCATTTGTCGCTAGTTGTTTGTTTACAACAAAGAGTGTCGCTAAAATGATTAGAAGAAGTCTCCAGCTCACCTCGGAACAGAATGCGAGTTGAAAAAAATGCTTGCACGGATGCCTACACTAAAAGCTCGGTGATTGGCTCATTTCAATGTCAATCACTCAAAGCTCGGTGATTGGCTCATTTCAATGTCAATCACTCAAAGCTCGGTGATTGGCTCATTTCAATGTCAATCGAACTGGCACGCAGACTCAGACAGATCATCCAATCGGATGCAGAAAAGCCTGGCGTCCGGTACCCTCCCACTGCCATCCGTCCCAGAGACGACGAGCGTACGTGGGCGGGACAAAAACCAGCTTGTATCCAATGACTCGTCTCGGTTCAACGCATTGGGACAACCTACCCTGAACTCACTACTGTTTAAAGCACAGCGAAGCTGCGGGATGAAGGAGAAGGTGGTCTCGTCAGAACCAGTGAAACCCCCGCTCGGCCGCGAGAGAGTTGGGTACCCAGCGGCTGGGTGTTACAGCCATCTCGTTACCTCAGCGTCCCGCGTCCTAGACGGCCCGTGGTGGTCGTCAAATAGTTCGTTATCTTTTCGATACAGCAGTGGATGTTATTTTCTTAATAGTATGGTGCGAGCATGCGACTGCAACACACAAAACGCGGTTTAAACTGTTGTCGGAGATCGCCGTGTGGTTCCCGTAGTCTGTCAAACGTTGTCTTGGCAACGCGCCGCTGTCTGGAAGTGAGCCGATCAGGTCCCCTTGCGTTTTGGATTTTTTGTCGGGCCCAGAGAGGCGCGCATTTAAAGTAAGAGCTAAAAAAAAATCACGGCGCACACTGGCAATGTCCGGAAACGCGGTTTAAACTGTTGTCGGAGAGTGTGGCCGCCGCCACGATTCAATGTTGTTGACAGACGACAGGGCAAACGACGCAACGTGAATATCGCGAGAGTTTGCACCGATGTAAACGCTCTAAATTAATCTTTCCCTTTATTATTTATAATTTTGTCTGTGGTTTTATTGTTCTTGTTTTGATTGTAAAGCGTCCTTGAGTGTTTTGAATGGCGCGTATAAATGAAATGTACTATTATTATTATTATTACACAAAAATGTAGAAGGTTTGAAAAAAATGCCGACCGTTAAGTTTTTCTTCGAGGTAGAAATTCTCGGTCGGTCGGGTTACCGGAAACACACTACGTTTTTTTCTACGCCTAAGGATGAAGCGGAGGTCACGAATGAATGGTTCCATGAAGTTTACATGCATCTCAAATTTAAAAAAAAAACGTCCAATTGAGTTGACGGTGTCATTGTTTGGGTCGTCCAAATTTCCTTGAGAAGTTCAAAGTGCAAAAGTCTGAGCGCAAAATCATTAAGGGGCATGACCTTCTCGAGTTGAAATCCAGATTTTCACGATGATGTTGATGTCGAAATGTGGTCCCGAGCATTGCTGACACTTCACAGCTGACTTAGCTTGTCTGGGAGACTTTTGCGCCGTTTGTTTTTGATTGAACACTTCAACACGTGTCCAAACTGCCAAAAGCAAAAATCGGCGTCCGCCGCGGGCAATAATTTACACCGACGGAATCTCGGCTCGATCTGCAGCTCAGCTTCTGCAGGCCCGATCCAAGATTCTCGCCAAGCGCGGCCTTCTTGTAGCGTGAGCGCGTCCGAGATGGCGAGGCCAAAAGAAGACGGCCTCAAATTGAGGCCACCGCAACCCCGCGCCGTGCGATTTATTTGCCGCTCGGGTGTCGGATGCCCGCCGCTCGCTCGCTCGCTCGTCCGTCATCGCTGGCGTCGGGAATGATGAAAGGCTTCCAGGACCTTCCTTTCCACTTGAGAGACTCTGATGGATGGCGCAAGGTCCATGATGTCACTGACGAATTCCCGGCGGCTGGAAATAACGTCCGCATGGGTGGCGCGCAGCCAAAATTATGAAATCATGCTCCTCCGCGCTCATTATTTAACGTCCCTCCTGCTCGGCGAGAATGAAAACAACAGGTGGTTCCGATTGTCTTGGTGGTCCTCATCGGGTCGTGTTCACGTGATGGGGCAGAAAGGAACAACGTGCGCTTAATGGATGCCCAGGGGCCCCGGAGGCCGCTCAGCAGGAGGGAGAGAATTTTTCGTCGGCGCTACGCACGACTAATCGCGCGGACCACGTCCACTTGATCACCGTATTCATGAGAACCGAATCGCCGTTGTCACTGCGGGGCCTGCCTCCGTTCGTTCGTGAGTGGAAAAAGAACATCACGTTCCATCATGCAACGGCTACGTCAAACGACCGTGGCCATTTTATTCAGGACGCCTTTAGGGCCACCGTAAATGTCCATCTTTGGCATGAGTCGCGATGAGCGTCGCGCACACTGCATTCGTTCCGTGTGAAAGGCGAGGGGGTGGCGCAGCGCTGGAGCCATAAAGCCCCTCCAGCATCTTATTTTGATATTCTAAAATACACAGGTATGTATGAATCCTTTTCTCAGCCCCTCCCCCCCACCCCACACCTTATGTGTCGGTCTAGCCCACCTTTAAAAAAACTAAAATAAAATAAAAAAGCCTTGCAGCAAGTCAAAACGGAGACTTCTGCCGCTGGCTTGGTGATGGAGTCGAGCCATCCTCCAGAACGGATTAGAAGCCGCCACCCCCCCCAAAAAAGTGTTTCCTGTACATCAGGGGTGTCAAACTCATTTTTGTCGCGGGCCACATTGTAGTTACGGAGGGCCGTTATGACTTTTGGAAACCATATAAATGTTTAATCACCGACACATATTACATACACAGCGCACAACAAATGGATGGATAACTAGTGTGAAAATAGAAGTCAAGAATAATGACTTTTATTGTGGATTACATGTGACAATTTGAAATTTTGGTTCAGACTTTAAGCAAGCATCATGGAGCTTGATTTGCTTTCGCGGGCCACGTAAAATGATGTGGCGGGCCAGAATTGGCCCCCGGGCCTTGACTTTGACACCTGTGCTGTACATGTTGGCTTCCGTCACACAGCTAATGTTAGCCACGTTGCTAAAGGAAAGGAAAACCATTGAAAGACATCCGTGAACTAAAATGTTTATTGAGCTTTTTACGTGCTTGGCACTTTTTTAAATTTTATTTACATTTGCACAAAAGAAAAAAGAAAAAAATACTTTTTTTTGCTATGTCACCCATTTGTATAACAACCGGTGGACTGCTCAGCGCTTAAATACCACAAAACACACACCTGAGCAACTCTGCTTTGCTATTGCTGAAACACACGTTTAAGCTTAGTGATTGCATTCGACTTAGAGACATAATTCACTCCAAAATGGTGGCGGCAGGTTCAAAATGCCCCCTTCTCCCGACAATCAGTCGCTTGCAGCGGAACCGGGCGGCCTAACTGTTGAAGCGTAGCCCCTTCGCCGCGCCCCCCACCCCTACTTCCACCTGAAGCATCCAGACCTGAGACCGCCCGCTTCCGCCCCCAAAATCACCTTAAATAGTCGTGAGGCCACCACCGTGAATGGGGCGCATTCGCAAGCTCCCGTCCTTTTTTAAAAGGTTAAAAATGTTCCGATTTTGCGTCACAAGAACGCTGTGTGCCCCCCCCATCCCACACCCAATCCCCATCCCCGAGTCTCTACACCATGTGCATGGACATCTGGGAAGGGGCGGCATACTGGCGGCCGTCGCAGGCGGCGCCGCCCTGCTGCTGGCCGCCGCCGTTGCCGATCATGTGCATGGTTTCCATGTTGCCGTTGGACAGGTACTGGCGCTCGGCAAAGGCCCCGGCCTGGCCGGAGGAGCACAGCAGCCCCCCCTGCGGCTTCTCGGGGCTGGCGGCCAGGCGGGGCGAGGCGGGGAAGTTGTATCCGTACAAGTTGTAGGGGTTGTGCAGGGAGAAGGCGTTGTAGGAGCCCTGCTGCACGTGGTGGTGGTGGTGGTGCCCCCCGCCGAACACGTGAGCCGAGGACGGGGAGGATCCGGATGGAGCGCCGGCCGGGGCGCCCCCGGACCCGCCGCCGCCCGCTTGCATCACGTACTGAAGCTGCGAGGCGGGGAAGGTGCCCAGCTGGCCTCCGTAGGCATCCATTTTGCCGCCGCCGCCGCCGCTGGAAGAAGCACCGCCCTGCATGCCGATCAAGGAGGAAGTCCTCTGCGTCAAGAAGGAGTCGGCGGGCTGGGCGGCGGCCACGCCCCCGCCCGCCGCCTGGAGGCGTCCGTAGGAGCCGTCCGCCAGGCCGCCGTAGCCCTGCAGCGCCGCCATGTTGCCGCGGGCGCACGGCGGGTACTCGGACAGGCCCAGGTTGCACAGCTGGCTCTCCCGGCAGCCCACGTTGAAGGTGTTGGGCGGCAGGTGGAAGGCGGGCGGCGAGCAGGACGGCGAGAGCAGGTGGGCGGCTCCGGAGGGGGACGGCGTGCCCGTGCTGGACGTGGTCGGCGACGTGCCCGTGCTGCCGCCTGAACACACACACACACACACAGAGCGTCACTTGTGCAGACGTGTCCAGGCTCGCGCTGCCGTCGGAAGAAAAGGCCCGACAAAATCACACGAGTTCCTCGCGACTGGGCAGATTCTGCCTGCTGCCACGACGGGTGGATTGCCCGACAACTAATCGCTGATCAAGTTCATCGACAGCCATTTTGAGCAGCGACTGAAGAGCGAGAGAACTCGTTTCACTTCCACCGCTCCAAAGAGAAAAATGTCATCGCCCTCCATGAGCACATACGGGCGCATCAGTTGCGGCGCGTGGCTGGCGCGGTGCCGCGATCGCTCCGGAACATTTCTAAACATTGGCAAAAATGTTTTGCATTGTTGTCCCAAGTAAAATCAGATGTTTGTCTCGGAGGACGACAGAAATCTGAGAAGAGCAAACCTTTTTGAGCCCGAAATGAGCAAGTCGAACGCCGTCTCTCGACAATTTGATTGCGTTTCCAAATAGGTGTGGATGACTTGATGAAGCCAAATGTTTGCTTTTTCCAAGGCGTTAGCTCGTAGCTTTAGCCACAGGGGGGGCGGGTTCAATTGAAACCTTTGACGCCAAGTGGGACAAACGGCCTTTGCTTTGTAACACGCTGAGAAAATAGTGCCAATTATTTATTTTTTTTCCCTTCATACGAGTACAGCCATCCATGCGCGGGCACGCTGGAGCATATCGCGATGGTCTTCCTGCATCCATGTAGAAGCAAAAAAAAAAAATTTTTTTTTAATCCACAATTGACAGCTTTGTCCAACTTTGTCCGTGACTTGGCGCTGCAAAAATCGGGCCCCCGTGCGGCGTGCGGCGGAAGGTGCGCACTGACCTTGCTGCTTCTGCATGTTGGTGAAGTCTTCAAAGGTGAGCGTCCTGACCGGCGGCCTCCAGAAGGCGTACGTTTCCATGATGGCCTCCAAGCCCGTCCTGAGCCGCAACACACACACAGGCGGGCAAAACATGAGGAGACGTGCTCGCCCCAAGTATCAACCCAGCTTTGGGGATTGGGTGCCTTCCCAACACGCGTTTGTCTTCATTTCAGAGTGCGAGTGTGATTTATTTATTTTTTTTTTTTTTTTTAACCAATCGGATTTGAGATTCGCCTAAAAGGTTTCCGGGACAGTTGCGGGCAGAGGGCCAGACCCGAAGCGCGTTTCCCGCCCGACGGCCCCGAACGCCACACCAAGCCGAGCTCCAACCCTCGGCGGTGGGATTTTCCAAGCGGTCCGTGAGCGCGCAACGACGGTCTCGGTGATGAAGACAAATGAGACATTTGTAAACATCTGCTTTGACTTTTCAAAATAATCCGCAACATGTCTGCCAATGTTCTTGACCAAAGCGGAATCAGAATCCAGTTGTGCGTTTTCAACAGTCCAATTGAAAGAATGTCCTGTTTTTAACGTGGGGGACATTCCAAAGTGTTCGGATTCATCAATGAATCAAGAGAGGAATCAAAACAATCGGCACTGATGAGCCGCTTCGAGTAGTGACCCTCAGTCCGACGCGTCGGCTAATGCTAACATTAGCCGCCTGGCCAAAATTAGCATCGTCGTCGTGCGCAATGCTGAAAGGAGACGGGGGAGGAAATGGAGGCGCTCAACAGCGGAAGCGTCCAGCGCGTCGGCGCAGAGCTCAAAGCCCCGCTCGCGGGAAACCGGCACCCTTGAAGGGGGAGGCAGCCAGTGTTTGACGTCCGCGGGAGAGCAAGGACGCAAACCCTGCAACGAGCCCCATTTGCGGCAGTTATTTCACGGCCGACACTTCCTGCGCGACTGCGGCAGCACGTTAGCGCTAACGCTAATTGGCTTTGCGTGTCAACGGCTCCCTTTGCCGGCGTCCGTGTCCATTTGTGCGGCGGACCTCAGTCAAAGGTTGATCCAGTTCGCATTTTAAAAAAAAGGGAAAAAAATACTTTTTTTTTTACTTTAACGGCCATTTTGAACTTGACCTCTTGACCTTTGTTGGGTTTTTTTTACTGGGTAAAAAAAAATAAATAATAACCCTCTTTGCCGTAAGTTTCCTGACGTCCGTCACCTGCTTGGCAACGCAGTCAAAGAAGTTTGCGGGGTAGAAAAAGCGTGACATTCTATGTTGCGCCGAGCATCTTGATTGGAGTCGGCCGGAAAGGTTTGCGACGGCACTCGAGACGTGGAGACGGGCCCTCGCAGCGTTTTCTGCCGGCGCAAAGTCGGCGTTATCTTCTCATGTGTTGCTGTTTTGTCCTTTGAACGCCAGGCCATAAATCACCGAGGCTATTGTTCGAGAAGCAAAAAAAGATGTCCGCGCCCACCAATAATGCAGAGCAGATGCCGGCGGCTGGCTTTCATGTTCGACGCCCCGCACCCCAATTCCGCCAACACGCTGATTCAAAGACAAGGTAGTGGATGATGTCACCGCAAGAACAACAGAAGCCAACCGCCGGCCACGCCGGGGACTTTTGCGCCGCCATTTCTGACAAATAGGCGCTCGTCGAACGGGGTGGCTTCGACCTTTGAACTGCGCCGCTCATCCACTTTCGCACACGCTTTGACTCGGGTGATGTCGGCGTTATTAAATCGTGACAATCGCTTCAACGCAAGGCGGCGTGAAGTCCGACACTGCCGCGCTTTGACGCAGAGACGTAGCATTGCGCAATCAAGATCACTCCGTGACGATTGCTTTCAACGCCATTGCGACGGGCGAAATGAGGCTCGGCGGGGACGCTTTTCGTGCAACCCTTTTCACACGGAGCGACACTTTTCCAACGCTGGCTGTCAACACAACAGAAGCACAACGAGCGTTGGATACGAAGCTCGCAGCTCAGTTCCCGGCTTCCCGCCGTCCCCTTTCGCACGGAGCCAAAACATCCTTTTGGGACGTCGGCATCCGGTGGGACGTCAATCTGCTTTCGACACAACAAGATGGAGCGATATTAGCGGCGGGTGTCAAACTGCACGCCACGGGGACGTACGATCGGATAAAGAGACGATGGCGCCGGCGTCCAACTAGCTAGCTCGCGGCAACGATGGCTTTCGACACAACGAGCGTGAAAAGTGGGCGTCGGTTTTCCGGTCTTGACGCGACACAATCACACAATGGGATGACAGCAACATCCAAACGGATGGCTGCTTTTGACGCAAAAGGGGGCGGAGCCTCAGCCGGCAAACGGAACATCCTGGTCTCGGATTTGCACCTCTCCCTTTGGCACAGACGTGGCCTTCCGAAGTCCAAGAATTAAATGACAACAATGTCGACAACCCCATCCCAGATTTCCATTTTTTTCCCCATTTCAAACCACAGATTACGGTCACGGGTTTCCGCTTTCACCTTTCGCACAGAGACTCCGCACCCTGCACCCCGGTCATGAGACGACGCCAGTGTCAAAATAGATCCAGCAAGGACACGGACGCACGCACCTGTTCCTGCCGGAGTCCCGGAAACCTTTGGCAAAGGGGTTCCGGTCGATCTTTAGTCTGGTGATCTGCAGAGGGAAAAACCCCAACGGGTAAGAGCGGCTCGCAGGCCCAAGCGGCACCGCGTGAGGCGCGAGGGCCGACGGTACCTGCTGGTTCTGGTAGGCGGTGACGGTGGTGAAGACGGTCTCGGAAAAGCTGAAGGTCTTGACGCCCTCGCCGGCTGGAACCGTCTTGTTGGGCGACAGCTCGCTGCTGAAGTCCTTGCGGATGACGTGAACGCGGGGCTGGTACTTGTGCATCGAGTGCAGGATGATCTGCGGGGAAAAAGGCAACCAACTCAATTCTTTTGGGAAGTTTACGGGGAGAAAAACAACAAACAAAAAAAACTTTTTGTGCACTGGACTCAATTTCATTTCCTCAAGCGCTTGCATTAAAAAAAAACATCGTCTGGATCCGGAGACATTTTTGAAGTTGACTTTTTTTTTTAACTCATTCACACCCAAAGACGTTTTTAAACGTCTTTTCAGACTTGGTCCAGAATTGGCTGGTACTGAATGAGTTAATAGCTTTTCCTTCAGCGAATAGCAACAAACAAAAAGCTTGGCGAAGAAGGACCCAAACGTCGCAGCTTTTCACACGACTCGAGTGTCAGCCGATCATCGTGGCAGCGCATGCGGCGAGCGCGGGATCAGCCAGTTGGCGCGGAAGGCTCCCGAGTAACGTCTGGCCTTTCATGTGGCAGACGGACGAGCGGCAAAAGGCGAGCCGAGACGAAAAGCGGCAAACGAATGCCAAGCCGGCGGGCACCAAAAGCGGGCAGGCAAATCCGGCGTGCGCAGTCGAGTTGTGCAAACTCACGTGTCCTTGGTCGTCCAGCTCGTTGTTGGTGAGCTTGAGCTTGTCGAAGCTGACCACCTGCCGCATCCACGTGTCGCCCGACGCCAGCGAGTCCGGGTGGATGTAGACCCGCGGGGGCACTGGAGAGTCGGCGTTGCCCGCCACCATCCACTTGGAGCTGTGGTACACGTACCTGCGCATACACCAGAAAAAAAATAATAAAACGATCTCGGTGAGCCGCCGTTCACAAACGGACTCGGGCTCGCTTTTTCGACAACATCTGTGAGGGAAGGTTTGCATCCGGGATCAATGCCATGACTTGTTTTCTTTTGGGGAAAACAAAGGTGTTGCTTTGAGGGAGGCTGGGGTTGTTTTTGTGTCCCCCCAACATGCCGCAGCAGTTGGAGTGGGCAACCAATGGATTCCGGAGCTCATTCTGTCCTAGTGTGAACAACGGCATCTGGGATCGTTTCGTTGACCTTAATTGTAACGGCAGGGGGTGGGGGGGGCTTGTTGATGGGAGCCACTTTTTTCGGTCTGGGCGCTGCCATGACGCCGACTGCGAACCATCTTGACAGTTGGCGGCCGTTCTTTTGACTGCTGGGAAAATCAGGAGGCATTTCATTTCGCGTCTTCTCAGCCCGAGTCGATGGCGCTTTTGAGGTTCTCCACAAATGCGGTTCGCTCAGCCGTGCTGGGGAGTCAAGCAGAATCGCAGGCGGCGGCCAACGTTTCCACTGCTGCCTTTGGATTTGCCCACGCACCTCTGCGGGGTCTGGCATCACGATTCCGACGCGCTGCTCCATTAGCTTTTCAAAGCCATCTTCATCCTTTGGGGGGGATGACGCCGCAAACGCGAGCCTTCTGTCAGGCTCGGCTCATTTCACGTCGGTGTGCTCCGCTGCGCGCAATGCTGCGTCTTAGCCATTCGCGTTCAGTGTCAACAGACGCTCCTTTTTTCCCGCCCATCCAGCTTTGTCGTTTTTTTTTTTTTTTATTGCACATGCAGAAAAATATGAAAAGTACAAATGGGCCTTTTGGTGAGCGGGAAAGGTGGAATGGGAGCCCCCGGGACGGAAATGGGCCAAAACACACAAAAGCCAAAGAAAGAATACTTTTTGGGATGTAAATTCCTTTTTGGGGGGAACTTTCCGTGCTGGAGCCTGCGCTCGCTTGAATCAACGGGGAAAATAAGTAGCTTTGAAAATGTCCGATTCACTGAAACAGCTTGATGTCAGGTCTTTTTTTTTTGGAGTGCACCATTTCCTGAAATATTACATTAGTAAATCAAAGAATCGCATGTGATTTTACGAATCAACTTCAATATTGTGCCCTGCGGCTGACTGGCGCCGACGAGCGTTGTTGAAAACGCATGCACGGATGAACTTTGATGTTAATTGATGTATTCATCTTATTTAGTCACAAACTGGTTCACTTAGCAATTTACGGACATTCCTTCATTGTGCTTCGTCTCTTCCTCACATCATTAATTCATTTGTACAATTATTTCCTCATTTATAGATTTCACTTCCTGGATTTTATTGATTGACTGAAGAGTGGGAAACATTTCTTTGATGTATTTGGTTGTTTTCCATTTTTAAAACATGTCCATCCAAAGTCAACAAAAAAATGACTTCAATTCATTTGTAATACATGTTTGGTACTTCAGGAAATCGAGGCATGATTCGAACATGTAGATCTTTTTATATGTATATAGATCGATAGATACGCAGCTGCGCAGTTAGCTAGCGCAATGACATGTCGCCACTTTGGCCTGCATCGAACTACTTTGACCACTAGAGGGCAGAAATATGCCACAGGTGCTTCTTCCAGTCAGTTTTGTTGACGCCCTTGAGCGTTCTCTCACAGTTCAAAGCCGTTTGAAAACAAAAAAACAAAACAGTAAATCAGCATTTTCAATTGAGGCTTCGTTGGCGCTGAAAAAAAAAATGGATTTCGATCTTTTTTCAAATGCGGTCGCGCAGCTAGCCTACGCATGTGTTCCCCGAAATACGAGGCCAACCATATATTCTCCGTCAGAGTACACAGATTAGAGATGTCAACAACAACTGCAAATAGTTTCTCGACTGTCAACACTTTTAATTGCCGCCGTTAAAACACAAGAATAACGACAAAGAGGTTTCGGGGAAAGATGCCGACTCATCTCGAACGATTGGAACGCTCATCAAATTAAAACGCTACGAATGAGCGTCAATGCGACATTTGTCGGCGCCACGTTTGCACCGCGCCTGGCGCTGTAGAAAAAAAAAAAACACGCAAACTTTACGAACGCAGTTGGATTGACCTTCGTGACAAGCGCGATCACTCGACGGAGTCAAATGTGATACTTTTCGTAGTCAGAACGTTTGGAAGAATTCCAAATTCTTTGATGTTTCTTTCCACAAGAACATTAAAAAAAGATTGCAAAACCAAAAGATAGCAAATCGCCTTAACTTGGCGTACGCGGCAAACATAGCGTGTCATCGTTCAACTCTTTCTGCTTGCACGTTTTAACAGTGAGACCGCTTCACCCCCAAACACTTCAGATACGCGACACGTTGCCTGAAAGGGGTGCCGTGACTTCTCTCAATGCAACCTTGAAAAACCACGACGAGGCATGAGATGACTTGAACGCCGCGGCTGTGTGTGTCAGCCGGCGGGAATTTGGGGCCGCCCGAATACGCCGACTCCATTTCAAGGGCTCCGGCTGCGACTTGAAGCCAAAAAGGCGTCCGTCTCGTCGAGTTTGCGGAGCCATCCATCACGCCGCCGCGCAAATGGCGGCCCGGGGGGCCCGGCCGTTCAGAATTGGCCTCGAGCGGACATTCGTCTGCCGGGCCGGCCTCCCTTGGCTGCGGCTCGCTTGGAACACAAACGCTCCTTTCGGCGCCATTTCGGGAGCTTGTTTGGAGAGCGGACAATGTCATCACCGATCATCTTTTTTCACATTTTGGGAGGAGGACGTTTGACTGAAATCGCAAACTCGTTTCCGTCGAGTAATTGGTGAGATCGTAAATGTGAGGCACGGTTAGCTCACAACAGCATTCCGATGTTTTGACGCGCTATTCAGCGTCCATTCTGATTGTTGCGGTATGGCGCCACACTGTGGCGCCTCTAAGTGACAACGTCACTCGGTAACTTTCTTCCTTAAACTTCGGGGAACCCTTTTTTCTTCTTTTTTTTTTTTTTTTAACCCGACCGCTGTGCTCACGAGTGGCGTGTGGTGAAGTTGAGGAACCGCTGTTTTGTTGAGAGTAAACAGGTGTTTGAGGAAATTCGAGAAGTCTTTGCGGCGCAACGTGTCCCGGGCTGGTTTCCTCCTCGGCTCACGCCGCCACATGTGACAGTGCGCGGTTTCATTCCAATTCCGAGTCAGACTTGAGATGGCGGCAGGGGACCAAATTGGTTGGAAACGATTTCAGGTCATTTCAGGTCGCGGGTCGTTTGGCCGGTTTTTAGCCTCTCCCGCAAGTGCTTCGTCGCGGCTGCTATGTAAGCTCAAGTGACGACAACAAATGTGCTTTGACAAATTCACGAATTGCAGCGCGCGCCAGCGAGTGTGGCGGCTCACCGGTATCTCTTGTTGTCCACGGGCACGATGTCCATGGCGATGTAGTACTGCTGGTGAGGGTCCAGGCCGGCAATCTTGACTCGCATGGCGGGAAACATCCTCCTGAAGTGGCAAAAAAATGTGAGCACTGAGACGTGTTAGGACGAAGAATGTGTGCGATTCTTCGGGTTAAGACACGCGTCACAGGACACCATTCATTTCGCCAAACCACTTCTCTTTATATTATTCTTGTTGTTGTTGTGACGGCGGTTCACGTTCAACAATCGTCGAGTCCATAAAATAAAAATCAAATCACCAAGCCAGTGATTTTGCACTTTCGGCAACTGTCCCAAATGGTTGTGTAAGTTGAGGGGTTGGTTGTTTTTAGTGGATAACTCTACTTGAAGAATGGGCGAAAGGACAGATGGAATCCTTTGAATGCAATTTTATTAAAGGGGCGGGGGCGGTCATCTGTACCGCAGCACGTTGGAGAACACAACTCCTTCTTCCGGCTACTAAAACACTACCGGTTTCGTTCAGCCAATCAGACGACACTTCCTGTTTCGTCAGCCAATCAGACGCTCTCAACATAAACATCTTTCAGAAATTAAAGAGAATATAATTTAGGTAACTTTAACATCAAAGACAATACTGTAATGTTCAAACATAAAATGAGAATTCACAATTTAACAAAAGCTTACAGTTGTAAAGTATTTTTTTTCCCGTTTGTTTTTAAGCAGCACTCGCGGCCTTGGATTGGGAGCGTTTTGTCGCTGCGACAGGAAGCATTGATCCTTTGCCCACAGCATTCGGTCACATTTCTGACGAACAACTCACCGCAAATTTATGCTCCCCCCGCCTCCCAAAAATATATAAATAAATAAACAATGATTCAAAGTGGCCTTAAGCAGTCGTAACGAAACGAAGGACCCAAGCAAGGCCATTCTTGCATTGGACTAAGTATGCGATCCGCTCGTCAGACGGCGCCACGTCAAAGCCCACCGCCCCTGACCCTTCTCCCTTTTTTTCCCGCTCCAAACGTTCTCACGTTCAACCGTTCCGACGTCTTCGAAACACGTCACGGCACGACCATCAACTTGATCCACGCACCGGGAAGGTTCATTTGCTTGCGATCCATCAAGTGTTGCTGTATGCTCTCAAAGCGGTGTTCTCGTTTTTAAAGCAACCAAAAAAAGGGCAAGCGAGAAGCACATGGCGAGGAAAGCGAAGACTGTGCCGGATCAATAAATAGCGGCTTCATTAAAAAATGCCTCGCTGACGTCATCGCGGCTGGACGCCGACGCGCCGCTGTTTTACGGCGTTCGCTTCGGGATGGAAAAAGGAGGGGGGAGGGGGGGGGGACCCCGGGGCTGCTCTCTCTCCCTTCTTATCGTGACACGAAGAGAGGAAAAGAATAAAAAAAGATCGTAAAAGGTTCCGCGAGGCAAAAGCGACTGCGGGCGAATGAAGGGTTTGGGTCCAGGTCAGAAAAGGCGGCACCGTGCACTGGCGTGCAGGCACTTTTTTGGGGCCTCGGTTGAGAGGCAACCGCATTGCGAGAGCCGCCTCTCGACCACTTCTTTTGCAGCCACCGCATCGCTTTTTTCGACTCTTTTTCCCGAGCGCTCGTCGAATGTAGATGTTTAGGAAAAAGAAAAAAAAAACAATCAACCAGAATGGGGGGGGGGGGGCAAAAACGTCACGTTTTTCGCACTGTGCGCACGAATTCAAATGTCACCATCTTCCAAGTGAGCAAGCAAGACTGCCGATTTATTTTGCCTCGACTTGTGAAGGACTGGAGGGGGGGGGGGGGCACATTCAAATGCTGCGTGAACAAACTATTCGATATATTTTCAAATTAGAAAGTCCAAAAATAAAAAAATCAAGCCCGGAGGGAAAAAAATAACATTGGCACGATTAAGTAATGTTTGGCTTTTATTTTAGTCAACCCAAAGTCATTTTTGGAATAGGCTGAGCACAATCAAAGTTGTCACAAAATGCTGCACATAGAAGAACTGAAAAAAAAGAGACTCTTTCGTTTTGAAATTGCGTTTTAAAATAACCCAGCAAATCGAGCTGCGTTGGGGAACTACAAATGAGCAACACGACGATGAGGACGATGAGCCGCGCACAATCCCAAATCACACGAGCAAAATAAAGCAGCCAAAATTGAAGCGCGGGGGGCAAAATTGGGTGACGCATTTGAATCGAAGTCCCTCAAACGATTTGCTCGCCCGTTTTGGTTGCATTGGATTTGGCTCAGGTGGTTGCGCCATCTGGTTTTCGCGGCCGCGTCAAATGAACGAAATTCGCCCCAACCTCATTTCCGGGTCGGGCCATTTTATTTAATTTTTTTTATTAATTTTTTGTTGCCGGTAGCGCGCGTGTATATCTACCTGCCGGCCTTGGTGATGATCATCTCGGTTCCGATGTCGTGGAATCGCTTCCACAGGTCGGCGCACTGCAGCTCCACGTGGATCTCGTCCATGGACGCCGCCAGCGGGGAGGACGAGGAAGAGGACGAGGCGGCCAGCTGGGGGGCCGCCGCCGCCCCGCCGCCCCGCCGCCGGCAGCGGGCCGAAGGAGCACGCCGTCCGGTCGGCCAGGTCGGAGCCGTCCGAGCCGTTTGGACTCGCCTCCGAGTCTACACGAGCGGCACCGAGCGACGAGTTAACAGGTGGACATTTTGCACTTCGCGAGGACAACACAAGTGTGTGGGGGGGGGTCGTCACAACAGACTAAGTCCCCCACTTGACTCCCAAAAGCGACCTTTACTTCGGCAACTCTGGTCGAATTTGATCGGTTCTCGGGGTGTTGGCTCACTCGATTGGGCACATCCGCGCATTCGAAACAGATTGACTGTCGCGCCTCGATGACGCCACTCAAACAAAAGGCGACATTTTCGTACTCGCAAACGCAAGTTCGTTTTTGGAGGTGATGGGGGGGGCGCTGATTCCGAATCTGCCCTCGTTTTTCTCCAGCACCTTCACGATCGAATGGCAAAAATGGAACATGCAATCGAGCGATGAACGCTTCGGCTCGGCGACAGGTGCCGGCATTGGTTTGCTTTCGGAAACGTCGCCGCCATCAACGCCAACGCACACGTTGCGCCAAACACAAAAACTAAGTCATATTTTTGGGACTCAGCGTCCAAAAGACGTTGAGGTTGGCCAACGCGATGATGAGGACGACGACTCGAGTTTTCACAACACGGAGGAAAGAAAGGAGGACGCTTGACAGCAAGTCCGCGGAGGAGGAGGGGGGGGGGGGGGAATAATAAAGAAGCGGAGGCCGAACGGGAACACACACACACACACACACACACACACACTTAATGAGTTGGGCAGGAGAGATTGTGATTGGCCTTGTCCTTTTTTGGGGTGACCTTATGAACGAAAAGGTCCCGAGTAGCACTTGCTGGAAAAGTAGCAAAAGTTATTGGCGTTGTCCTCGCCTCGCCTCGCCTCACCTCAGCCGAAGTGCTTGGCAGTGTCTTTTTTTTTTATTTGTTTCCGTCTCTCCAAGCGGAACGATTGGCTTTTTTGCGCCGATCGCAGTTTGGTGACTCCGCTTGATGGTTTGAAAACAAGCCGGAAATTGCGTGCAACGTTTTGGGAGTGTCAAAATACAATATATTTATTTGGAAATTTTTGTGTTGAAGCCTTCGGTTTTGTCGATCCGCATAGGTTGATATTTTAGTTGATGTACATTTTGGGGGGCGGGGGGGGCGAAACACATGCTGCGTTATTTGGGGTTGATTGCGTTTTCTTGAAAATGTGTTAATTGGGTGGTGAATTTAGGTTTTTAGTTTCAGTCGGGATAAAATTAGTAGCACGCGTGATATTGCCATTGCTTCCTTCCATTAGGGGAAAAAAACACGCTGGGGGAAATTTGGCACACTTCACGGTGACACGCGCCCATCTGAAGGATGTTTGTGTGCATGAAATCTGCTTGGTCGTCACCTTCGTGTAAAAACACAACTAAAAGGGGCAAGAAATGGCGCAAAATGATGAGAACGCAAGAGTGCCGCATGGGTCGAACAAAATGGCAAGCATTTAATCTGGAGCGTTTTTGTTGCTTTTACGCACTTGGAGAAAAAAAAAAAAGAAAACGAAAAGCCGAGAGGCCGCGGCAGTGCGCGTGACAGGAGGCCGGCGGCGAGGCTGCAAACTCGGCGTCTCCTTTTCTTTTGCTTTTTTTCCTTCCGAAGCTTTTGGGGGAAACCTCGACAACTTTCCGAAGCACATTTCCACGTGGATCGAATTACAGTTCAGATTGCCGGTGCAAAAACCGCGCGAATGCGGTTGTCCTCGCGTCGCCTCGCCGACACGTCCGAGTTGGTTGGATCGGGCGTTGCTTTTTGTGGACGCATCAACGGCTTGTACGTTTGCTGTTCAGATTTGCTTGACTCAAACGTACAGACAGCGATGGAGGGCTGCTGACAACCCGCGTCATGCGAGCGCAGCCTTAAAAATTGACTTTTTGTTCCATTTTTGGGGGGGTGCCACCCACAAAATCGGGAGATTGTTTTTGATGTGATTTTTAGCTCGCTTTCCTTGAAGGGAACCTTTCAGCGGACGGGTTTTCCAAATATTTGTGTGTCTCTTTTCAACCAAGCGCTTCGGCTCTAAATCGGACCTTCATCGTGACGATATTGTCGTCAACATCGTCTCAAGTCCATCCGTGCCGAAAACCAGAAAAACACACGCGCGGTCTTTCATTTTTTGATCCCCTCAACTAGACGGGCGACGTGCGCGCTCCCGTTGCGCGGCCACCCGCCGTCGGTGAAGCCTTCACGTACCGCTTAAACCAAAACGGGTCAATACGCCCAACCAAAACCTCTTTAACAAATAGTTACGCTCTTAGATATTACATGTGTTATTTATTTATCTTATTTACATTTTGCATAACGTCCCGAAGGTTTTTTTTTATCCTTGAAGCTGAAACGGTGTCATTTCAAAACCCAGGTTTAAAGGATGTGATGCGGCTAATTTTTTCTAAGGTGGAATTTTATGAATGACATTTGACAACATCAAGCCGTTTGTAGGCTGCCACCGAAGCTGCGTGGCGCAACACTGTCAGCGCTCAGTCGCGCAAATAAGAATCATGGGAGACAGTTCAAATGACGCTCGAACGACCGATAAACGTGCCACTTTTCGTCATTCCACTGACATTAATATGACACGTAGTTCATTTAAAACACCTCGGTCGCCGTTGTTGTTTTGGCACGATTCAGGACGAGTACTTGGACGTGCGCGCCTCCGCGGGCCTAAAGCCAAACCTTACGCCGACGCGCACTGCGAGCCGCGCTGCCTTTGCGCACAGGTCCAAACGTTGCTGTCCGGGAAGATGGAAAAAAGAAAGAAAGAAAAGGCAAGAAGCTGCGTGTGTGGCGTTGCGAGCATGCGCACTGACCCGGGTCCATGTCGAGGCAGTGTGCCGGATCGTCCAAGTGGAGGCCGTCGTCGTCGTCGTCGTCTTCGTCGTCCTTGTGGTGGTCCCAGCCGACGCCGGAGACGACGCCGCCGGCGGCGGCTGCGGCTGCGGCGGCGGCTGCCCGGAGTTTCCGCTTCTTGCTGGAGCCGATGAGGGCTTCCACGGAGAACGCGCTGGCTCGCGAGCTCAGAGCGGCGGCCGAACGCCTCCTCTCACTCATGTCCGGAGCGCAGCGAAGCACCCGCACGCCCCGCACCGCGGGCGGCAAAAGAGAATCCCCCCCCCCCCCAAAAAAAAACCAAAAACGGGCCCTGAAAAGTAATCCAGCACTCAGAAGAAGCAGGAGCGCTGCATGGAGCTTGCCCAGGCCGCCATGGTGGAGTGCTTGCTGAGCTAGTCGCCTCGGATTGATCCGCCCGCCTGGACAAGCGCTTTTTTTCAAGTTGAGGGCGGGGCCGCTTCCGTCGCCCAATCGGAAGCCAGGGCTGGCTGCCAGGCAAACTTTTTCCACCAATGGCGTGAGGGCCGCTCCCGCCACAAGACCCCGAATGCTTGCTCAGCCCGAACGCCGCGAACGGCTGTCAATCACATGCACGCAGGCTCCAGAGAAGCAAAAATAATCATGAAAAAAAAAAACAACGAAATACACGCATGATAAGCCATCAATCGTCACGGAGTATTTTGAGATTTCGATGAGGATGATTATTGTTATAATTTGAAATCGTACTAAAAAAACAAGTGATCGCCCAGGTGAGCCGAAAAATGGGAGAAATTCAAATGAAAACGAATTACAGTATTATTAACCATGGCACCGTTACTATACATGTATTTAATAATTCCTTTGAATTTATTTCGCCCCGAATATTAGCTCTTGCAATCAGCCTTTTACGAGATGCATAAATGGGAATCTCACCGGATGACTATTATGACGAGATGCCCTTTTTATGATCATGAAGGTGGCTGCATGCAAATTAGGTGTTTCCTAATACACATTAATATAACAGCGGCTTATCTAAACGTCGAAAATCCATCATCACAAATATTTCTCTGGGTGCTTTACCCCCCCCAAAAAATCTCATCATCAATATGTCACGCAACGCCAACGACGGGTGCAATTAAAATCCACATGATGAGTGCAAAGTACAATTAGTGAAGAGAAAGAGCAACATGTGCGTGCCGTACACATTTCAGGAGCATGCATACATTTTTCACGAGGCCCGGTAACGCAAAACAAAGTAACAATGTGTTTCTTTGGGTAGATTTCTGTTTCACACAATCACAATACAACCAGGGGAACACACACACACACACGCACGCACGCACACACACACACACACACACACACACAAATATATAGATAGATATAGAGAGAGAGCGATCTATATATACGCACTGATTTGATTCTTGTTCGAATCTGCTACATATCATGAAAAAAAATCCAACAAAAAAGAATATTTTGGATGAATCATTGTTGCTTTTCGATGTCATATTTTTTTAGCTGTAATTTTTTTTTTTTTGCTTTGTTCAGCACGAACAGCATGATGACGTGAACACGTTGCTGCCTTTCATGTGCAGAACCTGAGCAGAACCTTTTTGGCCCCGACCGACCCCTGCAGCAACTAAAGCGGGCAAAAAAAAGAAAAGAAAAAGAAATAATTAGAGTCGTAAAACACTTGTACAAGGCCCGTGCAAGCACGCAAACGCAAACACACACACACACACACACACACACACGCGCGCGCACGCGCGCACACACACACACAACGGCGTAGGGCGTGTTTTATACTCAAATAAAAGCGAAATTGCGATGTGATTTTTGTGGAGTAAAGTAACAATTATGATCATTTGAAATGAACAGGAAACGCCTTTTAAGAGTTGTCTAAAAGCCTTTTTTTCGGTTTAAAAGCAGTGAAGTGTAATCGTTATGTTTAGGTTTATGGTGACCTAATGACGTGTTTTTCCCCGTGTGCATAAAACACGTTTTGCACACATTTGACGTTGAGTTTTTTTTTTTTGGTGTGAAAATGTCCGTTCTTTAAGGGGGCTGTTAACACAAACGTGTGTGTGTGTGAGTGTGTGTGTGTGTGTGTGAGAGAGAGAGAGAGAGAGAAGAGGATGACAACAACCAAAAGGGGGAAAAGCAGGAAAAATGGCGGCAAATGTGCGGTGAAAATCCGGGGTTGTTCATTTGGGGCATATTTAGTATTTGCGCACATCGACTCATTTCGTATTTTGTCCCAACTGAGACGACAATCGTGGACAAGTGGCGCAAATTGTCATTTGACTTGAAACGTTATCTCTTCACGTGGGAAATGTCGTCTGTGCGTATGTTGTTGCGTGTGTAAATATTGTTGGCTGTGAACGAACACCAACCAGTTCATTGTCACTCTTATCTTTCAAACAAGCCATTCATTTTTCAATTCATCCGATGAATGTGAAAATTGTGAGTTTTGGTGAAGAAAATTGGACAAAATAAATAAATAAAATAAAACAAAAATTGTAAATACCAAGAAAAATACGAAACGATCACGTTCAACATTTAAATATGAATGACTATTTCTTGTGATCGGGGACCACCCCAAATGAACGCGTTTAACTACGATGCAGGGGGCGGAGGGGGCTGTCGGGTAAAAATAAAAACGGTATAATGCTGACGGACCAATCAGGTGGCACTCTTCCAATCCGCTCGGTGGCAAAAGCTGAGCAGTCTTCTCACATCTACAGCGAAAAAGCCATTGTTGGAATTGAAGCACAAACACAGCAGAAAACCACCATGTTGAATATTCAAACGTTTATTATTGGAATCATGATCCTATCCAAATATCGAATGCTTTTTGCAGGCAGGCAGGCAGGCAGGACGTGTGATGCAGGCACAAAACAAAAACAATCAGGCCGTGTCTGTTCGACATTTAGTCGTCTGGCTTTTCCGGTGGGGGGAATTATATATATATATATATATATACTGTACATACATATATATCTACTGTATATACACACAAGTATATATATATATAATATATATACACACATACATATAAATATATACACACACACGTGTGTATATATATACACACACACATCCTTCCACACACACACACATATATATATACACACACACACACATATATATATATATATATACACACACACATATATATATATATATAATCCCCCCTCATATATACTGTACATACATATATATATACACACACATATATACATATGCCCGTATATATATATATAAATCAGCATGTATTATATATATATATACACACACACATACTGTAAATACATATATATACTGTATATATACACACATATACACACACGTATATATATATATAAAATATATACACACACCTACTGTACATAGATATATACACGTGTATATATACACATACATATATATATATATATACATACATATATACATATATCTACATGCATATATATACACACACATACATACTGTACATACATATATACTGTATATACATATGTATATATATATAATATATATACACATACATACTGTACATACATAAATATATATACACACACATACACACGTGTGTATATATATACTGTATATATATATACACGTGTGTATACTGTATATATATATACACACACACACATATATATATCCACATAAATATATATATATCCACACACACACACACACACACACACACACACACACACACAACTATATCTATGTACAGGTATTTTTGCATTGAAAAAACAATTTTATAATCATGATCCACAAAAATCATGAAAAATAAATTCATGAGACCGTAAATAATAATCTATGGCAAAAAAAGAAAAAAAAGAGACCAATCAGGTGGCGCCTGTTCTGAGTCTGCCTGCCAATAAAATGTGGCCAGTTGTTCTCCCATTTTGGAGCCGAAAAAAAATACATCTTTATCTTTGAAATATTGTTTGTGTTCTTTTTGCTAACCAAGATCCAGTCCCCTCCCAAAACCGACAGAGCGATGAGCTCATGCAAGCAAATGGACCAATCGGGCGCTTTCAGTTCCAAGTGCGCCCGTCCTGTTAACAGAATCCGACCAATCTTCGGACTTGCTGCAGCGTGGGGGCGGCCAGCTCGCTGGCTCTGCGCCGGCCCTCGTCCAGCACGGCCTCCAGGTGGGGGCGCTCCGCCTTGAGCCGCAGCAGCCGCTGGCGAACGGGCGCCAGCCTCTGGACCAGCACCTCGACGACCAGGCCTTTGTACGCGGCCGTGTCCAAGCCTCGGGCCAGCGACACGGCCTCGTCCACGCCGATGGCGGCGGCAGCGGCATGAATGCCGACCAAGTTGGACACGCCGGGCCTGGCTTCCGGGTCGTACGTCACCTCCGAGGTAAAGTCGGTGACGGCGCGGCGGATTTTCAGGGCGATGTCATCCGGAGTGTCCGTGATATAAATGGTCGCCATGGTCTGGCCGTCCGACTTGGACATTTTGGAGGAGGGGTCACGGAGGGACTTGACTTTCCGGGCGGAGCCTGCGGAGGGAATCGGATGGAGAACAGGTGAAGGTCGGAAGGTCAGTGAGGTGGCGGTGCACGAAATCCCTGCACAAGTGGAAGTGGAAAAGTTCAAAACTGTCTGCAAACGTCTTGGGGTGGGTGGGGGGGGGACCAAACCTTGGGCGTTGTTTCGGTAACCGAGCAACACGAAACCTCATCTCCGCTTCCCAAAAATGAAAAAGAAGAGGATGGCGGTTGGGGAGGACAGATCAGATGGTCCCCGCTGCCGGCCGCCAATCAATCACAAGTCCCACCCCCCTCAGCAGTCAATTATCACCCGATTGGTGGCAAAGAGGCTTCTTTCATCAAAAGTGCTGACGCCATTTTGTATTTTTACGAGGCTTTGGAATAAACAACCGCATTTTGAGTCTGTGTGTGCGTGCGTGTTGACCATGTGTGCGTTTCATTGCCAGGCTTGTGCGCCGGCATTCCAAAATAGTTCCATGCATGTCATTCTCATCAGGATTGTTGAAGGATTGAGCTCGAGGTGTTCTTACCGAGCAAGGCGCGGGGCTGAGGGAAGACGGGGTGGCCGTAGCGTCGGTTGAAGATGCGAGCCAGATCCTGAGCCAGCTCCAGATGCTGGACCTGGTCCTCTCCGACGGGGACGTGCGTAGACCTGAGAGCCCGCCCGGCGGGCGAGAGCGCATCAACAACTGTACACTGTCATCTGGAGCGCATGTGCTTATGCAAACGTGGTTAGTAAAGGGGGTATCATCATCACCATAATAATCATCCGATTACAGCGTGTTTCACTTTATCGTGTTTTCAAAGGATATAATACTTTTCTTTTTCACAGTTATAGGTTCATATTTTTGCTGTGATGAACTTGAGAATATGGTGGGAGTTTTAGCGAATTACTTTTCAATGAAATATATGTCAACTGTTTGCAGTGCAATATTAAACTGGAAAAAAAAAGGAGTCGAATAAACAATTTGTCCATTGACTGAAAGGACAAAAAGATCCTTTGGCCCAAATTCCGATCCTTGGAAGAAAGAAAAAAAAACACCCTCGTTGTCAGGCAGGAAATCAATTTGGGTCTAAAAAGGATCCGTTTCCCTCCTTTCATTCTTTTCATTTTCATTTCAATTGTTATTGATTGATTTGCACATAGCCCCAAATTATCCCTGGCTTTGCTTTCCGAAAACCAAAACAAAGATAAATCCTCATCATGAATATTAAAAACTCTCTTTGATTCCAATTTGGCACGCGGCAATTTGAAGACCGCCCTGCGAGTGGGCACAGTGCCGCCCGCAGGCCTGGAGGGCAAGCGCCGGCCGGCCCAGCCTCAAAACTACGCCACCCGATTGATTGCCGGGAAGACGGGAACAAATTCTCACTTGTAGAGGAGAATATCGGCAGCCTGGAGAACAGGATAGGTGTACAGGCCCACGCTGCCTTCATTCTTCTGCTTGCTCTTGATCTGGACACATGCCCCCACACCCCCCCAAAAAAAGAAATTAAAAATAAACATATGTCGATATTTTAGTGACCCAAGATGGGAACAGGCCGCGCGCGACCAGTCTTTTTCAGGCATCCAGAAGGTGCGTGTATGCAGGCCTTTTTTTTTTGGCCGCGGCACCTCCTCGGGGCCCGATTGACGCCACATGTGGTCGGGAAATGACGGCTATTAGGAGGACAAATCTGACAGATGGAGAAAGCAATAAAACAGACGAAAACAACGACGGAGAAGCGGGATTGAAATCAGACACGCGGCGGCAGGAAAAAAAAAACGTGCACCGATGACCAAAGCTTTGTCCATTTCAACAAGTAAACAACTGCAGCAAAATCCCAAAAGCTGCCGCGCTGTTGCACGATCGATCGGCCATCCAGCAAGTGCAAACCGGAATAGAACGTGTGTGTATGTGTGTCAGGGTGGGATTTGGGGGTTTTCATGATGCTGAAAAGGCTTTGTTTTAGTTGATTTTCTTTTTTAAATATATGACGTATTTTCATTGAAGTTTCTTCTTTTAAAAAAAGTGTTGTGTGATCAAGTCAAGTAGCATTCTCTCCCGTCGGGTTGGCCTTCCTCCTGGAGTATGAATGGAGCAATTGCAAAAAGGTCAACGTTTCAAATGAAGCCCAAAAGCTCATCGATGAGCACATTTTCACGACCAAAAAAAAAAATAAATTAAAAAAAAAAAACCCAAAAAATAGAATAACATTTTTTTCTATTTGATTTTGTTATTTGTATTTTTTTCTATTGTACTTGTTGTTTCATTCATTTGACTTTGTGTGTGCGTGTGTGTGTGTGTGTGTGTGTGTGTGTTTTCCATGGGTACCTTCCACTGCGGCAGGTGTCGGAGGCGCGGCATGCTGGTCAGGCATCCGAGGATCCAGGACAGCTCGGCATGCTCGGACACCTGCCAAGGTCACAAATATTCAGATTGCTGATATATATATCAATCAAGATATATCAATTGCGGCACCTGAAAGTTGAACTTCCGTATCATCTTTCATGTCAATGAAAAAAAAAAAAAAATGGAAGCACGAAGACGGTGACTGCCTGGCGCCTCAGAGAGGCAGCGGAAGGTACTGCAGGCAATTGAAAAATGGCGTACGCTGACAGAGATCATCGCATATTTGAAGAAGGATGCAGCGGCTGCTTTGGTTTCACTGGCGGATGCGCGGCCGTGTTTTGGGGCAAATTCAACTTTATGGTTGGCCGTCTCTCTCTCTCTCTCTCTCTCTCTCTCTCTCTCTCTCTCTCTCTCTCTCTCTCTCTGTCAGATAACTGGAATTTCGATCAGGACGTGACAGCGGGGGCCACTTCTCCCCTTTCACAGCGTAAAAAAGAAGGAAAAGTAGACGCGAGGCACCCGAAGGATAACCGCGCATCCAAAATGTCAGCTGGAAGTCCACGCGGGGCTTGGACTAACTTGATGTTTCGGCACTCAATGAGTTAAGGTGTCAAAGCCTGGTTAGGGTTTCAAAACACGAGTTTTGCTTTCGAGTGAAGGCTCGGTCACAAAACGCACAATGGTTTCAGACTCGTGTCGGGTTTTGAAGCAGGCTTTCGGGGCGACCACGATGGAAAAATAGTCGCTTTGCTATTTTCCCGATGGCCTCATCCCATTCGTCCTCCAAACCGGGGCCACCTTCGCAGAGTGCTTCCATTTTCAAAGCGCTCGACCACGCGGATGGCGCGTCGGGGGCGGGGCTAACCTGCGACTGCTGGAAGAGGATGGCCTTGCGCGGGTCGACGCCGCACGCCAGCAGGCTGGCCACCATGTCCAGGGTGTTGGTCCGGAGGGCGCGCGGGTCCTGCGGACGCGTGACGGCGTGCAGGTCGGCCACGCTGTACAGCACCGACGGGTAGCGCTCCTGCAGGGTCACCCAGTTGTCCAAGGTGCCCAGGTAGTTGCCCAGGTGGGGGACCCCCGTGGGCTGGATCCCGGAGAACACCCGGCATGCTGCCGTCGACGGCTCCTGCCCAGGAAAAGAAGCAAACTTTCAGCACGAGCCAGCTCGCTGCTCTCATGTGCCGATGCTACACAGCTAACGGAAAAGCTCGGAGTCCGCGGAGGAAGTAGGCCGAGGGTTTCTGGGCCAGCTTTGGCTCGGGAGTCAGGGGTGGGCTTTCAGACGTGGCTTCGCATTTGACATTTGGGTCGGTCTCCGGCCAGGGCTTGGGGTTGGAGTTCCAACGGCAAGACGGCGTCACTGGTTCCGGTAACGACTGCAAAGTCAAGCCAGGGTTGGGGTTTCGATCTCGGTTTTCGGGCTTTGCCACTGAGATGAGGCTTTCATGCCAGGTTGAGGCTTTTACCAGGCTTGAACGCCGAGCATCAGTTTTTCCAAACGCATTTCAACCATCGACCCCGTGAACCGGAAACTTAATTCAGATCACAAGCCGTGTTTGGAAAATGGAAGCCTTGAAACCCTCGCCGCGACCCCTCCGATCCGAGTTTGCCGCCCGGATTGGGGCACGGGACTCCGTTTGGAGCCTGATGGGGACACGGTGGGGACATCAAACCTTCGATGAAAAGCCTCCGTGGCAGTTGGAAACCGCGGAGCCGCGGGTGGGGTCTCCAATGAGCGTTTTCAAGGCAGGGTCATGCTTTTCAAACTCGTGTGAGGGTTTCACACAAGAGTATGGGTTGCCAGATTCAATTCGGGTTTTGTCAAGGGTTCGGCTCTTGCGGTGGCTGAGGCTTTTCGAGCCGCGGTTCGAATTTCAAGCGGGAGCTCGGGCCTGGTTTGAAATTTGAATTTCAAGCTCGTGGTCTGGACCTTTCCGGCTTCTCGGCGAGCGACGAAAACGCCCGGGCTTCCTTTTCGCCGGACGCGCTTCTCGCCGCGCCCATTCCGTCCACCGGCCGGCAGCCGAGTCCCGAGCGCCGGCCGGCCGCCGCGCAGCTCCCGGCGCGCTGGAACACGAGCGAGGCCGGAAGGAACTGAGCGCTTAAGTCATTAGCCGCCATGTAATTGCGGCTCGCCTCTTCGGGGGGCGTCGGGGTCGATTTAGGGCGCAGACGGCACCCCGGGTCTGGCTCATGTGTGTTCTCACCTCCAGCTGACATGCCCCCCCGGCCCCCGCGAAGGAAGCCATTAGCCACGCAGACATGCTAATGGCGTCATTTGAGCCAATCAAGTGTCAAGCAGAGTCAACAGCGGCCGCGAAGCAGCCGTCACCTGGCCAGACGCCTCCGAGGAAGGAAAGCCGGCCGGCCCGAGTCTGGAGAGCGCTTTGGGGGAGGGGGAGGCAAAGAGGTAAATCAGCCCCCGCCCGACGACAGGCCGGACAGCCAATAGTGTACGGCAATTAATTTTTATGACGGATGCCGCAACACAAGCGCAGCGGTCGTAAAAGGTGATCCACTTCGAAATCCCGCCAGCGAGCGTCTCGACGCGGCGGCCACTGCCCCGAGACATGATTTGTCCCGCCATATTTCATACGTCTCATAAAATGATCGCGGAAGGAAAGGCGCGGTGTACTTGGTAACGTGAGCTGACGTTTCAGAATAAAGGGAGAGGACAGGCGCGTGCCGTTTTTGGCCTGCAAGTCGAGGCTCAAAAGCTCAGCGAGTCATCGCCACAACAAAATGGCGGCCTCGCATCCTGTTCAATTTTGCTCAGGCGTCAGGTCATGAGTGACGCGCTCGTCCAATTTGGTGTTTTCGAGAACAAAGTACCCGACGAGGCTTGCAAGTCACGCTTTCCGGACTTCCTTGGGATGGGGAAAAAGGCCCATCTCCCTATTTCAGATTCGGGTTGTTTCTCGCCGCGAAATCGGCGTCTGATAATCATCGGGAGGATTTCTCCACTCGGTGTCTTCTCGCTTTCAATTTGTTCTTGCGGTCACGGACGTGAGTGGAAGCTCCCAAATTGTCAACGTGGAATTCAACTCGAACGAGTTTTGCTCCGGCAACATTTCGCCAACTTCCTGCGGGCTTTGTGCGAGTCCTCGCGGGGACTTCAAACGTTTCGACGCGTCGACTCGCACGCCGGCGCTGGCCGGGTTTCCTCCCGTATTGCATTTATTAGGCATTCTTGCGCGACGATGTCATTTTGTTGTGGCTGATTAATCCAACATTTTCTCGCCGGCACCGCAGCGTGCGGTCGCTTGTTCCCCGGCGGACGGGAAGAGAGAGAAATGTTGGAAAGGCCCCCCGCTGGAAATGTAGAGGAAAAAATAAAAAAGGACGCCGCACGATTCGCTCTTTGTCCTCACATGACGTGACGGCTGTTTTTCCGCCGGGCTGACCGGGAAGCGGCTTTCTTTCTTTTTTTTTTTTTGGAAGGCTCGTCTGTCCAAGTTTAAGATGAACACGTTACCCCCCCACAGCGTGTTTGCGCTTGACCTTCGCCCCCCGCGGACGTTACCGCACGGTGACATTGCCAGACAAATGAAGACCTATTCCTGGAAAAAGTGCGAAAACACGGCGCTAACGTGGACATAACCTTCCGCACCCCCCCCAAACCCCCCCTTCAGACATGCACTCTAACACACACAAAGCGTGCAATGTCTTCAGCATATGGCGGCTGCGAAAGAGGAAAGCTTTCGTCACCTTAGCGACGATGTAGCGCGACGGCCGCCGCTGTCAGTGTTAAAATATGAGGAGCGGGGGCTGTGAAGCGTCGTCGACAGGCATGCTGACGTCGTTTTTTTTAAAAACATTTGTCAGAGCCGGAGAACATTTCCTCAGTCGCGATCGGCTGTGGTGACGCCTCCAAAATTTGCCGCCATACTGGAGCGTGTGAATCAGAAAGCTTTGCGACTTAGCCCCGCCCATCCGTCCGTCCGGGACAAACTCGTCGTTGAGCCAAATTCAGTTTGGGAATTTGGCCCAAAATGAAAAGCAAAGGCGAATCAAAACAACCGCCAAAAGCTCCACGATCTCGCAAAATGTCGGGTGTTGAATTGACATTCAGCGTCAGGTCCGGCATATCGAGAGTGAGGATTGGCCGTTGTCATCAACGCTTTTGCAGCGTCGTCGTCAGCGTTCCTCATCGCGGCCCGACAGAGCGTATCTGTTCCGTGATGCGCTCTGGGCGTCCTTTCAGGGCTCCTACGCTCGACGGCAGCCAAGACATTTCACAGCGACGGCGCGCGCCAATTTCAACAACGACGCCCCGTGCTGCGAGCGACCGCTAAATCTTTGGAGGTGCAATCCGGCGTCAGATCTTTGCCAATGCCGCATCCCGAGAGGAGTGCGAATGGAAGGATGGAAGGACGGAAGCCCTTGCCCCCCCCCCCCCGCTCTCCCGCCGAGTATCCCAACACAGAGGGTCCGGTGTTCCCCTTCCGTGCCAGAAACAACCCCACCCTGCCCCCGCCTTCCCGGTAACACTGCGATCTTAATTGGCCTTGACGTGCCTTCGCTCCCTATCCGACGTGGCCATCGACGAACCGCTTAACCAAACTCGACGACGTTGCGCGCGCGCGTTTTCGTCCGAGGTGAGAACACGCCGCGACTGGAGATCTCGTACGCAGCAAGAAAATGTCAGGCCAAAAGAAAAAGGCAGCATTCCTCCCCCAAAACTGTGCGCTCCAAATTCTCATTTGGAGGCTTTTTCAAGAAGCCTTTGGGTGGATTTGCACCTGCAGAAGTCAAGTTGTCCTCGGTGGAATCTTGGCACCGGCCGTGCTTTTTGGGGGGGGGGGGGGCCAAGCGAAAGAACCCGAGAAGGGCAGCGACCGGGACGGAAAAAAAAATGCAGCTACTGAGGTCAGGGGAACAAAGGCAGAATGAGTTGATGCTATTTCATCGGAAGGGCTCACGACGTGACCCGAAGGCAAAACTTGCAAGCAGAAATCGGAGTGGCCCCTCAAAAGCCGGCCCGAGAGCCTCAACCGGATGGAAGGATTTTCCCGTCGCCGCCCAAGGGACGAGAGAGACGACAAGCGTAGTCCCAACCCCGACTCCGAAGGACTTTCATTTGGAACTGAAACGCCTGCAGCCAAAGGTCACGGAAGAGGAGAGGAGGGGGGGGGGGCTTTCCCCTCACCCAATCATCCCCTAAACCGAGCTCGAACCAGATCGTGGCGTCAGATACCCGGTCGCTCAAAGCCGGAACCCTTCGCTCCAATCCAAAACGTTCCTCGCGACGGCGTGAAGCGGCAAGAAAAGATTTGGCCTCGCCCCGTTTCCCCCTTAAGCCTCACCCCGCCGCCGGGGTGAAATCCGAGAAAAGTCGTGCCTGAAGTCAACGCAAAAGGAAGGCACGGGCCACGTCCGAAAGCCAATGAAAGGAGAGAGGGATTTTTGGGGGGGGGGGTTGGTTTTGTTTTCCCTCCTGCGCCGACAACTCCAACGCGAGTCCTCAACGCTAAATTATTCGGACTCTCAACCCTGCAAATCAGTGTCATGCATTTTCCGACACGTGGCAGGAGGTGAGAAAGAGGTGTCCGAAAAAACAAACGTCCACCACGTGAACACTTTTTTTTCTCCCCGCCCCCCCCTCTTTTTTTTCTTAGCCCATTCCAGATTTCAGCGTGTGTTTTTCTGTTTTTCCTCCACCCACGGAGGGTGCCGGAGGAGGGGATACGCGCCCCCTCCCCAAAAAGAGCATTTGATTAAATCTGCGGTGGGAACGTGGGACAGGTGAGATTGATGAGGCTCCTCCGAGCTTCACGCTGCGCAGCGAGCGCGGCGGCGGGGCAGGAACAGAAACGCGGCAGTGTGGCGGGCCGGGGGGGGCCCTCGCGCCGTGGGGTCCCCGGCCTGATTAATGGGGGCTGGAGGCCCTTCAAAAACAGCAGACGCGGGCCGCTCCAAAAATAACCTCGGCGGGCCGCGGCTTCTCCGGCGGGGTCCAGACTTCAAGACAGCCTGCGGGGAGGCCCGGGGGAGGGGTGGGGGCAGCAGGAAACTCTGATCGACCTCATTAGGAACTCAGCCTTGAAGCGCCATTTCCAGCTCGAAGCAAAGTGACAAAAAGTGACAGAGTTGATACGGGGCCACGTATCAACTCTGGGATCTGGCGAGCGGTCGCTGCGGTTACGCGCGGGTGACAGACGCAATTAGCGAGCCCGTAAAGCGGCCCATTTAGCCACGCCGGCGTGGACTTCTTTCCAGCGAATCCCGAGGGAACGCCAACGAGGGAAAACTTGTCAAGTAGCAGGTGGCAAAAGAACCAAACGGCAAAGTCACGGGGGGAAAAACTGTTTGCACTCAACAACGACAACAAAAGTGCAAAAAGCAAGTCAGAATTCCGCCAAAGTGGCTGGGCTTGCTCTATTTGTGGGGAAAACAAAATGAGCAGCAGTCGATTCTGCGCACAGGTAGCTTAGGAGCCCAAAATCGGAATTTGCAAAATGCCGCAGCGGTGCGCTGTAAAGAATTGAGCAATTGGAAATACAGTCAAACCTCGGTTTTCGGACGTCTCGGTTCTCGACCAAAAATGTCAAGTTTTTTATGCCTCAGATGACGAACAAATTTCAGTTCTCAAACGAACTGAGCGCACTTGAATGCACCATTTGACTCCTCTCGTCTTGCTTACACGAGGAAGTGACGCTTCCTCGTCTTGCTTTCCTTTGTGAGTAGACGTGTTCAATAAACATTTGTATTTTAACAAGAGCGTGGTTTCGGTTCTCGAGCAGCCTTCTGGAACCGATTATGGACGAAAACCGAGGTTTGACTGTAATTAAAAAAAAAAAGAATACGGAAAATGGCCGGATGATATTTTCTTTGAGGAGTTAATCATTTGGGCCGAGAAGGGTCGGGGCCTAGCGAGCGTGCGAAAAGCCAAGTCGGCGGGCCGCGCTCGCAAGGCTCTCATGGCGCGGCGCCTTTTTCACAATGCCATCGTCTTCGCGGAGGGAACGAGACCCGGACAATTTCGAGTCACAAAAAGGCACGCAGCGCGGAACAAAGAGCGAGGGGCGCAAAAGGCAAACATCTCGGCGGGTCGCTTCCCTGAAAAATATCATCATCATAAATCTGACTTGTGGCTTTCTTTTTCTTTTTTTTTCCTGAACTCGTCTTGGGTGAGTCGACACTTGAACGCTCACAGAGAAAGCGAGAGAGACCGAGAGCGAGAAAAAGGAATGTTTCATTTCCTCCAGCTTGGGAGGTTGACGAGCCATGGAAGCCTCGACTTGGCGCGAGTTGTTTGCAACGTCGAGCTGCCTTGGACGGGATTGGGACTCTGTCAATATGTCGGCCGAAACCCCAGTTTAGGGAATTAGCGCCCCTTTCTGACATTTGAAAACAAATCGGCCAGCTCACGAAGGCCCCCCACCCCCACCCAACTCTCCCATGCGCGCGGGGCAAAGGGGCTTTCATGGTTGAAGTCGGCACCCAAGGAAGTGAATTTCGGAAGGAGAACCCGACGGCACCGCACCCCAACGAGTGCAAAAGCAACCCGGCAGACCTTGACACAAGACTCGGCGTTCACGTGACGCTCCGGAATGTTACGATTTGACATAAAAGGTCGCCCGAGTGTACGCACGTCATAAAAGCTTTCCCCTGGCATCGTGAACTCGCTTTCATCACCGACGGGCAAAACATTTGCAGTTGAGGCCGACGCAAAGTTTGGGTTGCGCCGGCGGCAATGAGACGGTCGATGAAGTGCTGCTTTTGGTTTCTTGTAATCCTCCCCAAATGTGCAAAGCGGCTGGCACAAAAGGGGGCCGAGGTGCGATGTGCGTCAAACCGAGCCGCCCTGCTTCGCTTGCCTGTCACGCCTTGGAAAAAACAAAACAAAAAACGTTCAAATTCTTTCTCTCCCCCCCTCCCCCCTTCCCACCTTTCCTATTCTGACTGCAAGCCAGAGTGTTCGCCACTCACACAACGTGATCATGCGAGCGCCGCTTGACTTCTCTCCCCACCTTATTCCCGGAAGTCGAATTCTGCACATCGTGACAGTGGTTTTTGTTGAACGTGAACGGCCCTCCCCACGCCCCCTTTTTCTCACGCTCCAATCCCACCGAGGGGCATACGTTTAGAAATGTCGGCTTCAGTCACGGTCGTCAGCATCGGCCAAACGTTCACCAACAGTTTTGATGTTTTTGTTTGGCTCTGCCGATGTTTACGACCTTGGAGGAACCGTGACGAGCACTCAACATCGGCCCTTCGGTGGGACGGGGGCTTCCAAGTTCACCAGCGCCCGGCGCCTTGAAAAATGTCTTGCGCAACTTGGGAACCTTGGACGGAGAGACTCGGCGGCAGAGGAGGTCGAACCTGTGACCGGAAGAGCAATATTCAGAAGCGCCACCCCCGCAGGAGGAGGACGGGAGAGCGGCATGTGACAGTGCCCTTGGTGCCAGCCTTATTCATGTTTTGATTTACTTACTTACTTACTTTATGTCATCGTCCCGCAGCGCCACACGAGCAGGAAGCGGGATTGGATTGCGTTCGCTTCTAAGCGTTGCCGCATTGTCAACATCCGTAACGGTGGTAAAAGCGGACCCCGTGTCAACCATGCACCCGCTTCGCTTCGTGCCGGAAGTGGCGCGCATAATTCACGGCAAGGCTCGTGGCGCCTTGGAATAAGGTGGACGCACTCGTGTGACGGCTTGACATTTCAAGGTGGAAGGTCGACATGAAGGAGGAAAGGTGTGATGAAGGCAGCAATGAGAGCTGGCTCTCCAGGAAGAAAAGACAAGAAAACTATTTTTATCGGCGAACAAAATGACCCATTTCGGTGTCGAATCTATTTCCCGTTATGCACGGCACGACCTCTGAATGGGGTTATCGCCTTCCTGTCTAATTTGCTGCAGAGTTTTGCTTCAAATGTTCAGTATGCCATCAGTCGATTCTGTGTGCCAGCTCATCTGTTGTGTTTTGCAGTCAACGTGAGCATGAGAGCCAGCAGAAGTTACATTTCTGCTTCAACATACAACGTGTGCTGGAATTGTATTTGGTTTGTGTCACTGGGAGTGTCACTATCATGTAGACTTTTTTTGGGGGGGGAAGAAGGAAAAGATCTGCCAAACTGCACAGTCCAAGGGAGACAGTAAGCACGAATGTGATGGGCTGCTATCGGATGTGAGGGATGAGAGCAGCCCATGAGGTAAGCTGAGAAATAACTTCAATTGTAGCCTAAGAAATTCATCAGGACGTTCGAATGCTACTACGGGGAAGTCAAATCTTCCTATTTGTCGTCCTCTCATATGTACACAAGCACACATGAAATTGCCTCCAAGTAGCTTGCTCCTTAGTACCGTTGAAAGTCCAATTTAGACGAAAATTAGCCCTGCAGATCTGACACAAACACAAGCGCTAACCGTGAAGCGAAGACACCAAAATATCACCAGTTCGCGCTTCTACTATTTGAAAGGGCAACGAGCGGAGGGAGGTGGAAAAAGGCTGTAAAAAGAGCCAAGAAAAGAAAGAGCCTTGTCGACACACAACGCGGACAAGACCACGGTCTGTATTTACCTCGTTTTCCGACGTGCCGCCATCGCAGAGAAACCTTGGGTGGACTCGCCGAAACCTCCCGGAAAAGCTGAGCAGGAGATGTGGCGCGAGGGTCGCCCGCACCGGCAGCGCCATGTTGACGAAGGGCAAAGGCGGGGCGGCGACGTCACAGCGGAGCTCCTACGGCGAGTGCGAAGGTTCGAAATACTTCGACACGAAGGCCAAAGGGCGCGTTTCCATTCGGAGGAGAGTCGCGCTGGGTTCCCGATTGTTTGTTCTGCAATAATAAAAATAATATATTAATAATATTACATTTTTATTTATAAGCGCCTTTCAAGACACCGAAGGACACTTTACAATAACAAAAACAATACAATACAATACAACACAATACGGGTTGATAGTGTGTACATTCGGTTAAAAAACATTACAGCCCGTTGCGTTCAAAGCATGAGCAGCATGTTCCAACGAGAATAGCCGTGGTGAAGGTGGAAATGAAGGTCAAGAAGTGTTGTGAGGGGAGCGACAGGGGTGACCAAAGGTCATTGGGAAATTTGCCAAAACAAAGGTGAACAGGCAGGTTTGCGCCCAAAAAAAGGACGACAGAAGGGCGGGGAATGAACTGCTGTTGTGATTTCAAGGTGTCAACCAAAGGTGTAGAGGCATTTTTCAGGCGGAAAGACAGGTGACAACGGGTTTGAAGTGGACATCGAGTAGCTCGGTGTTTGTGCTGCAAATATAGGTGGAGAGAAATCTTTCAGGTGAGAATAATTGTCATTTTACCGTGGAACTATGGGTGGAAAGATGTGTGTCAGCAATACATAAAGGGGGAAATACGGTGGAAGATAAAAGTGGACAGCCACGTTGTTGGCATGTGTTTTCGTTAAGGTAGCACTCAAGAGGGTCAGTGCGCTTACGGCGGAGGTCAAGTTGGAGATGTCTTTTCAAGCTCTAAATCACAGGTGTCAAACTCAAGGCCAGATCTGGCCCGCCACATCATTTTATGTGGCCCGCAAAAACAAATCAAACATGTCAACTTCCATGATGCTTGTTCAAACTTTAAATTATCTTATGTAATGAACAAGAGACATAATGTAAGCATTTTTTGTCACCCAACCCCTCACTACAGTAACTTAAACAATAGTTGAAGAAAGCATTTTTATTTAGTTTCAGTCATAATGGCCCTCCAAGTGAAACGCTCATTAAAATGTGGCCCATGATAAATATGAGTTTGACACCCCTGCTCTAAATAAAGGTGGCGAACTGTGTTTCGAAGCATCGGCGCTTGGGGCGGTGACATTTCTCAAGGCAGCACTCAAAGTGGAAAAGGGCGATCAAAATCTCATTCAGCGCCAGCCATTTTCAGATGCATCCCGACCCTACCAGATGAACCTAACCGTTAAAGCAGTATCTGGGATTGATCTGACTCCTTAAAAGACCACGTTCTTGGCATCCAACGAGTTTTATGGCGGCAATTAGGCCGGCGAGATGTGCCCAAGGCGGACCTGAAGGTGGACGAGTGCCTCGAAAGCAGGAAGTGAAGCTGGGGAGTTGTGTTTGGTGTCGTGAGATGTCCTTGAGGCGTTGTTGTGTCTGGGCCCCAACTGGTTCGCCTTCATTTTCCCATGAGCGCTGAGCTCTTTTCCATGCGTGGCCGTCGCGTATGATCATGACACACATCGCCCGTAGTAGCGATGAGCCGGCACATGGGGGTCGGGTTACGTGATGGCGTGTTTGCGGGGCGCGCTCGCCGCTACCTGAGAGCTTTCATGTCGGCAACATCTGCCGCATCTGGTTGTGTTTGCCGCGCACAAAAACGCCGGCGCGTCACTCCATATTCATTAGCGTTTCCCGAGGCAACGGCTGCTGCTCTGTGTGTGTGTGTGTGTGTGTGTGTGTGTGTGTATACCTTTAGCTGCTGTTTCCTGGCCACCCACCAGACGCGCGCACACACCATTGTGGACCCAGTTGGAAATTCCTCAACTTGACTCAAGGCAAAGTTCTTTGCAATGGGGGGTATATAGATATATATGCTGAATAGCAATAAAAGAGAACAAGCTCTGGTTTCTTGCAACGCGGGCACGAAATTGTTCAAATGTGAATGTGACGTGAATGAAATAGCAGCAGATCCAAATGAATGCGATTCAATGCATGGAAGTCGTTTGCATCCCTTGCCATTGGTCGTCGTGACTTGTCGGCCATTTGTCAAAGTGATCGTCAAAAGTCAGACCTTTGCCGGGAACTGAATGTTAAGATCAATAAACAAAATGTATGCACCACAAGAGCAATGCCTTCCGATGGTTCACGCAAACAAACACACAGTTATTGATTTTAAATTGATTTTTTTTTTGTCCAACTGATAGGTAGTTCAATACTTGATATATAAATCATAAATAGGGAGAAGTATTGCTGTTTTGTTTGTTTTTTCTACTCCCAAAATACAGATAAAAACACCAAAGTCAATGAGAATATTGTATTTTTGTCAAGATTTGTGGGTGAAATACAAAAATAAGTACAACAGCAGTAATCAATAAAATGATGATACACTTATTTGAACGTTTAGTTTTAATGTAAGAAATCTGAGAGGTGTTTTAAAACTTTTGGTATCTTGGTGAGTACAATACAATACATGCTGATTTATACAGCTTAACAAAACACTTAACATCAAGTAAAATAATAAAAACAACACACACCATAAAACACGAACAGTTTAGGACCTTCAAAGTTTGAATTTTGAGTTCCTTTCATTCAAAGCAGCTATTTGCAGAAACTGATTAAAATAAACACGAATGCCATTAATACATTTTATTTATGAGTAGCATCAAAAAGAAGACAAAATGCAAGCTTTATTGTTTGGACGGCATCAAATACGCATTTGTTACTGTAATTGCTTTTGATGCCATGAAATTCCCCCAATAATTGGTGAAGCGTATCGGATGTTTTCTATTTCTCGCCCTTTTTGATGACAAACTGTCCACATCAAGTCAGGGAGTGCGTATCAATCCTTCGATTGGAAAGCACTTTTGGAAGCCTGATTGCAACATGTCGTCGATGAATCGAGACGCGCTGAAGGACGCGCGGCGTCGACGTGTCCCCGAAGAAGAAGCGGAAAACGTTGACCCGAGGAGGGCGACAAGCGACGGGCGACGAGTGAACGCGTCAAAACACTTGCAGCAATAACACCTCACAACAACACCTCGTTTGTCTTCCTCCTCCTCCTCCTCCTCACCTTCGGACACTTCATTAGGTACGACCGCGCCGACCGATGAGCGACGTGTTCGGCCTTCACACACTCACAAAAAACACGTTTGGAGACATTTTCGAGAGGAAGGAGAAATGATAAAAGTGACGGTGATGGTGTGTGTCCACCCCCCCCAAAAAAAAAAGCTTCAAGCCATGAGATCTCCTGAGCGAGAGAGGATCGAGATTGCAGAGGCCTGTTTCGCGACGAAATCTGTCGTCCAAACTCGGCGACAATGTCAGCAGGACTTTCCTGGAAGAATAGGCTCCAAGCGGCGTCACGAGAAAGCACCGTAGAGGTGAGAGGTCGCGCTGGGCAGCCACGCTCAGTCTGGACGGAAAATCATCCGGACTCTCTCGACTTTTCGTTCGCTTGTATTGCTGTGAATGTCATCGTTGTGCTCACGGTGGGAAAAAAAAGGCCAACTCTGTCCGCTCGGCGCCGAGTTGTGCTGAAGGTGGAATTGGAATTCCGGCTGCTCCAGACGAGCCGGGGGCCGTTGGACTGGGGGCCGTGTTTATTATGCCGGTTGTAGTTTTGCAGGGTTGCCGTCCACCTGTCATAATAACACCGCCCTTTGGTCTCCGGGGGCGAGCGAGGTGCTGAGTGAGGGCTCAAACGTGGCCGCGTGTGCGCGCGCGCGCTGGTGGATGGCGATGCTGAAAGACGGGTTAGTGGTGCGGGGGGGCTCGGGCCCACACCGGAGGCCTTAAAACGTACGTGCGGGACGAACGGACACCGCCCAAGCGGACGGACAGACAGAATATGACGACACGCGTGAAGAACTGACGCCGGCTGTCAGTGATTGGTCTCCATCCACAGACGCCAGAAGCGGTGACCACGTTTGACATTTGACAGTTTACATTCAAATTTGTGCATACAAAAAAGGAAATGTGTGTGTGTGTGTGTGTGTGTGTTGTGTGTGCTGGCGTGTGTGTGTGTGTGTGTGTGTGTGTGTGTTAGTGTGTGTGCTGTTGTGTGTGCTGTTGTGTGTGTGTGTGTTGTGTGTGTGTGTGTTTGTGTGTGAGTGTGTGTGTGTGTGTGTGTGTGTGTTGTGCGTGCTGTTGTGTGTGTCTGTGTGTTGTGTGTGCTGTTGTGTGTGTGTGTGTGTGTGTGTGTGTGTGTGTGTGTGTGTGTGTGTGTGTGTGCGTGTGTGTGCGTGTGCGTGTGCGTGCGCATGCTCGTGCTTCCCTGAGGGAGGCCAGTTTCAGCACCTTGTCTCATTGCCTGTTGTGGTGTCGACAGCAGCTGAAGTGTGTGTGCGCGCATGTGTGTGTGTGTGTGAGATGAAGTGACCGGCAGAGTCAGACAAGTTCAAGCAAGATCATGTCGGACCATTTCCGATTTGAAATCAAAGTCGCCCGGCGCGCCGTTTGGGGGCCGGTTTTGAATGACTGACGCTTGAGCCAGCGAGAACAAGAGCGAGCTCCCTCTTTTCTCCTTTTTCAGTGCAGTGCACCAGCGCAATGCATCTTTCCGATGGCGAAGGACTGCTCAACGTGGGCGATGCTCGCACCCCCAAATTGAACGCAGGCAGCCCTGAAATTCAAGAGACGATGTGAAAACTCTTTGTCATGGTCGCACTCCTTCAAATGAAAAGAAGCGACAATTTGTGGCTTTTCCAAGGCCCCGATTCGGTCGTTGAGGAGCGAGTCTGTAAAGGTGCGCTCCATTTGCTGACCCTCTTGTCTACCCGCATTTGGAATTGACACGTTGACACTGCGTGACGTGTTCGTATTTTGACCTCGGCCAAAGTCCAGAGCGTATTTGACGTCAGAGTTTTATTGGAAAGGGTTACGACCAAGTCCCTCGAGGTACGTTGTCGCCAGGTACGACGCTAATAAAGTTAGCGGGGCGTGTTTCATGAGGACCTGGAGGTAGAGAGAGAGTGTTCAGCGGAGATAAAGAGAGCCTGGCCCGTTCAAGGTGGCGCGCGAGACGGCGACGGGGGCAAATGGAGCTGCCGAGGACTTTGCGAGGTGCCGGTCAGGTGAGCTGAGAGACACCCGCAAAGTGGGACGACAGATTCGGGGCGGGGGCGGGGGGGCAAAATCAAAGGGGAAGACCTGGAAACAACGACGGAGGTGTTTGGAAGGTTGAAAGAAAAGGAGCCCTCGCTCGGGTTTCAACTCAAGGTCCTAAAATCAGACAGGAGTCCAGCCAGCTTCCAAAAGCGCATCAGCGCAACACGTTTGAGCATCCCACTGACGCGCCTCATCCTTCCAGTCTGCGCGGCGTTTGAAGACCAAGTACGGACGGACGACGTGCGCAGAGAGACGTCGTCCTGAGGCGCGGCCGCGCGGCGCGCTTAATCGGAAGCAGACCGCCGATCCATCAGCGGCCGCGCCGTCCCCGCACGACACGCTCCGGAGACACCAGAGGATGGAGACTTTCTCCTCTTGCTCGTTCGTCAAGCTGACACGCTCGGCCGCGGCCCCGCTCAACTGTTCCCGGCTGTCGGACGCGCACGCACGCACACACGGCAACATTTTGGTGGTGCGAGTGCAGTCGTGGGGAGGGAAAAAAAGGACGTTTTACCTGCGTGGCTTTGGGGGTCAAAAAAGAGCTGTTGATCCCAAAAGCCAGTTTCACAATGATTTGTTGTTTTTTTTTTTTTGGGGGGGGGTTGCCCCCAAATTTCCTTTTTTTTTCTTACACACTTTTATGTATTTTATTCTCACACTTTGAACATTTGTTTTCTACTTTTGTGTCTTTTTTCCGACTTCTTCTGGTATCGTCATGATTCGCTTTGTGACCAGCAGGTGGCACTGTAGGGCTCTCCCTGCAGCTGCACACCTGCTGGTCTTTAGGTCGTTAGTGCTTTAAAAGGACTCCCAGCCCGAGCGTGAGCGCTCAGGGTTCCGTCATTGTTTGTTTGTGGCTGTCATGTTTGTTTCAGTCCGCTTTCGGTCATTATTAGGTTTTATCTTCAGTCGTGTGTTTTCTTTGATACTTTGGATTTAGTTTTCTCTACGTTTTAATACAATCTGTCAAGTACACCCTGCTCCTCCCTCCTGCCTGCGTTTTGGGGTCCACCACCACGCAAACGTGACAGCAGGTATTTGTTATTCTATTGCTTGTATTTTATTTTCTTTTTTCACCACAGCTGTATTGATAGTGCTGCAGCTGTTGACTTTTCGTGTTATAAATGCACCTTTTTCTTGAAACATTGCCACTCGGTTTCATTGAGATTGCCCGGGGATAATTTAACGTTATTCTGCTGTTATTCTTCCATCATTGTTTGACTCGCTCAAGAAGAAATGTACATATATATATATATTAGAGCTGTCAAACGATTAAAATATTTAATCCAACAAACAAATCGAACAAAAGAACTACAAGTCCCAATAGTCAATCCCGGAAGTGGAGCGCCGGCATGATTAACCCCAGCTGCAACGCAATTTACTTCATTTAAACGTCAGATTGCAAAGCTAACTTTACACATCTGACTTGATAAGAAGCACACGTGTAGCTTAACATTGAGCCATGCCGACGACGAAGCGGGTGTATTCACTCACGAAACAAAAAGCTATTTATACATCGCGCGAACGGTCAGCTGTCAGTGGCAGCCCCGCCCCTCTTAAAGCGCCAGGTCAATCCAACAGGAGTCGTTCGATGCAATGCGAATTATTTCAGTTTGAGTGGAGCTGTGGACAATGTTGACAGGCTTGCATGCAGTAGCCATATATTTAGCTATGGCTTCAGCAAATTTGTTCTTCGTCGTGTCATCCATTTTCTTCGCTTTGAAATGATCCATAGCTGTCGGTCTGAGACGAGGGGGCGGAGTACGCACGTCAGCTGTGTGCTTGGCCATTAAGTGGCATTTCAGACTCGACGTGCTATGATGATAGCTCGGTTTACGACTGCAAAACATACAGGTAACTTTGGTCTTGTCAGTGGAACAATCTGGCAACTTTTTAAAAGTAAACTTTCCATTCATAAACTATTTAAGTATCCGTTTTCGGTGTCTCGCGCTGCCGTGGCTAGCAAAACAAACGTGCGTGGACCTGTACAGCGCGCTTGATGTTTTGTTTCTGGTTTATTTATAGAGCAACGTAACATCCGCTGTGACGTCTGCCGCGTTAATCTCGCAAGAAAAGTTTTGATCCCGATAATATTCATTTAAATTAATGCCGATAAAAACGCGCTAAACTGACAGCTCTAATATATATATATATATATATTATGTATATATATATATATATAATATGGGCGGCCTGGTTGTCCAATGGTTAGCACGTCGGCTTCACAGTGCAGAGGTACCGGGTTCGATTCCAGCTCCGGCCTCCCTGTGTGGAGTTTGCATGTTCTCCCCGGGCTTGCGTGGGTTTTCTCCGGGTGCTCCGGTTTCCTCCCACATTCCAAAAACATGCATGGCAGGCTGATTGAGCACTCTAAATTGTCCCTAGGTATGAGTGTGGGCGTGGATGGTTGTTTGTCTCTGTGTGCCCTGCGATTGGCTGGCAACCGATTCAAGGTGTCCCCCGCCTACTGCCTGGAGACAGCTGGGATAGGCTCCAGCACCCCCTGCGACCCTAGTGAGGATCAAGCGGTTCGGAAGATGAATGAATGAATATATATAATATGTATGTATACACACACACACACACACACACACTTTTTTTTTCCTTACTTGATTGTGGCAATGTTGCAACAGCGCTCTGTGTTTTGTTATACTTTTTACCTCCAAGTGTGGGAAACAAACAAACAACAATAAAAGCAAAAAAAAAAAACAAACAAACCCCCGCCCCACCCCAACAAATCCCAGTCTGTCGTATGAGTGGCCGGTTGCGCGAAACGTGATTGGATGGCGCGGTGGAGCGCGTCGATGTTTCCAGTTAGGCAAGCTGATGCAACTTGCGAAGACTTTGAAGTTGTCGCAGATGGCGGCTTTGGTGAAGCGACCGTGTTTTGATACGCTCCAAATATGCCGGCTGGGATGAGGACAGAAACTCTTGAAAAGCGAGCAGGCGGGCCAGTCACGTCTGCCGCGCCGTTCCCACGCGTTCCCGAGTCGCGCGTGCGCGTGGGCCTCCCAGTCGCGCAATACGCGCACGGAGGCCTGGCCGCCGCTGTCGGCACGTCGGAAATCGGGATTGCTTTCATGCCGGCGTCAGGCTCCGCGGGGGTTGCCCGGTTTTGAGACGAGTGGCAGACACACGTAGCGTCTGGTAGCCGATTCCGAGTGGCCTTGACCGAGTGTGACATACTCGGCAATTGGCGTCCGGGCAGGACGGCGACGACCCAAGTCATGGCACGCGTGACGTGTGCCAGGGCGTCCTTCGATGGCTGCCCAAGAGGAAGCCCTTCGTGCCCTCCTACTTGTGACAAGCAACTCGACGCGGCGCACGCCATGGCAACATAGCGCGCAGCACTTTCAAAGGATCTCGAAGCAAAGGGGAGCTCTTCCCAAGTCGACGCAGCATTTCCACGCATGCTACGTTTGCTAACCGCAAAGCTAGGAGCTGTTGAGCACAGCGGGTGTGCTTTGCCTCAAGTTGTCGTTGGAGAATACCGTCCAGGAACGGCTCAGGACTCTCTTTTCTTTTTCTGAAGAGCGAAATGACGCTTAGGCTCGTGTTCCTCAGCCGACATGACTTTGAGAGCTGCTTGTGCTGCCACCCGGACGGACCCGCGCCCATGCACTGAAATTTACCGGCCGATTGGGCAGGGTCCGGTCGGTGACGACTCATTGAGGGGCGTCTCGCCCGGTCCAAGACTCGGAAGGATATTTATTTGGCCTCCTGACAGCACGACCGTCACGAACGACTCGTAAAAAGTCGGCGAGTTTGACGAGGCCATCAATCGGGTCGACGTATGTCTTCTGAGCGGATGAAGCCGGGTTCCGACTCATTTTGATTTTTACGTCTCATCGTATTTTGAGATATACCTGCACACAACCAATGGATGGACGATGAGTTTTAAAATCAGAAGTCAAGGATCAGAGTTTGTTCCATAATTGTTCAAGTTGCAGGAAAGGCTGGAAAAGGTGAAATCTTAACATGACTTGCTATCGGTGATCATTTGAAAATTTGGTCCAGATTGTCGCAAAGACCATGGAAGTTGAGCTGATTTGCTTTTGCGGGCCACCTAAAATGATCCATGAGCTACCCAGATGTGGCCCAACGGCCTTGAGTGGGAGATAACGGCTTGGTCTCGAGAGCCCATCTTCGAGGTCTTGGTGTTATTTCAGATCAGACCACATTTTGCTGAAGATTCGCAAATGTCCAATCCTCTTCGATCCTGCTTTTTACGCCAACAGAAAGTGATCGCGGTCAGTTCATTTCAAAGGCTGCAGAGTTGGGCAAGAAGATTGACATTTGCTTTTTGTGGCAGTGGTCTGAAACGTAACTGCTGCCTGCAATGGGGGCAGCAGTTACGAATAATGAATAATGAATAATCAATGCACGAGATACGTAACAACTGGGCAGAGGAAGACGGATTCGGGGTGGATGCTGGGCGAGCTCTCACAGCGCCACACGTCGGTATTAGCGGTGGAAAGAAGCACTACCAGTACCTGTACTCGGAAAAAGGCGTGTAATACAAAATCTAACTTTTTCTTTTCTTTCTCGACATACCAGTAAAAATGTTCGTATGTACCGTTGTTCGTAACTCGGATGTTCGTAAGTCGGGGAGCGTCTGTACAGTATATATATATTTTTATATACAGTATATATATATGTGTGTGTATATGTATATATAGATGTATTTATATATGTGTATATATATGTATATATGTATATATATATGTATATATATGTATATATGTGTATATGTATATATATGTATATATATGTATATATGTATGTTTATATATGTATATATATGTATGTATGTATATATATATATGTATATATATGTATATATATATATACATATATGTATATGTGTATATATATGTATATATGTATATGTGTATATATATATATATATATGTATATGTGTATATATATATATATATATATATGTGTGTATATATATATGTATATATATATATATATATATATATATATATATATATATATATTAGAGCTGTCAGTTTAGCTGCTTTTAAATGAATTTTATCGATCAAAAATTTTCTCGCGAGATTAACGCGCAGACGCCACAGCGGATGTTACGTTGTTTCTATAAATAAACCATAAACAAAACATCAATCGCTTCTGCACAGGTCCACGACGCTTGTTTTGCCAGCCACGGCAGCGCGAGACACCGAAAACGGATACTTAAATAGTTTATGAATGGAAAGTTTACTTTTAAAAAGTTGCCAGATTGTTCCACTGACAAGACCAAAGTTACCTGTATGTTTTGCAGTCGTAAACTGAGCTATCATCATAGCACGTCGAGTCTGAAATACCACTTAATGGCCAAGCACACAGCTGACGTAGGTACTCCGCCTCCTCGTCTCAGACCGACAGCTATGGATCATTTCAAAGCAAACAGCGTGGGCTAAAATGTTGCTAGAACAGGGGTGTCTTTATTTAGTTCATTTTTGCATAGTTGTCATGTTTGTCCGTCTGCAATCTGACGTTTAAACGAAGTAAATTGCGTTTCAGGTTGGATTAATCATGCCGGCGCTCCACTTCCGGGATTGAGTATTAGGACTTGTAGTTCTTTTGTTCGATTCGACTTTATGTTTGTGTTGTATGGTTTCTTACGTTTAAAACAATGAATAATGATGACGATAATGATACATAGTGAAATCAGGGTTGATTACATTATTTATTAAACGTATTGTTAAATAAAGGTATTAATTAATGTCAATTATATACATATTTACATTGTGATGCAGAAAGATAGATATATTAATTTTTTACTGCATTTATGTGTAGTTTGTTATTACCTGCTTCTGATATTTCTGTTACAACTACTACAACTTCTGCTGCAAAGTGCTCCAATAAATGATCAAAAAAGTACAGAACGAGAGATCCTTCCATGCTGACCGACAATCCCTATTCAGGGGCCGTGAAAATTATAGGCTGAGTACTAGTTTACCTTAGATGTGCACTTTATATTGCGCTGTTTTGATTCCATAAAAGATCTGTTCAAGCAGCTGTTGTGTGACAAAATATTTTTTTCACTGTTGTTGATGGACAGTAATATTGTGTGAGAGATAATGTGTGAATAACTGCTCCAAGTGAAAAATGTTCATGTAAAATTGAAAATCAAAATTATTTCAGTAAATATTTGCATTTTGCACACAGAAAACTGATTCATGATTCCATGTTGATGAGAGCATTAAAATGAGGGAAAATAGGACAAAAAATATAAAAGGGAATTCAGAAACGATAAAAAATGCGTGAGTAATCATGATTAATTTTTAGTTAATTTGAGTTAATTATGACAGTTGAGTTTTTAATTAGATTAAATATTTAAATCGTTTGACAGCTCTAATATATATATATATATATATAATGTATGCGCAACGAAGAAGCATATCGTATATTCATTAGTATTTTTACAGCCGCAGCAACACTTTGCACGAACACGCAGACGGTATGTCTTGCTGAATTCTGCAATGAGCGTCGTGATTTATGGACAATGTGCAAAGTAAAAAAAAATAAAATGAAAAAAAAAGAATGGATTGCTTGTCTTGGGAAGAACGTGCACGGGCGGTCATGCTCTATTAGCTTTCATGGCCGCACTGACGGACACGTGCGGAGTCAAAGAGTTATGGCAGTACACACACACACACACACACACACACACACACACACAGCCCTACAATAGAAATGTTCTAGAAAACAAAGAAACGTTGAGGAAATTATATGAAATTGTTGAAAAAAAAATATTGACTGAATACTTTTTTCATTTAATGTTTTTCAAACATTTGATTAAATAAAAAATATCAAAAGGCTGTGAAAATTGGGATTTACACAAATATTGTGTAAATACATCTAAAGATGTTTTTAATGATACAAACGTGTTTGAGAATAGACACAAATAGTGGATATATTCTAAGAGTAAATTAAATAATAATAATAATAATAATAATAAATTTTATTTATAAGCGCCTTTCAAGACACCCAAGGACACGTTACAATAACAAAAAACACAAAACAATAAATGAAAAATACATGCATGTTAGAAGAATTTCTAAATATCAGGAAAATGTTCAACTGAATATTTCATTCAAAATCAAAATGAAAATTCACAAACATTTGATGAGGTGCAAGAATGTTTTGGGAGGCGGGGGTGAAATCCATAAATGTTGATGATGAAAACAATCCCAACATTTGGAAGCAATATAAAGATGAGCTAAAACAAAAGCAACAAAAGGTTCAGCCAAACTGGAAGGCGTTTGCCGGCGGCCCGTCGCCGTCACGTCTCTCAAACGTTCTCCTCTTCTTTTCTTCTTTTAAAATTCGGGAATAGTCCGTGGGGTACTTGTTGCATCATCTGCCCAAAACCCTCCCAGCAAAAACACGTCGCTCCTCAGACGCTGGCTGGGTCAGCCGGAAACAAAGCCGCAGAGCTGACCTGCACCAAGCTGGAAAGATGTTGACACCAAAAAGACCCAACAGTTTGAAATCGTAACGAGCCGTCTATTCGTAACACAATGCAGCCTTTCGCGGTTTTGATTTCATTTGTACGGTCTGCCGCAAAACAAAACGCTTTTATTTTGAAGGTCTGACTTTAAACAGGATGTTGCAGAGACGAGCGGGAGCCTTGTTATTGCTTTCGATGGAATGGGCATGACGGCAGTGAGAGTATTCCCGAAAAATAATTTATTATTATTATTTTTTCATGACTAGTTTTGGGTGCCCGCAACAGACGAATTGGATTGGCGTGATTTGCAATGGCAAGTATCGCTTTGGATTGGGGCAATTCCGACGACTGTTCCATCGCAGTCACCAGTCGCAAATGATTTCGCAGACCTCGAGCCACGACCCCGGCTCGAGGCCATCCGTTGTTTGTGGGTCGAACGAGAACCGGCTCCCCGACCTCGCCGAGCTGCGCCGCAGTCGCCGAGGACGGCAAAACAGCCGACGTCAGCCCGTCCAGATGTTTTGTCCGGACACTTGAGACAGCTACGTAGCAGCTGCTCATCTCAGACCGGGAGAAAGAATTAGGACTCGTGAGTGAGGCAAACTGTCCGTGACGAGGAGGGGGCGGGGGCTGGGCCATAATGACTCGCCGGCATCGCGCCGCACTTTACGGGTGAACGGCAGGGAGCGGGCCCCTCTGATGGTAACGATGCGCGCTGATCAGGTCTTGAAGGGAGACAAATGAGCGGGCCGGCCACTCGGCGGCTCGCTGGCTTGGACCGAGGCGTCGGCGAAACAGATCCCAATCAAAAATGGGGAAGACGGAGCTGATTTGAAGCAAGAAGACGGCCGTGTGGCCTGGGAAGCCCGAGCCCAAAGAAGTCAATCATGTGATCCATCGCTGGCATCTGGAAAAGATTGGGCCGGGGTGGGGGGTGGGGGGGTGGGGGTAGCGAGGCTGGCTCTTTTGCCTCCTCTCCATGACGCCGTTTATTTGGCCAGCCGCAGCAATGGGATTACGCGGCCAGATCCTACACAAACACTGTTATGAAAGCTGGATTTCGGAGATATCCTCGGCAATAATCGACTTACAAGCAAGAGATTCTTTTTTTCACGCCGCCACCGGTGCCTAAGTCTCTCGCTGTCATTGCTTTTCCAGAAATTGAAACCAGATCTGGCAGCGAGAGTACGCGTGGCGCGGCCCGGTGAGAGGGAGGTAGGAGGCCCGCAAGCCGATGGCCTTCAAAGACTTGCACGACAGCCCGCCGACCAAGGCTTGACTTTGGCTCAAGACTTACTCGATATGATGCTGCCTCTTTTCCGGTGCCTCAGATGGGTCCAAAAACGATTCTGAACAGACCCCCCCCCCCCCATCTTGCGCATTTCTCAAACAAAGACGGACGATCCCTCCGATATCTGAGACGCTTGATCCTGATGAGGGTCGCGGGCGAGCCGGAGCGCCTCTCCCAACCGTCTTCGGGCGGTAGGCTGAGGGCTCGACTCAACTCCTCAACGTCTCGGTCATAATTTGACGCTCACTCGTAATAATATCTCGCTCTCAACAAAGTTTTGGCTTTGTCTCCATCGAAACCCAGAGACAAATGCTCCTCATCGTAATTTTGACGCAAAAATGAGAACCAGTTGTAGACCAGAGACAGGACAGGCACAGGACCAAAGAAATCAGTGATGCGATCAAATCGAAACTTCCTTGCTAGCGAGGAGACAGCGGGAATGCAACCAGACTAGCGGCTACAAGGAAGTGCCTAACTGAACATAAAAACATTAGCACCAAAACGACCGAGGCGCTCATCGAAAGGTTGACACTCCGACAAAACAAAGGGGGCCTACGACTCTGCCAGGCAGAACCCCTCCAGCCCGTGATGTGCCTTCGTAGCCGTCATGACTTCGGCTGAGGCGAATGCGAGAAGACTCGCACCTCGGCCGAGCTGAAGGCTGGCAATCCAAAATTTGACGCTCCCACAAAGCAGAGTGCGCTGACAACTCTTCCAGGCGGAACTCCTGCGGGTTCAGGAGCGGCAAAAATGGTCATCCTGCCCGTGGCATCATCTGGATTATATTTCTGCACTCTAACAGTCTCGAAAGCGTTGGAGGAGGCGGCGATGGCATGGCGAGATAAAGACAAAAACAAGAAAGGGTGTGAGATGAGAGACATGTGACATACGATTCTCTCCTGCTCTAATTTGGCGTCCTCGGCAACAGGAAGTCAGGCTGCCATGTCTGCTTTCCCCCCGCCATCCTTCAGGCAGGGCCTCCTCCCGCCTGCGAGCGGGAGGTGCCAGCTCCAATCTCCGCTTTGCCGCCTCGCCGCGGGGCCCTCGGGTCCAAACGGAGGGGGGAGGGGGGGAGAGCCCTGCTGGGCTTGGGGTGGGGGGTCGTGGTGCTGGTCCCTCTCCGGTACACTCATTGAGATTTGGGTTGCAGAGCCACGTGTTCATTATCATAACGCATAAATATGCTTCGAGGCGCGTTTTTTTTTTTGCGGCAAGGAACATGAACATTTTTTTTTTCATGTGAAAATGCCCCCCCCCAAAAAGACCCAATTTTTTTTTCACCGTTACTGCCAAAATACGAACCTTCAAATAATCGTATTCAAAATAAGCCTGTACAAATCGTACGCTGCATTTTGGTTTGCCATTTTCAGCCGGACGTCATTTTTGTTGTTGTCGTTATTGTTTGATTACGTTTGACGTCGTGATAATATTTGGCTTATCTTGTGTCTCCTGGGATACGTTTTTCACTTTTGGACGTATATTTGATGTCTTTTTTGACATGACATCGTTACACATCAGATGTGGTATTTAGTTGTCTTTCAATTTTGGTCAAAAACTGTTTTGTAGGACAGTTACTAAGAATAGTTGGGTTGACGATTACACATGGCAAATTATTGGCGAACATACCGTAATTATTGCCATCTTTTGAATGATACCGCATCACAAAATGAGATCCATGTTTTATTCTGTAGCACCTTTGGACGCGTCGCTTTATTTTGCATGACCGACATGATTTTTGTTTTCTTCCTCCGCCATCGTTTCATGTTTCTGTCGTCCTGTCTTTTTTGTGCGCGGCGACCGATGCGATGCCGAATCAACGTAGAAATCGAAGTTGCGTCCGTCCTTTTTTCGATCTTTTCACGAGAGTGACTTCTTCAAACGTCTCCTCTTGATGAAAATGTGTTTTGCCACATTTTACGGCAATGTCAGCAGAATGGAAGGAAATTATTGATATGATTAAAACGCCTATTAGATTGAAGTCAGTCTTTCGCCAGTAAATGAATACAACGTGCAGCAGTGTCAAACCAACGCGACAGAAAACATTTGAACAGCTGCTAACATTGTAAAAAAGAAAAAAAAAAGGGGGTGAGATTATTCTTTGGTGAGGAATAAACTCTTCAAGTATGCATTAAAAAAACAAAACAAGATCTGGCAAAAGTCATTAATTCCTTTTTTTTTTGTGGTGACAGACGGACAGAGAAACAAATAAAGCAGCAGATGTGGCCGACGGAAAAGAAAGAGGCGCTAATAAATCCACACATGTTGCGTATGAATCCCGACGCCTCGTTCGCGCAGCATCTTGTTCCCGTTAGGCCTTTGAATTGACTAATTCGTCGTATTGTTCTTTGCTCACCACGAGATCTCCGTGTGTCGCACATGCGCCGCGGGTCCTCGTCTCCCGCGCGCGTCGCCACGGCGCCGAGAATCAAGCTCAAACTTAGCCGGGGCCGAGCGACGCAAATTGCGCCGGGTGAACCTCCTCGCAATTACGTGTACGGAAAAGGTTCCGCGTTTCCCTGTGGTTGTGGGCGGGGGGGTGACTTTCGGCCCTTAAAGCCACTTTGGCTCTGCGTGATGACATTTGGTAGGCAAATCAGTCGTGACTCGACGTGCGCGATGATGCTCTGAGAAAGTCGTGCTGGAAAGGTTACGAGAAGTCGGCCATTTTGGCTCGCGTCAGACAACTTTGTGTGCGTCCGTTTGTCCGTTTCCTTCAATCTTTTTGAAAATCCAGCCCCCTGTAGCCACTTTTACGGAGTATCATGAGATTTGGTAGGCCTGCCCATCATGATGAAACGCACCGAAAAGCCGCACTGGAAAAGCCACAAGAAGTCGGCCATTTTGGCTCGCGTCAGACAACTTTGTGTGCATCCGTTTGTCCGTTTCCTTCAATCTTTTTGAAAATCCAGCCCCCTGTAGCCACTTTTACGGAGTATCATGAGATTTGGTTGGCCTGCCCATCATGTTGAAACGCACCGAAAAGCCGCACTGGAAAAGCCACAGGAAGTCGGCCATTTTGGCTCGCTTCAGACAACTTTGTGTGCGTTTGTTTGTCCGTTTCCTTCAATCCTTTTGAAAATCCAGCCCCCGTAGCCAGTTTTACGGAGTATCATGAGATTTGGTAGGCCTGCCCATCATGATGAAACGCACCGAAAAGCCGCACTGGAAAAGCCACAGGAAGTTGGCCATTTTGGCTCGTGTGAGACAACTTTGTGTGTGTCCGTTTGTCCGTTTCCTTCAATCCTTTTAAAAAATCCAGCCCCCGTAGCCAGTTTACGGAGTATCATGAGATTTGGTAGGCCTGCCCATCATGATGAAACGCACCGAAAAGCCGCACTGGAAAAGCCACAGGAAGTTGGCCATTTTGGCTCGTGTGAGACAACTTTGTGTGTGTCCGTTTGTCCGTTTCCTTCAATCCTTTTAAAAAATCCAGCCCCCGTAGCCAGTTTACGGAGTATCATGAGATTTGGTAGGCCTGCCCATCATGATGAAACGCACCGAAAAGCCGCACTGGAAAAGCCACAGGAAGTTGGACATTTTGGCTCGCGTGAGGCAGCTTTGGGTGCGTTTGTCCCTTTCCAGGGCTCATTTGGATCCTTTTGAAACCGCAGCCCCCCGAAGCCAGTTTCACTTAGCATGATGAAATTTGGTAGGCATGGCCATCAAATAAGCCACGTCCCACCGACGCCCAAAGTCTCCCCATTTGTGTTTGAGTCCACGTTTTGTCACGTGTTCCCCTCATCTGGTTTTGGTCTCCACCTGTTCTCATCAGGCCTCTTCCTTGTGTCGACCAATGCGGAGCTGGTCGGATGCCGACATCTGTTGTTAAACTCCATGAACGCCTCGGTTACCCCCCCAACCCCCCGCCCCCTCCCTCCCTGAACAAAAAGAGCGCCTGGACCGATTCCCAGTGCGGAGGAACCCTGTCGAGCCGAACCCGGACGAGTGGCGCACAGGCCGGCTCCATGTGTGAGCCGGATCTGGGCGCGCAGATAACAGCAACACATGCTTGAATCCTTTTCACAAGTCCATGCGCACACATCAAAACAGTGTCGGACACGAATGTGAAACGCACACGCAGGAGATTGTTGTCGAGAGCGTGGCCGCCAAGCCCCTTTTGCTTTGATGACGGATGAAAACGGAGATGACGAGGAAGGCGACTTGTTTCCTTCCGGGCGTAAATTTCAACCGATGACGACGACGACGCCCCCACGGCCACCCCCTCCACTCCCCAAAGAAAAAAAACAAAACAAAATCACAGATCTGTTCAACACATGAGACGTACGAGCATGACTTATTGGAAAAAGCAACGGTGCATACATCACAACGTGTGTACATTGTACGCACGTGTAGCGACTGCGCTCGACCGCAACACGGTGGCCCGTTTGTCGGGCCGTCGTCGAATCGAATCTTAAAATGCCAGCAAAGACAAAGCAAAACAATGTGGTCTTTCTTTTTGTTTGGTTTGCCATTCCCAATTCCTCGACTCAGTCATTCATTCATCTTCATTCATTCATTCATCCTCCGAACCGCTTGATCCTCACTAGGGTCGCGGGGGGTGCTGGAGCCTATCCCAGCTGTCTCCGGGCAGTAGGCGGGGGACACCCTGAATCGCAGCCAATCGCAGGGCACACAGAGACGAACAACCATCCACGCTCACACTCACACCTAGGGACAATTTAGAGCGCCCAATCAGCCTGCCATGCATGTCTTTGGAATGTGGGAGGAAACCGGAGCACCCGGAGAAAACCCACGCAAGCCCGGGGAGCACATGCAAACTCCACACAGGAAGGCCGGAGCTGTAATCGAACCCGGTACCTCTGCACTGTGAAGCCGATGTGCTAACCACTGGACTACCGGGCCGCCTCGACTCAGTCAGTAGCAGCCAATTCTGGACCAAGTCTGAAAAGACGTTTCAAAACGTCTTTGGGAGTGAATGAGTTAAATGTGGCCAAGTAGGCGTCGTTTGCAGGTTCCATGAAAGACTGGACCGTAAGAGCTCTCATAGATTAATGAAGACCACATGGTCGTAGGATGGAGTAGGGGTGTCCAAACGACGACCCGGGGGCCATTCGGTGGCCCGCCATCCACTTTTCCGCGGTAATACATGACATGATATTTGGGGAAAGGTGTTCAGACGCGGGTTCCGGTTTGTACGCGGGTTCCGGTTTGTCGTCAAGTCACGCCAGGCAGGGGAAAAAAGGGTGTTCCTCAGGGCGCGCTCACCGAGAAGCCACGACGCCTCAAAGAGCCGCCTGACGGATGACGGCCCGTCCCGCGCCGAGCCGTCAGAGAGACGGATGCGTTGGCGGCTCGTCCCACCCTTCTTTTATCAATCGCCAGGCCGGGCTACGCTTTCAGAGGCCGACGGCGGCGTTCCGTCTTTTCCAAGCCGTGCCAGCCCGGGAGGAGCTCTGAAAATGAAACGCGAGAAGGGCCCGTCGGCAGAGGCCAAGGAGGGAAAAACGATATTCTTCTCCTTACTCGCAAGGCCGTGGGCGCTTTGTTGTGGGGGCTTCTGCTTTTAACCCAAAACAGGTCCCGCCGGCCCGCTGTCGCACCAGCGCGCTACATCGCCGGGCTTCTTCGAGCCTCTCCCAACGTTTCATTCTTCGAACTCGGGTCTTGCAAAGACTTCTCACGGGATCCGAGGAGGGGCTTGTGAGTCCCAGAGGGTAAAAGGTGTGCCCCGGTTCTGTTGGAAGGATATGCAGGGAAATTCAGTTTGCGGAGGTCTGAGCTCGGGCTCGCCGACCCCACTTTGAAACCCTCCCCATTAAAAAACAAAAACAAAGTAAGACTGCTCATTTTCAGCCTTTCCCGCAGTGAGTCAGTCTGCCGGCTCAGGAGCACATACCCCAACAGCCCCCCCCCCTCCCTTTTTTTATAGCTGAAACTGATCCTCCACTTTCTGCTTCGGATGTTTTCCGCCTTGTGAAAACCCAAATTCAAAGCTATCCGTTTAAAGGACGCATCTGGTCGTCTCTTACCTTGCTGCTGAACCACGTGGCGTTCTAATGTGGAGTTATTAGCCGACGTTGAGCGTAGAACACTTGACTCTCTTCTCTTTTTGGAGGCTCCGTTAGCAAACGACGGGGCGCTGGCGCACCCCCTACGGTGGGTGCGGGCGAGCTTGCCATGTCCGGGTGTTGAAAGCTTTGTGGCGTAAAAGTCAGCACAGCCTTACGCTAAAGCGCCTTCGTTTGCATTGGACGTTGACTTCAGTTTAGTTTTGGGCAGGTTGATATGCAGTCGCGGTGACAGGGAGGTTGCAATGGGGTCAAAGGTTATGGGGTCAAGGATGCTGAAGGGCGTGCCTGCCTGGGTTAGAAATCAATTGCTTGTGTTGATCGGCTCCTATTTTGCCGGCGTGTGGCCTAAACCTCCCATTTCATGTTTTGGGGGCCAATGGCCACGATTGGCCTGTCCACACGCGTGGGCGCGATTCGTTAATTTTGGGGATGACAACACGTTTCAAGTGAACGCAAATGTGAAAAGTGCCGATTTTGGTGGTGCGAGGGAGGATTCCACCTCCAATTTAAGCGTGACGTCGGGCAAGTTTCGAGTTGATCGGACAAAAGTTCATTCCGTGTTTGCGGTTTTCAGAGAACGTGCAGAAATGAATCACGGCTTGGATTCCTTTCTTCCGAGGCGAGGCAGAGTCCTTTCTTGCGGGTCCACTCCGAGTAACAAAAACAGACAAAAAGAAACATTTGCAAACTAAGTCTTGCTTTCGTTCCGCCGCCGGCGCTTGAATGGCTTCTCTCGTCTTGTAATGCGTGAGGCGGCGATGGTTGAATTTGTCACTGTCTGAAACTGCGTAAACGGCTTTTACGAACACAACGCCGAAATGTGGGTGACAACCACCGTTCCTGTCAAAGCAGCAGACAAGAGAGGATGCCATCCTGAACTCATTCAGTAGCAGCCAATTTGAGACCAAGTCTGAAAAGACGTTTAAAAACGTCTTTGGGAGTGAATGAGTTAATCATTATCATCAGAAGAAAGCAGGATGAGGCGATGGATGACGAGGCCGAGTGAGGACGCGCCGCTCGGCCTTTCGCCGTCGGAGGCGCCCGATTTCCTTTTCTTTTCCTTTCCTCTTTCTTTGGGGAACAATCTGTCAGAAGAAAAGAGAAAGTCCCCGCTCGGAAAGCCCCTTTGAGGACACAAAAAGACTCCCAAACCTTTCTTGGAGTCATGCAAATGATCTCGCTTGCATGCTGCACATGTGCTGCGCTCTCAAAGAAAAAAATACAGGAAAAAAACTAAATAAATCCTCAAGCGATCAGACGGCGTTTGTGTGCCGCTGTCGCAAATTCACTGTCGAGGCGTTCTGAAAAGTTGCCGGGAAAGGCTGCCCGGCGTAGTTTTTGGCAGAAAAAGACAAACTTGGTCACAGAAAAGATTTGGGAAGACGTCGGAGCTTGAACAGCGAGCAGTCGACACGTCAAATAATCCGGGATGGAACATCAACGACGTGTTGGGCAACTTGCAATTGGCAGCGCTCGGAAGGGAAAGATGACAGCACACAAAAGAAATGCCAGTTAGCACACGTGCACGATTGGTCACATTTTATGTGACGAGAGCTTCTCGATTTTTGGGGTTCTCTCTGGCCTCAGTCTGCGTTTGACGTTGAGGGACTCTCTTTCGGTGTCTTGCGACGGAGCGGCCGGCGGCAAAGTTACCTCAAGTGGGCTGGGACGGGCCCCGGCGAAGCCCCCGGGCGCCCTCGTCGAGATGAGCGCCGCAGCGGCTGGCCGGCGGTGTAAAGTTGCAGCGCCGCAGAAAGTCGAAGTCGGGGGGCACGGTAAATAAAAGAACGTGCTTGTCGGTGACCCCACACACGCAGCAGATGTGGACGAGATCAAGCCGCCGCGTAATCAAATCCTCCCCGTTGTAGCCTGAGCCATTAGCATAAATTGTCGGGAAAGAGAGAGCGAGAGACGGCCGGCCCTGATTAAAGGCCTTGTCACAGTCCATCGGCGTTCTTCCCCGTCCGTCGCCAATCCGCCGCCGCCACCGCCGCCCGCATGGAAGACACGTGAAGAGCGGGCCCGGAAAGAGACGGCCAACGGGCTCTTATTCCAAGCCGGCTTTTAAATCAAAGCCGGGCGGATTGTCAGCGATCTTTTTATTGGCCTTTTTACGAGCGATGCGACTTTGATGGCTTTTAACGGGGCTTCATTTGGCGGGCGGCGACGGCGGCGGCGGCTTCTCGAAGGCCCCCACGCAGGCCCGGAAAACGTGCGGAACCCCGCTCGCGTTCACGCGGCAGTTTCTGCGGCCGGGCAATACGACGGAAAGAAAACCTGCGTAAAGTGGACTTCCTTTTCCCCGCCTTGGTTGTGACATATCGCAAAACCGTGCTTGATACTTCCATCCATCCATTTTCCACTGCTTATCCGGGGCCGGGTCACGGGGGCAGCAGCTCTAGGAAGGAAGCCCAGACTTCCTTCTCCCGAGCCACTTCTTCGTGCTCTTCCTGGCGGATCCTGAGGCGTTCCCAGGCCAGCTGAGTGACATAGTCTCTCCAGCGTGTCCTGGGCCGTCCCCGAGGTCTCCTGCCAGTGGGACGCCAGGGAGGCGTCCAGGAGACATCCTAATTAGATGCCCGAGCCACCTCATCTGGCTCCTCCCGATGTGGAGGAGAAGCGGTCCTACTCTGAGCCCCTCCCGGATGACCGAGCTTCTCACCTTATCTCTAAGGGAGAGCCCGGACACCCTGCGGAGAAAACTCATTTCGGCCGCTTGTATCCGGGATCTCGTTCTTTCGGTCACGACCCATAGCTCGTGACCATAGATGAGGGTTGGGACGTAGATCGACCGGTAAATTGAGAGCTTCGCCCTTTTGCTCAGCTCCTTCTTCACCACGACAGACCGATACAATGTCTGCGGCGGCTTGATACTTCTCCGGACAAATCAACGGCGTGGTCTGGCAGATGAGAGAGAAAGGAAAGAAGTGCAAAATAGCCAGCGTGCAAGCCATGCGATTGCCGTAGGTCATCAACTCTTCTCACGCGAGGCGAGTCTACCCCCCCCGTGTCGTTCACACGTTAGCGGGGCTGCGCCGCGAGCTAGCATTGACTCCGGAGTCCATTTTGAAACCACCTCCCGAGCAGGGTTCAATTTGCTTTCTGCTGTTTTCAGGGGCTACACTTTCAGTTGCCGTGTGACCACCCCTCATGCCACGTCCCTGGCCCCTCCCCCTTTTTCGTGTAGCCTGAAACATTGTGCACGTCAAGAATAACATGTCATGTTTCGGACTCATTTTCAAGAAGCTCTAAAGCGAGGCTGAATTTGGCGAGAGCGTCATGAACCGCATCGAGTTTCCAAAACGCGCAGGGCCCCGACGTCAAAAAGCAACTGCGTGGACGCGACAACGGCGAGCGCTGTTGAAAACAAACGCCGGAGCGTTTAAAAGCGCGGCTAATAACCTTCATTACACGGCCCGTTGAGTCGCTTTATTTGTCGACATCATGACAAATACACGCCAAGCGTTTTTGTCAGCAACAGCGAAGATAAGTGTGGCCCTCGTTAAAAACGATTTACGAGACTCACAAAAGCAGAAACAACCTTTTGTTTGTCGGCGTCGCGCTCGTAAACGTTCGAGTCGTGTCTCAATTTGCACTCCATCTTTCAATCTGCTCGTTTACTGCCTTTTGTTTACATCGCTATTTGTGGCTGGGGGGGAGGGGGGGGTTCTGTTGATGGAATAGTTTGCGCCTTTACTGTATGAGAAAGCAGGAAATGCGACCGAAGTCATGACGGGGAAAAAATATTGTGAACCGATCTCTGGTAGCCAACGACAATGCCGTCGTCGATCGCTACGATTGTCACGGCAAACCAGCAAAAGTCATCCTCAATCGTATATTTTTATAAGGTACAACGGTAAGCCGTTGTATGGGTTTTTGTTGCTTTGTAAGGGGAATCGTAATCATTTATAAGGGCTGCTATTAGCCGAGGTTGACAGGTATGTTATTTTGAATACCGCGATGGCAATGACGTCATTGATGCCAACTTTCCAGACCGACTCCAAATAGATTTAGCTACTTTCAACATATCTCCGAATTTACTGCGGCTATTATTTTACCATGCGTGAAAAGCGCACTCTCCCTGAGCCCACGTTACATCGATGAGCAGTTGACTTATTCGACACAAACAAAGCATCTTCCTCAAAACACGGCCGGCGGGTTGGATACGGCCCACCTCCACATTTTGTCCGCCCCCTCATCATTACCAGAGATGCATGACCTTTTTTTTGTTTTTTTCTTTTCACTTTGGCCACATGCTCAAAAGTAAGTAGTGTTCTTTATTTCATGAAAAAAAAATCATCTTGGCAGCAAGTCTCACTTTGAAACCGTCATTTGTGCCTTTGTCACATCCCAGCCGGATGACTGTCACGCACTTGACTTTGGAGTCCTCCACGTAGCGTCTCCAGTTGGTCGGGAATACTGCCGCTCGCCTCTTTTTATTCTTTGGCTTTTAAATCAATCAGCAACTCGTGTATGGCATTTTTGTGAGAGGCAGAAATACGTCAGGCCACGACGACGATGTGACAACGGTGAAGGTGGCGGACGGGGCACGCTAACACCTTGACAATTGGACACACATGCGCGACTGTACGAGGTTGGGGGAAGAACTTGTTGAAAAAATGAAGAAATCCATAAAAAGGAATTCCTTTGGCCTTCGGCAATCAAAGTGGGTACGTTTGATGACAAATCACGAGGGTGGCTTTCATAAAGCAGGCTTGTTGCATAGCTGAGGCGTTCACTCCTCATCGTCGCTGTGGGATGGGTCAAAGGTCAAATGGGCGTGGGTTGGGGGGGTTACTCCAACACTTGACAGAAAGCCCCGCGCTTCTGACGATCGCATCCTGGAGCGCCACGGTGCCCTCCGATTGATTGCGAAGAAACAAAGGAGCGCAGAAGCTGCTCAGGGGTCGAGCCGAGAGTACATTTGGGCTCTCTTTTCGCAGTCCGAGTCCCGACGGAAGGGTCACGGGCAAATTGGCGTCGCCCTTCCTCAGTGTCCTTTCCATCCTCGGGCCGGCGTCTGCCGATGTGGTTTTCATGCTATTTCTTCCCGCCGTGCTTTAGACTTGGAGCAACGCTGTTTGCGTCAGGTGGACTTGGTCAAGTCGTCCGAAAGTGCCAGAACGAAAAGGGCCAGCCGCTGAATTGAGAAAATGGGGGTCGGTCACAAAGTGGCACGTTTGCGCCTGTTCAACGTTTTGGGGTGGGGGTCGGTCACAAAGTGGCACGTTTGCGCCTGTTCAACGTTTCAAAGCTTTTAACGCAGCTGCCGACATCATTTAGTTCCCCGTCTACGTCTCTTGAAGTGACAGGCACGTTCGGTGTCCCCCCAGCCCCCAAAAAAGAAAAACTCCGGGGCTTGAGCAAACGGCCTCTTCTGTCGGTGTTTGCTGCCATCTGCTGGATGGACAGAACATGACTTCCATTATTTTTATAAACAAAACAAATACACATTTATTTATTTATTTATTTGTTTGTTTGTTTATTTGTTTTTACATTATATTTATTTTATTTTTGGCTGCTGTGGACTGTAAATCTCCCCAAAGTGGGACAAATAAAGGATATCTTGTCTTATTTTAGTCCCTATCCCAATTCTCTTGGTTGACTTGAACAAAACGATCGAAACCGCAACACGGAATCGAGTTGCCAGACGTATGTAATCATATAACGGAGACACTTTCGGACACGGTTGTGGGACGTAACCCCTGCGACGGAGAGAAGGTTGTCTTGTGACTGTATTGCAAATGGACAAAGCCCTCCAGGTATAACTTGTGACAAATTCCCCCATGACCTGGACCACTTATTCTTAGTCAATGCTACGCTTGCTACTTGGGAACACACTCGTTCAAGGCCCTGACCTCAACCCCTCTGTGGCTTGACAGAGCAGGCTATCGGGAGGGGAAGCAGCTCCTCTCGAAGTCCAGAAGCAGCTGTCGGCCCAGGCGCTCGGCTCTGATCAAGTCCAAAAACAAACAAAACAAACAGCAGACGCTCAGTTTTACGAGACGTCCCACAACAGGGTATGCTCGAGACCATATCTTTGGTTGTGCTGGGCTTACTTCCAGAGAGGGGAGAACCACGAGGAGCCGACCTCGCCGCCAACGCCTGCCGTCAAGAAAACATCAAGTCCGGCTTACGGATTCAACACGTGGTCAGGGTTTGAAATGGGGCCTTCAAAACATGATAAGGGTTTCCAAATAGGGGTAGGGTTTCAAATTAGGGCTCCGAGGCAAGATCAGGGTTTGGAACAAGGGCTTGGGTTTCAGAACGGGGTTAGTATTTCGACCTTCAAGAGATGGGTTCAGGTTTGAAAGCAGGGTCTCAAGACAGCGTTAGGGCTTGAAAATAAGATGACGGTTGGAAATGAAGCTGTCCTGATCAAGTTGGGCTTTCAAACTAAAGTTTGAGGACGGGGTTTCACGCACCAGTTCAAGCCAGCGTCAAGTTTCCAAAGCAGGGCTCGGTTTCAAGCGACTGGTTTGAAAGTGGAGCGGGGCTTTCGAAGGAAGGTTTTCAAGAAGTCACCTTGCAGCCGTGTGACGCCGAGTAGGACCGAGCGCCTGCGTGCTCGCCGTCATGGCCGTTGCGGTGGCACCGTTCTTGTTGACCGCCTGTTTGGCTCAGAGTCCACTGGAGAACTTCCAGCATCTCCAGCACCAAGTCCACCATCAGCAGGTGAGCATTTTCCTAGCCACACACAATCACAGTTGAAACCCTCACCCGAAAAATCCCCAATCCATTAGACGGTAACCCCAACGCACCAAGTCTAACCCCCCAAACTTTACGCCAGCCCCAAGTCTGACCCTGAAAGCCGCAGAAACCTTGACCCTCGCCCTGAGCCCCAAATCCCTTAACCCTAACCGATACCGCTAACCTTTGTGAGCCACCCTTAAAGCTCGCCTCAAAAGCCAAACCGACCCCCCAAACCCCAGCGATTCGGGTTAGAATAGCTCTTCGCTATTCACGAGTAACCTTTTCTAGCTGCCATGGGGCACTGCAGTGGCCCATGCCGCGCCCCCTGTGCTTCTTCTCAGCCAATCGGAGTGTTCCACTGATGAGACAAGAGGGGATGCCTGCGATGGGGAGGTGTGAGTCCTCAGACCTTCAATTCGGGAAGAAAAAAAAAAGTGAAGTTTGACCGCTGAGGAAACCGCTCTACCAATCACACGGTCACGTACGAGGCGCGTCTGCGTCTGCGACATCCGGAGATGACTGGGCTGGTGCGTCGGAGACGGCTTTGGTCCGCGGACTGCCCTTCAAAATCCTCATCGGCTGCTTCTCTGCAGGGTTGCGGTGGAGACATGTGGACCTGGGGCGGAACCTCTTGCTTTGGACCCGGACCTGAAAGTTGTGGGACATGCTTGCAAGGAAATCTCTGGGGTCTGGAGCTGCCGGGCCAGTGCGGCATTTGCCCCCAATGTCCAAAATCTGTATTGCTCGACAAAATTTATGGGATGGCGGTTTGAAATCTTATCTGGTGGGGCAACACCTGTGAGCAACAAGTCTTGGTGAAATATTTCTTTTTCAACGCTGGTGGGGCAGTGCGACAGAGCAAACTCAGACATAGACACGGGACAAAAAATAAATAAATAAAACTCTGCTGGATCCGGCGGGACGGTCCACCGCTTGCCCCGAGAGCAGAATTGCCATTGATCAGCAAAACGTGGAGTTGGGACATGGAGGAGAACGTATCACGAGCCAAAACGGCTTTCAGACATGCTTTTGAAGAAGCAAAAATCAGCCAGGGCAATTGGTCTCGGTTTGATAAATCACATTGTACTTAAAAGGCAGCCAACTTAAAACTCCACTTTGAGGATTTAAGCTTGTGAAATTTGCAGGACCTCGCTTTTGGTGGCTACGTCCGTGGCATGTTTGTCTTGACAGAAATGGTGCTTTTCTTCAGACTTTGCCATTTCATCAGTTATAATGGGTTCAGAGTTGGATCACATTTGGATTTTCGAATCGGTCTTTACGGTTTGGCACTTTGAGTCATCTTCCGTTCCCTACAGTGGAACTCGCTCCGTATATTCTGAGTTGAGAACGCACAAAAGTGAAGGGCGCCACAATCTTGTCGTTTGGGTCGACCGAATCGCGGCGAGCCAACCAGCTTTCGCTGCACTGGATGTGTCACACTCGCAAATCTCTGTCGGTCAGACGATCTTAGCCAGGCGTGAGCGTAAAGCAGAAGTTACCTGGTGTGGCAGGAAGTGGCAAGTCCACGCACCAGCTGACCCTTTGGCGTCTGCAGGACATGACCCCTCCCGCAACTGATTCCCAAAGCTTCCCAGGAGACTTTATCTTGTCCCGCTTAGTCTGTTTGGCAGCTGTCAATCGAGGAAACGGTGATGTCGTGTTGCCTCTTGCAACTAACCTCGTGTGTGTGTGTGTGTGTGTGTGTGTGTGTGTGTGTGTGTGTGTGTGTGTGTGTGTGTGTGTGTGTGTGTGTGTGTGTGTGTGTGTGTGTGTGTGTGTGTGTGTGTCAACACGCATGTCGTCATGGTACAGCAAGTTGAGCGCACTTCCTGTATGAGCAGCAGTTGGCACTTCCTAATTCTTTACTGTGCAAGAATCGTGTCGTGAATAGTAGCGTTTGCCTTTTTCTTTGGCTTTTTTGAATGACGTCACCGCAGATGGACGCTGGAAAAGGCGCGGCAAGAAACATGGAACCTTGACTTGAAAACTGCGACAGCGAGGAACGCTTCAGACAACACGGAGCGTCACACGCACTTGCATCCACTAGATGGCGCTGTCGGACAGCTTTCCGCCCTCCACCCTCGTGCGCACGCGTCGTGAGGCGACGTCTAAGCTTTATTCAAATAACGGTCGTGTGAACGAGCCACTTCCGCCAGTTTTATTTTGAAAGGGCTCAGAGCGGACGTGTCGCGGTTGTTTTCTGTTGGCCGTTGAGTCGGATGCGGCTCGCGCAGCATCGACGCGGCAGGAAGCGGGACCGAGAGTCGGACAGCCACCGACGGCGAAGAGGCGGCGGTGGTGGCGGCAGCGGCAGCGTTAGCAGCAGCATGGCGACGCCAGGACCGGAGCCCCTCGTCGCCCAGCCGGCGGTGTCGCCTCCGCTCGGCCACAACGTCGGCAACGGCGGGCCCGCGCTGCCCAACAGCCGCGGCTTGGAGCGAGCGCTGGAGGAGGCGACTTTCAGCGGCGCGCTCAACCTCAGCGCCAGGAAACTCAAGGAGTTCCCCCGGACGGCCGCCGGACTCGACCTGAGCGACACGGTGGAGGCAGGTAAGCTTGCGGGCGCGGGCGTGGGTGGGGAAGGGGTGGGGGGGGGGGGTGTTGTCAGTGATGTGTGGGTTCCCGTCGAATTCCCCCGGCGCTTCCTGCCTGTGAATCGGCGAAGGCTTGTCAACGTCCACTGGAGCGCGCGTGCCGGACGTCACCCCGGGAGGTCTGTGACGTCATAAAGGCGCGTCAGGCTCACGCGCACTTTGCCGCCCACCCGAGTTGGCTACTTTTGCGTGCAGTCAAGTGCACGCTGTGGATCGCTGCTCAGCAAGAATGGACAGCTGTGGGGTTTGGGCCACAGTGGCGTGCCAAGCTCGTTTGACGCCTTGGGTCCAACTCCGTTTTTTTAATGCCCCGAAAAACAGTTTGTCGACCGTGGATGAGGGCTGAACTTTTTGGAGCTTGATGCCCCTTTGTCCAAACAAATTTGGGGTGCGGGGCTTGGATGGCATTTGGAGCCCCCAAGATCAGAAGTCGTGCTCCTTCATCTCGCGCAAAGAGCCAATATGCGCGCAGGTAGACAAGCAAAACAAAACATTTGCTGGGGTGGGATGGGGCCTGTCAATGTGACCGCCACCCCCCGACCCCTGATCCCCCACGCCGCCCTGCTGCTAAATAACACGTTTGCCTAAATGCAATTGAATCTTTTGATGCACTTGATTTTCAAAAGGATTCCCATGGCCCCATCAATGCCGAGCTATTTTTAGAACAGACCAAAATGCAGCCCAGGAGAGACTGTGGCGCAAGTTGACTGAAAGAGGACAGTGGAGTGTAACATTGCAGGAAAGGGAGACTGCGGGCCGTCCTAGTCGCAAAGTACACTCTGTTGAGATTATTGATGCACACTCAGCGCACTGAAAGTGGAGACTGGAGTTGGATGATGCTAAATGGAGTTGGAGACTGGCGCACGATGAGGGAAGCGGACAGCGGGTCATGATATTGCAGCAAAGCAGAGACTCTGGAGTGTAATGATGTAGCGTTCTGAGAGAAGAAATTGCAATAGCCTAAGCTGACATTAGCACGTTTTTGACATTTGTGGTCGTGGCTCCTGAACAGCAAGCCCCCCCGCTGCACCCTCCTATAATTGGCGTGACCGGTCTGAGCAGGAAACGTTTGTACTGGGAGACACGCTAGCAGGTAGCCGGCTAGCCAGCGTGCTCGGCGGCAGTAAGCTAACGGGAAGTGGCCGCACCCCAGCTCATTGTTTTCTGGAAGGCATCCTTTCCTCCTCTGGAAGCTTTGGAAGCAGCTGGCGCTCGAGTGCAGCGCGCTTGGAACACAACATCTGCCCTTTGACGTGTTTCAGCACCAAAAGATTTTCCTTATCAGTCGTAAGGGATGTGGTGGTGCTAAGAGCTTGAGGTACAGCGTTAATAAATTGGCAACAGAATCCATTTGATTGCATTAGTAACGTTAAGAAAAAAAATCCATAAAATCTGCCCTAAAAATGTGATATATATATATATATATATATATATATATATATATATATATATATATATCAAATTTATATTAGAGCTGTCAAACGATTAAAATATTTAATCTAATTAAAAACTCAACTGTCATAATTAACTCAAATTAACAAAAAATTAATCATGATTACTCACGCATTTTTTATCGTTTCTGAATTTCCTTTTATATTTTTTGTCCTATTTTCCCCCATTTTAATGCTCTCATCAACATGGAATCATGCATCAGTTTTCTATGTGCAAAATGCAAATATTTACTGAAATAACAATTTTGATTTTCAATTTTACATGAACATTTTTCACTTGGAGCAGTTATTCACACATTATCTCTCACACAATATTACTGTCCATCAACAACAGTGAAAACAATATTTTGTCACACAACAGCTGCTTGAACAGCTCTTTTAGGGAATCAAAACAGCGCAATATAACATTATAAAGTGCACATCTAAGGTAAACTAGTACTCAGCCTATAATGGATTTAAGCCATGGTTGCATACTTCGTTTTCTCAAATTTGCTTTGAACACAGCAGTCAGGCTATGCTGATTCTGTTGGTCCTTCTTGCTCGGAAGTCTCTCTACGGTTTTGTGTCGACATAATTTCGGATTCTTGTAATGGAGGCTCTCGCTGGCAATCAGTAATGGTTGTTCAGTTAGGGATTGTCGGTCAGCATGGAAGTATCTCTCGTTCTGTACTTTTTGGATCATTTATTGGAGCACTTTGCAGCAGAAGTAGGAGTAGTAGTAGTTGTAACAGAAGTATCAGAAGCAGGTAATAACCTAAACTACACATAAATGCAGTAAAAAATTAATATATCTATCTTTCTGCATCGCAATGTAAATATGTATATAATTGACATTAATGAATACCTTTATTTAACAATACGTTTAATAAATAATGTAATCAACCCTGATTTCACTATGTATCATTATCGTCATCATTATTCATTGTTTTAAACGTAAGAAACCATTCAACACAAACATAAAGTCGAATCGAACAAAAGAACTAGTCCCAATACTCAATCCCGGAAGTGGAGCGCCGGCATGAACATATCAAGTCGAATCGAACAAAAGAACTACAAGTCCCAAAGGTCCAACCCGGAAGTGGAGCGCCGGCTGCAACGCAATTTACTTCTTTAAACGTCAGATTGCAGACGGACAAACATGACAACTATGCACAAATGAGCTAAATAAAGACACCCCTGTTCTAGCAACATTTTAGCCCACGCTGTTTAAATTGCCGATTGCTTCAGCAACTTTGTTCTTTGTCGTGTCATCCATTTTCTTCGCTTTGAAATGATCCATAGCCGTCTGTCTGAGACGAGGGGGGCGGACTACTGACGTCAGCGGTGTGCTTGGCCATTAATTAAGTGGTATTTCAGACTCGACGTGCTATGATGATAGCTCAGTTTACGACTGCAAAACATCCAGGTCATTTTGGTCTTGTCAGTGGAACAATCTGGCAACTTTTTAAAAGTAAACTTTCCATTCATAAACTATTTAAGTATCCGTTTTGGTGTCTCGCGCTGCCGTGGCTGGCAAAACAAACGTGCGTGGACTTGTGCAGCGCTTGATGTTTTGTTTCTGGTTTATTTATAGAGCAACGTCACATCCGCTGTGACGTCTGCGCGTTAATCTCGCAAGAAAATTTTTGATCCCGATAAAATTCATTTAAATTAATGTCGATAAAAGCAGCTAAACTGACAGCTCTAATATATATATATATATATATATATATATATATATATATATATATATATATATATATATATATATCCATCCATCCATTATCCGAACCGCTTGATCCTCACTAGGGTCGCGGGGTGCTGAGCCTATCCCAGCTGTCTTCGAGCGGTGGCGGGGACACCCTGAATTGGTTGCCAGCCAATCGCAGGGCACACAGAGACGAACAACCATCCACACTCACATTCACACCTAGGGACAATTTGGAGTGTTCAATCGGCCTGCCATGCATGTTTTTGGAATGTGGGAGGAAACCGGAGTGCCGGAGAAAACCCACGCAGGCCCGGGAGAACATGCAAACTCCACACAGGGAGGCGGAGCTGGAATTGAACCCGGTACCTCCGCACTGTGAAGTCAACGTGCTAACCACTGGACTACCGGGCCGCCCATACACACACACACATATATATATATATATATATATATATATATATATATATATATATATATATATATATATATATATATATATATATATATATATATATATATATATATATATATATATAATAAATTTTTTTTTTTTTTTAATTGCTTAACTCATTCAGTACCAGCCAATTCTGGAGCAAGTCTGAAAAGACGTTTAAAAACGTCTTTGGGAGTGAATGAGTTAATCAACTTCAGCCCTGATTAAAATGATCAAATATGCAGTCATTTTCATTATTTTAAACCTCAAGTAAGTTATTCAAAAGATCCATCATTTATTAAAAAACAAATCATGCTGAAAAACAATTTTCCATGTCATTAATAGTCGGGTGTCAGAGCCCTGGTGGCGGTTACTATTTTTACTTATTTAGTTTTTCTGAAACATGAGTTAAGCAGCAAACTCCACCCCCTTTACCTCCTCGCAGGGGGCTGCCCCCCCACCCCTCAATTTTCCACTTGCTGTCCACTGAAAATGACATCACTGTTGATCCCCAAGCATCCGTCTATCCATGTATCGATCGATCTCTAGACTTATTTCAATATTTGATGGCAAAAATAGCCACAAGATTGCCTGCATGAGATATCGCGAGTGTCCCGGTGATCCAAGTGCTTCTGTGGCCCAGAAAAGCCTCATGCAACTCGGGGAGCTCAACAAAAGCGAAAGGGGTAAAAGCATCGCAAAAAGAATTGCACATTGCCGATGTGAGAGCCCACTGCGATCTATTTTGGGATATTTTGCATCCCATTGGAGCATCTGAACGGAAACATGGACACTGGCTGGCTTGCGGATTTTACGTGCGAGACTGAAAGACGACGTCCGCCCCTAAAAGACCACATTGTCTGCCACTCTGCGGCGTCTCCCAATCTGACAGACACCAAATCCTTTTCAATAAATAAACTGGAGCAGTCGCTCCGCTCGCCAAATGTAGGCCAAAATCAACTGTGCGCACACACACACACACACACACACACACACACACACACACACACACACACACAGTCAGACTCTCTCATAGCGTATGTCTTTAGGCTTATGGCAATTCACAGCGAAGCTCACGGTAGCGTACATAAATGAGCATTATCACGCTCTCTCACACACCCACACACACACATGCACGCACACGCGTGCACGATTGGCTTTCGGTCCAATCAAATAAAAGGTGTTGACGAGAATCTTTTTCTGTGGCAGTCCAACTTTTGACCTAGTTGTGTCTGGCACTTGGTGCAGTTGGTCTTTGATGGAGAAAGTCAAAATGCTCCTGAAATGAATGGTGGGGGGGGGGGCGCACATTTTTCTGGGGATGTCCATCTGGCTGGGATGCGTCACATTTGGTAGCAGTCAGTCGGACTTCCAAATTGTACTTTTGAATGACCTCTGCAAATGGCCCAATTGACCCCAAAATGGCAGACTCCCTCTGTCTTTCCAAGCGTGACTTCTCGAGATGTTTTGTGGGTCTGCTCATGCCGGATGCGTCGACCAAATTGGTGGTCGCTCGATAAAACTGGTCTGTAGGTTCTGGCTTGTCAAGAGAGTTGAAAGAGCCGAGCGAGCGCCACCCACGAAGCAGACTTGCCGTGTCCTTTCATGCGTGGCTTCTCGAGACTTTTTGGTGGGTCTCCTCCTCATAGACAAGTGGAGCAAATGTCCCCTTTTTGGCTGAATTTCCAACGGTTGCTTTTGAAGGACCCTTGCAAGCAAGCAGATTAACCCCCAAAAATTGCTGACCTTTTGTGTCCGTCCGTCTTTTCAGGCACGGCTGCTTGGCAATTTTTGGGGGGAGTCTGCTCGTGATAGACCCAATTTCATGGTGCGATGTTCAACAAGCTTCACAAAACAGTTTTGGAGTATTCATTGGTGGGATTACACCCGCACTTGACAGTGCTATGTATTTAGTGGAGTGGTTGTTTTGCTTAGCTACCATAGTACTGGAGCGCTACATACATGACACCCCCCCCCACTGACCCACATTCTACTTAGCCTTCAGCAAAGCGTGTGTGTGTGTGGGTGTGTTTTGACACATTTGTCGTGTTCCCCGTTTGAGGCCCCCGTTTGCCGGTTAATCCTGTTCGTTTCTGTCTGGTCTTTTTCACGCCTCATCCTGGTTTGTGCAGCGTGTCCCAAGCTCACGATGCCAACTAGACTGCCGTTCTCCCTCCCCCACGCCCCCCCAAAAAATAATGAGAACAAAGCCAGAGCGACCGCCACCGATCTTGCTCTCGCTCTCTTTTCTCCTCGTCCTACTTTTTCCTGGCTGGCAGGCCAAAGTGGGACGGAGGAGGAATGACGGTGGGCCACCAAGGAGGTTTTTGGCCTTGCGGAGCGCCACCGATAAGAAATCCTTTGATTTAGGCATTGTCACCTTCATTGCCAGCGTAAGGAACCTCTCATGTCACATTTGGGCCCGCGTGAGTGACTATTTGGAAGTTGAGATGGGGTGCAGGTGTGTTTACGCTAGAGCTAAGATCGGTCCTAAAAAATCGAGCCCGACCCGACCAGGCCCAAGGGTTTTTAAACCCGACCCGACCCGAGCCCGATCACTTAACTTGATATGCAGGCCCGAGCCCGAAGCAAACCTGACATTTCACATTTTATTTGTGAGGACTCGGGAGGAGGAGGGGTGATTTCTGATCACAAAGCCTGACTTTTGTAATGAAATCTAAGTTAAACAAGACTGTACAAACATTTACATCTCTTATATTTCAGTTTCTGCAGAGGTTACATTAACCGACAATTTCCCATCATTGACGAATTTGGACGGGGAATATTTAAGGCCGTCCGTCATTTTGACAGGTTGAAAATTGCGCCGTAAACCACAGCAGCTGTACGTCCTTAAGAATCTATCACGGCACTTTAAGAGAGAGAAGCAGAGAGACAAAGACGAACACTGACGGGACAGAAACAGGAAGGAGTTCTTTGAATTGTCATTGCAAAAGTTTAGTACAGTACAGTACGTGTTGTGATGAGGCGACTTCTGTTTTGTTTTTTTTTTTGCGAACCACGGTCTCTCGTGGCCAAAACAATTCACGGCCTCGGAAAAAAAAAAGTCAGCGAGAGAGAAATCCGACCCGACCCAAACGCGAAGCAACGATTGATCATTTTAGGCCAGACCCGACCCGAAGGTCGGGCTCGGGCGGCTCGATCTTACCTCCAGTTTCCGCGGGTGTGTCATCTGTTTTGAAGACGCGTCGTCGGGAAGTATTGACAGCTCTGACCGAAGGCTGAAGCGACAGCCCAAACTGTCAGCCAGGGAAGAGTTTTTTCGCTACACCCCTCACCTCAAAAACCAGAAACCTTAAACCGAATTGAACTGATCAGTAGACAAGATGGATGTCGTTGCGCTTGAGGATGAATACGCGTGTGTGTGCGTTTGTGAGAGCGATTGTGTTGTGTGGAAGTGAGTTTGCTTTTTTTTTTGGTTGTTGATCTCAACTCCTCTTGATCACATCGGAGACCACCCCCCCATTCAAATGTCCCCACAATCCATGTTTTTTTTCCCCCACAAGCCAACGTACACGCATGTCTGAAAAGGTCAACGATGCCTTGTAACGCCTCCCCGAAAGCATCAAAGACCCCAATCGTACCCTCATGTCCTCAATTGCCACGCCCGCCCGGCGGTCTTGACAGCAACCGGACAAGCTGCTTGTCACAAGCACGCGCACGCGGCTGTCTTTGATGACGCGGCGTTGCATCATCGCCAGAATCAAAGACTCCATCCCAATGTGCTTGCATCACACACATTTGGACTTCATGACGCTCGCTGGTCTATGTTTAGAAATTGAACAAAGTGCAAATATGCAGCTTTGTGCCCACGCACACGCGCGCACACACACACACACACACACACACACACACACACACTGGTTCTCGTTTTTGCTCCCACGTGGGGACTTCAACTTGACTCCATGCAGACCGGTGGGGACTCGTCGCATGGTTGGGACCTAAACACACACACACACACACACACACACACACACACACACACACACACACAGGTGCTGACACACATTTTCACCGCCACTCATGCGAGCGGACCCACTCTCTCTCTCTCTGACTCACGCACCCAGTCTGCTCTCGTGCATAAAACGCTCTCGCATTGGGCCACGGTGTTGTTTTATGTGTCATTTTTTGGGGGGGGGGGGCTCATGTGATCGCAGGAGGATGACACTTGGCCTGACGACGTAGCGGCCGGCTAACTCACGTGATGCCCCCGCTGGGGCCCTCAAACGTTGAGAAACTACAGACGCAGATGTTTGGCTGCGTGTACGCGCGTGTCCATTTGTTTCCTATTTTGGACAAAGGGGAAACCGGGACGGAGCCCTCTGCCGGAGCCGTATCGGGAAGGAAGTTTGGGACGGAGTTTTATAGCCACCCTCAAAATGGAAACCACGTGATTGTGGGAAATCATGCACATGAATGAGAGAACAACGTTGACACACGCCGATATCATTGCTAGGGGGTGCGGGGGCAGTTCCCTGTAAGTCAATCTTGCCAAGGCAAAATCTGCCATTTTCTTTTGAGGAGGAGAAGGATGGCAGTGATGACGAATGACAGCATGTTGTTGCACTTTTGCTGGAGTCTGTTATTATAGTTCAGGGAGGAGTCTTGCCTTTTTCCTGAGGATGCAGCTGCCACACACACACACACACACACACACACACACTGAGGCGGGTTTTACACCCAGCCCATACGTGCCGACCTTTGCAGAAATCCAAGTGGGTAGAGGAGCTTCATTTAGGCAAAAGGACACGTTTTCAAAACAGCCCGCCGCCGTTTGAGAGCGCTTGGAGTGATCCGTTAAGTCGGGCGACAATCGACGTCAGTGCCGAATCGACCAAAAGAGAAAAGTGGACTCCAAAGTGATGGTTTGACTCAAAAGGTTGTTGTCATTGCTTTCAGATTTGTCCAAGAACCGTCTGTCGGACGTGCCCTCGGAAGTGTGCCACCTGGTGGCCTTGGAGAGCCTCAACTTGTACCACAACTGCATCAGGAGCATCCCGGACGCCGTCATCAGCCTGCACTCGCTCACCTCGCTCAACCTCAGGTACGCCAGACGGCTACGTCGACGTCGGGCCAATAAGCGGCGGGAGCGCGTCCAAGTCGGAGTGCGGGGCCGACCCCAATGAAAGGGGATCGTCGGTCTCGAGTCGAGCGGCGTATTTGCTGATGTCGTTTTTGTAAAACAAACAAAGAAAAAGACGACGATTGTTAGCGATTTAGCTAACAATATCACAAAGAATCGGAATGAATAGCGTCTTGCAATCAATCCAACCGTCCAGCGATTTGGAAGTGCGTCGGATTCTAATTTGAGTGGATCCATTTTGATCCGTCTCGTAAAAAGTGGGCGTAAGGATGCACGAATGACCTCCCAAGATGTCACCTCCCGTGCCAAAGCCAGCATCGGTTTGTTTTGTGCCGTCAGTCGCAACCAGCTGAGCTCGTTACCGGCCTGCTTGTGCACCCTGCCGCTGCGCGTCCTCAACGCCAGCAACAACAAACTGGTCAGCCTGCCCGAGAGCGTCGGACAACTGCGCCGCCTCATGGAGCTGGTGAGTGGTAAAAAACAAACAAACAAACAGAACAGCATTCCCAACCTGCCTTTGTCTCCCCCTGCAGGACATCAGCTGTAACGAGCTCACAACCCTACCGCGACACATCGGCCGACTGCGGGCGCTGCGGGAGCTCAACGTACGTCGGAACCTGCTGTGCGTCCTTCCAGAAGGTCGGCCTGCCACAGAACACGTCCGTCGTCCTAACAATCGCACGACGCTGACAGGGAGCAAGTTCTTTTGCGCTCTTTAGTTTAGTCGGCGACTATTTCAAATGATTAGCGGATCGACTGCTAACGGTTGCCGTTAACATCGCGGCGGCGGCGTAAGTTTTGCTTGGCCGCGCCGCGCCGAGGCTAACGCTGCCCCTGTGGCCCGCCCCCCCGCGCAGACCTGGCCGACCTCCCTTTGGTCAAGTTGGACTTCTCGTGCAACAAGGTGTCCACCATTCCGCTCGCCTACCGCAGGATGGCGCAGCTGCAGGCCCTGCGCCTGGAGAACAACCCGCTGCAGAGCCCGCCGGCACAGGTACTGGCGCTTCCTTTCTTCTTCTTTTTTTGTGTGTGTGTGACGTTGGAGCCATATCACCAAATAGCTTGGAGACCGGCTCTCCGGGTTGTGATCTCAGGACTGATGATTTGACCCCTTCCGTTGGGACCAGGTTCTTCTATGGGCACCCGAATGTTCTCTCGGGACTAAAACGCGGCCTTTCCTTCCCCCCCCTCCTCAGATCTGCCTGAAGGGCAAAGTTCACATCTTCAAGTATCTCAGCCTGGAGGCATCTCGCGGCGACAAGTTGGCCGACGCCCTCTTCCTGCCCGCCATGGAACGCCTCGGTCTGATGCGGTGAGTTGCGTGCTGGGAACCAAATGACGACGGCAACGCGCCGGACCGCAATCCCAGCCGGTCTCTCGGTTGACAGCGGCTGTCGTCGATGCTCGTGGACAGCCGCTGTGTCAGAAATGTGAGAAAAAAAAGACGAAATGCCCCCCCTCAAATATTGAACGGCTTCCTCAACTCATTCAGTAGCAGCCAATTCTGGACCAAGTCTGAAAAGACGTTTAAAAACATCTTTGGGAGTGAATGAGTTAAAGAGACGCCTCACCTTACCCAACTGTAACCCCCCCGCCCCCCACCCTCCTCAAAACAAATGTCTCACCGTCACCGGCAGAACAAACGCAGAGCTGGTAATGATGTGACATGAAAGACACCCATCAGGTAGGGGCGAGAGCGTGACACTCCTCCCCGGGTTGCTATTTTGAGGTATCGGCCACTCGCGAAGGCTGCTGAGACCAAGCGCCGATACTTAAGCACAACAAATCTGCATTGATGCTACGCTGCGACTGTTTGGCACATCGGCCAATCATCGCCTTGTCTGCGGGCGGGCTCATTGAAACTTCGAAATATGACCTTTTGGATTTCAAATACATTTTGCTCATCGATGAATTTGAGATCAAATCCATGAATTAAAATGAGTTTAAAATAAATACCTTCCTGATTGGGCTCAGAGAGCAAATCGAGCGAGGGAGCGAAATGTGGTTCATGTGCGCGCGTGTGTGTGTGCGCGCAGCGTGGACGACATGACGGAGCAGCAGAGGAAGCGGGACAGCGACTCAGGAGTCGGCAGCGACATCGGAGAGAAGAGGCTCTCCGCAACGGAGGTACGTGGCATACGCGGCGAGATACGTGGCGGACGGCGGCGCTTCCGAGTTCCGAGCGTTGTTCTCATCCGGGGAGGGAGACCGTATTGTTGCGATCGACGCGTGGCGGGGGGAAAAAAAGGCCCATTTGCTTCTGCCGCGAGCTTCGGCGGGCGGCCGGCGGCGGGGCTGCCTTTTGGGTTGCTGCGGCAAAGGCAATCGGGAGCCACACGCGAGCGTTGCCGTTGCCGCTTCCCTCGGTCGCTCCGTCTGTGGACTTTGCCGCTCGCCGCCTTCGCCATACGCCTTCGCTGTTTGCTTTTTACAAAGGCGCTCATGCTTTGTAGGAATCCAAGCCGAGCTTTTTAGGCAAATAGTTTCGGGGCTGGCCAATGGCCCACAATCTCACAGATTACACCCGGCTCCAAAACCCTCCTCCCAAAAGTGAACTAACGAACTTAATTGGCCAGTTTTTGGGAAGATCATTCATGTGATGTCGAAAATCTTTCGTGGTCACTTAAAAATAGTTCTACAGGCCCCTCCCCCTCCTTCTCACTCCGCCCACCTTCAACTGTTTGAACAAACCTCATGGCCCATGTCAAATGAACCTCAAACCTCATGGCCCAACACCACTGAACTAAATTCAACTAGTTTAATTTAATTTTTTTGTTTTTTTAAGTGTCTTTGTTAGATTAAGTTAAAAGAAAAAAAATGCGCCGGATAGGTTGTAAAATCTCTTTTTATCATAGCATCCACTAATAATCATGACAATAACGCGAGTAACGTGGACCTATTATCTATCGGCCATCTCAAACAAAAAAATCCTTGAATTCTGTTTTGATGTCATGGGAAATTGAAAATTTCAAAGTCAAGTCATTTTCTTTCATTGATTAAAAAAAAAATCACCTGGATTGCCGCCGTGACAAACATATTTTTATTTTTTCCTCATGAAAATGAGGAAAACAAAAAGACACGAATGATCGGACTGGATCTGTCAGTATTTCGTTTTGATTGACAGCACGTAAGCGCAGGCGGAATGTCTCCCAACGCGACGAGCAGCCCTCACTCGGTGTTTGTGTGTGTCGGCAGCCGTCGGACGAAGACAGTTTGAGTCTCAACGCGCCCATGAGTCACATCACGGAGGAGGACGGCCTCGCCAAAGACGACGCCGGCGAACGCATCGGCTCCCCGACGGGTAGGCGCGGCCCCTCGACGCGCCACCGAAATAGGCTTCAATCAGCCCGAAGCGGGTCAGCGCCGCCGCAACAGGAAAACGGACGCCAAGGACGTGCGATTGTTGGCGTGGCCGACGGAAGCTCCTTGCGCACGTTGATTGCAGATCAGCGGGGGGGCTGGGGGGATGGGGGGTTGTCTCTTCTTTCACACGCAAAATGGCGCATATCGGGCCTCCGCCACTCGTTGGCTTTGGCGCAACGTCGAGCTTGTCTCTTGCCTCCCGCGCAGATCCCGGCTCGGAGGCGGCGCGGCGGATGGACGGGAGCCCCGCCGAGGCGCCGAGGGAGCGGCCGGTCCGCCGAGACCCCGTCCCGCGACCGGCTTCGTGGGCTACGGCAAGGCGAGTGCGCCACAGCCCTGACGGCAGAACCCAGAAAGGGGAAGCCAGTCGGCCTCGTAAACGTCACCTCTTCTTTTTCGAGCCTCTGCAAAATAAAAAAAAAAGCGCGGACTAAACATTTGGGCCGTCCAAGCCACCAAAGTCCAAAATGTTGCCATGTAAACGGACTCAGCAAAGGCTTCCCTTCCACATGTTGCCATGCCCCGTCTGAAAATCTTACCCCTCAAACAAAACGACACGGCTGCGGAGTTCCCGACAACTCTTCCGCTTTGCCCTTCAAAGCCGACACTCGTTGACAAAAAGGCACCCATCGGCTTGGAAACGTCACGTTTGGCCAAGAAAGTCAAAGGTTGCCCTCAGCTGCGGAAAACAGGCCGGCTCCAAGCCAAAATGTTGTCCGGCGGCAACAGCGGGGTGGAAAGACAAATAATAATAATACATTTTATTTCTAAGCGCCTTTCAAGACACCCAAGGACGCTAAAACTGCGTTTGCCTCCTGGAGCCTGTTTGTCAACAAACGGCCCTTTTTTTAATTTGGAATTGTCTTTTGGGGGCCACAGCCCGACATTAGCCTCGCCTTTTTCTCAACAAATCTCTATTCATGGCAACATTTTGCATTCCTTGGGGACACTGGGCTTTTTGGGGGTTTGACATTCTGACTGCCCACTGACTGTCGCCTCTTTGTGAGCAAATGTAGCCTTGACCAATCTTCCTGATATCGGCGGTGCGCTTTCAGGGCCAGGCGACGACAATGACGGCGGACTTGGACGAGCCGTTGAGGATCGACGAAGACGCGCGCTGGACATCAGAGTGAGAACGATGCAAATGCTGCTTGATCGCGAAAGTCTTTGCCATGCAGCTTCATTTAGAGATTTGTTTAAAAAATAAAAAAAACACCAAATCCTGCCATGGTGACTCTGAAAATTGTAATGATCGCATTCTTATTGGCATCTTTCTTATTCAAAAAAATATATTTGATCAAACTTGAAGACAGGCTAAGTATTTTTATTATTGTCATTTTTTTCTCTCCATATTTTAACATTTAGTGAATGAGATTTAAAATTTTTAATGGATTTGGATGTAGTTCTAATCAAGATGAAAAGTGTGTGTGTGTGTGTGTGTGTGTGTGTGTGTGTGTGGGTGTGTGTGCGTGTGTGTGTGCGTGTGTGTGCGTGTGTGCGTGCATGTGCGTGTGTGTGTGCGCGTGTGTGCGCGCGTGTGCGTGCGCTCGTGTGTGTGTGTGTGTGTGTGTGTGCGCGTGTGTGTGTGCGTCTTTCGATATGTAAGCGTCTATATGTCAGGTCAGGGTTTGTGAAACGTTCACCATACTGCAGTGTTTAGTTTTTTTTTTTGCTGAATCGGCGATCCCAAATGTGAAACGCGTGCTCACCGCCGCCCGTCTTTGCGGCGGCCGCAGGTCAAGGGTCACGGGCGACGACGGCGGGCCGCGCCTGGACGCGATCGACCGGCTGAAGGAGGCCGCCGAGCTCCTGCGGGATGATCCCGGCAGGTCGGCGCCGCCTCTCTTTGTCTTTCGCCTCCCGAGCCCTTTGTGGAGGTGTCCCGCGCCTGCGCTTTCAGAATCCACCTGGAGCAGGAGGACATGTGCGGCGTGCGACTGTACCCCGTGGAAATGGTGCCGGTGGAGCAGGCCGTCAAGTAAGTCAGCCCCGCTGGATGTTGCCGGCACCCAATCTTGTTTGCGCACCAGCAGGAGCCTTTTTGTGGCCTAACGTGGCACTTTTGGGTGGAGCTTGTCTGTGGCACAAGTGCCAAAAACAAGCTTTGTTTGTGTGAACCAAACGCATCTTTGAATCGCATGTGCCGCCACCAACGAGAATTTTTGTGTCCCGCAGCGGGCAAGACAGCGACGACGACGGCGATGTCAGCGCACCCAAGGTACGCACGCACGCACGCACCACTTGAGAGTCTTATTTATGAAGGATGACGTGGGTGAATAGTTCAAAGGTCACCTAAACCGCAACGTGTAGGGCAGGGAGAACGCCGTGCCGGTTTCATGTCAACCTTTGTGTCCCCGTAGCGACCGCACCGTTCTCCGGGCAGCCTTCCCACTCTGCCCGGCGCCCCGTTTGGACTGAAACCTCGCTCAGGTGAGTTGTCGTCAGAAATCTCGGTCGGCTCGGGTCACGCGTCGGGTCCGATCCTGAGCGTTTTGACGCCACGCTGCGTCTTCATGAACGCTTGTTGTCTGTGTTGCAGTCAACTCGTCTACGTGTCGCAGTAAAGTCTGAAAATGGGAGCTAACTGTGCTACTTGCTAGCTTCGGCCGACGAACTGCTGCTAACGTGCTAAACGTTTAGCATCGCAGCGGCTTAGTCGTGCTTCTGTGGGCCTTTCGTTTGCTTAGCACGCGTGACGTGTCGCTCATGAAGCTAACGTGAACGTGAATCTTTTTTGCTTTCTTCTGTGTGCTGTCTCGTTTTGTGGCCTCCCGTATTGACGTCTTGTGACCCCGCCCCTCCCCGTTGATTGACAACCTTGTTGTGATGATCCGCCGCATGAACTTTGACCCACAATGCACGTGTATGCACGCACCCCCCATCCCCCCCTCCCTTCCCGATCGCAGCCCCGTCCTCGCTTCCCTGCTCGCCCCCTCCCTCCCCAGCCCGTCTCTCGCAGGCCCCGCCCCTCTTCGGAGGTTGGCACCGTCGCCGGGGCGACGGAGTCGTGCCGGAGCGCGGTAGGTTTCAGCCTTCGGCGGCGTCTCGAGGGCTTGTTGCTTTGACCGATGTGCGGCCGGCCCTCGGCTTGGGAGGGGCCGCGGCGCAAATAACGGAGGCCCAAAAGCGATGGCTCGCGGGCACAAACTGGAGAAGTCGTGGAGAAGGGCGTCAAAAATGTTCCACGGCTTTTTGGCAAATCACACCAAGTTGTGGCCAAAATGATTCTCGCGCTTGTTTTGATGTCAAAGGCGATGAGTCGTCACCATCGCCATCGCCATCCATAGCCTGGATTTCCATTTCACTAAGTCTCCACAAACGACATTCTCAAAGTTTTCCGCGCAACCTCGACCTTGGACGAGCGTTTTGGGACAAATGAATGAATACAGTGGTACCTTGGCTCACGAACGCTTTAGCTCACAAACTTTTCGCCTCACGAACATTAATTTCGCGAGCATTTAGTCTCCGCTGACGAACTAGTTTTCGGCGGACGAACCAAACCAAGCGGTCGAACAATTTCAATACAATAGCGCCACGGTGGCGGCTCATTTTAATGGTTTCCTATGGGAAATAAATGCTGACAAACCTTTTCTGGGAACCAATTAAGTTCGCCGAGGTACACAGCATTCACTTCGTTACCTACAGTCCTTATGGAAGGTGACTCTCCTTCCAAACCGTAACTCCCTCCCTTTTTTTTTTCCTTTCCTTTGTGTCCTCGGTGCTCAGTGTTCCTACGCAGCCACAAGAGTGTGGAGTGTGTGGACCCGCAGTTCACCATGAGGAGGAAGATGGAGCAGCTGAGGGAGGAGCTGGAGCTGATGGAGCAGCTTCGAGACGTAAGCGGTTTTGTTTTTTTGACGCCGCGAGGTGACATTCGGGAGGCCATTTGTCATTTGGGCCCGAAAAGACGCGGCAAGTCTGCGCTTTGGAATTGACCGTGACGACCCGTCAAAAAGGACAGCATCAAGCAAAGGCCCCACGCTGGCCGTTTTCTGCTCGTTTTGGCCCCGAAAGACGCAAACGTGTCCCCTCGCTACTGAACGCGAGGCGCGCACACGTGACGCAAAAATGGGCAAGAATTCCAAATTCCAGCGTCGTGTTGGGGTGGAGCGAGGGCGGCGGCCATAAAAACGGCATTTCCACAAAGGTCCTCGCCTCTGCAGTGTGTGTGTGACAAAAAGTCTTTTGCTTCGGAAACAGAGCATCGAGAGCCGGCTGAAGGTGGTCCTTCCCGACGACCTGGGCACCTCGCTGATGGACGGCGTGGTGCTTTGCCACTTGGCCAATCACATTCGCCCGCGCTCGGTGATCAGCATCCACGTGCCCTCGCCCGCCGTGGTAAGCCCCGCCCCCTCCCATCCCTGGCGCCGCCTCCTCTGGAAGCCTTTGCTGACCTTTCTGCCGCCACAGCCCAAACTCAGCATGGCCAAGTGTCGGCGAAACGTGGAGAACTTCCTGGACGCCTGCCGGAAGATGGGCGTGCCCGAGGTAAGGCCACGTGGCGGGCCACGAACTGGGCGCGTTCTCAAGTCGGGATGTTCCCCACGCGTGCGTGCGTGCATGCGTGGCGTGGCCAGACCTTCCCTTCAACTTGGGCTCGAAAAGCCAGCCACATTTCCGACTTCCGTTTGTCGAGCAAAACGCTCCGTGGGCTCACCTGCGCTTTGCCGAAGCGTTTGACGCGGTCCTGCCGAGAAGGCTGAGCCCGTCCCGCTTTGGCGACTCGAACCCGAAAGCGCTCAGCCTCCCTCGCAGGAGGTGCCGTTTGCGTCATGGCTTCCTCGTCCATCCCGAGCGCCGACTGCCTGTTTGTGCTCACTTGTTTTGGGGGGGGGGCGTCTTCCGCACCTGAACGTCAAATGCTTCAACGGCGTCAAACGTCTGCTCCCGTTTCACGCTCGCCGCTCTTAGCGCTCGGATGGCGCTGCTGCTCAACCGCCGAGGACGAGCTCGCCGTGCTAACGCGCTTCTAGCTTGCGTGCTAACTGCCTGATAGCTGCTGCCACATGCTACCTGTGCTAACACCGCAGGCTCCTCCGTTGTCCCGCCGGCTGCACCCCCCCCCCTCCCCTGCTAGCACACTGCTTCCGCCTCTGCGAGACGAGACGACTCCACTAAGGCGCGGGCGAATGGGCGATGGGGAAAATCAGACCGTTGGCCGCTCTCGTGTGATGCTAACGGTGCTACGAGTGGAGCGTCTCAACGAAATCACTGCAAAGCGCACGCTCCTTAGCTGCATTGGGAAGGGGCAAGCGGGGGTTCCCTTCCGCCCGCCGCACCCGCCTTTGGATGCAGTCGAGCCGTTTTTTCCCCCGTTGGATGACGCGACGTGAGCTGCTTGCTCCCGTGCTAACTTGCTGCAAAGTTCCCGCTCGCTGGCTGGCTCCACCCCCTGCTTCTCCTCGCCGGTTGCATCGGGACGAGAAGGAGGTGGCGCTCCTCCTCCTCCTCCCGATCGGCATCCCCCGCTGATCACCATGGTTACGCCCAGCTCTGTTGCCGTGGTTCCCGACTCGCCGTTTAACCTCTTGCCTCTTCTTTCCCTTTTCGCTCTCCGCCTGGATTTTTCCACCTTTTCGTCGTCTTCTTTGCCCCCCCCCCTCCCCCATCCCGGCCGTCCTCCTGCGACCGTCAGCGTTCTCTGTGCTCCCCCTATGACATCATCCAGCGCCGCCTGCCGCCCCTGTGTGCCACCGTCAGCACGCTGGTGTGCGGGCAGCCACCTCCGGGAAAAAAAGCCACCCCGCCATCGCCGCCGCCGCCGGACTCGGTCTCGGTGACCACTCAAACCCCGCCTCCGCCCCGGTGGCGCTGGGACCTGATTGGCTGTAGCCTAGTTCACGTCCTCTGCCTGCTGGTGCTCTTTGCCGCCTACGTGTGGAGCCATCTGACGTAGCCACGGCGCCGGCCGGCGAGAAACGACCCCCCCCGCCTCGCCCCTGGAGCACACGCTTCTCATATGTGCACAACCCCAACTAGAAGAGGAAGCAAACGTCCGCCTGAAAGCAGTTCCCACTTGCAAGCTTGTGAACCAATTTGTCTTTGACCGGAGGCCCGTTTCCGAGCGGAGGCGCTCCCGACCCGCCTTGGGTTGCGCAATTTCTAGCCGCAAACGCCAGCCGTTGAGAAAACCACGCCTGACTAGGCGAAAATGGAAAATGTCCAAGCCGCCAACGGTCGCGCCTAGCCCGCAAAAACCTCGGCCGTTTGGCGGTCTGCTCGATCGAACGCGGCCCCGAATTTCAGCCGCTCTCCCGCGCTAATGCTAACCTCAGCTTAGCATTTAGCCTCCGCGTCTTCTCTTGCTCACTTGAGTCTGTTTCAGGAATCGCTTCCGTCCGGAACCATTTGAAAAGGTGCCGTTTGTGCTTTGTCGTTTCCTTGAAGAAAAACGATGCAGCAGACTTTGATGTTGGTCAACAAAGGCAGCGCAATTCACCGTTTGTATGTTGAGCTCATCGGTAAACTGTTGTTGCCTTGGCTGTGTGCTTATTGTTTGATTTTTATTTATATTGGAGGGGGCGGGGGCTTCAAACGGGGGGTACGGTTTGGACGTTGCGTTTTCATGTCGGTTTGGAACTCGGGCTGGGGATTCAAATTGGGGTTTGGGTTTTGATCCAGGTTGGGCTTTTCAAAGTCGGCGATGAAAACTGGCCTTGGACTTTCGAAACCAGGCTGGAACACTCCCGCCGTGGCCAAAGCTGGCGGCGGCCTTTGATTCCATTTTGCGTGCGCGTGTGTGTCTGGCACGCGCGCCGCGTTTGCTTGCAGGACAAGTTGTGCCTGCCGCAGCACATCCTGGAGGAGAAAGGCCTGCTCAAGGTCGGCGTGGTGGTGCGGGCCCTGCTGGAGCGCAAGACCGCCGCCGCCGCTCATGGACCGGGACCACCGGGACTGGGACTGCGCACGTGACGGCGCCACCCGACCCGCGACCGCAGCAAAACGCAAACTTTGGGAGCCGCTCACTCTTAGCGTTAAGTTTGCAGCCGGAGAAATCCACACGCACTGTGAGAGGGTGTCGTCCCCACATCAGGACTGAATTTGAACTCGACACTGTGCTGGCTTCCTCCGCGTTTTGGTGCGGTGTTGTGCCGCTCGATTCATCCATCTGGCTTGAAAAAAAAAAAAAAAGAGTCTCCATTTTGGAATGCGAACAACTTTAAGTGGCAGCGTTTGTATTGAAAGGGCAAGCAAAGTATATTTCTAACGGGACTTTGGAGATGAGCAACTATTTTGGCCAAGTCTATTTTTATCCTCATTGTTTGGAATTGTGGGGGGGGGGGGGTGTTGTTTTTTTGCCAAGATGCTTGCAGCATTTCTGTGGCCTTTCGGGTCCCTTTCGGGTCGGCCTTACGCGGGAGGGCTTCCGTCTGCGCAGGCCGTTCGGGACAAAAGTGCACCTTTTTGCCAGCAGGGGGCCCCCTCGGGTGGAGTGGCGGGCGGCTGTGGGGTGGCAGGACGGAGCCAATCCGTTGGCTCCGTCAAGAGTCCCTTTTGCTCGCTTTTGTTTTGACCAGGAAACGGATGACCTCAGCGGCTGAAACGTTGAAACTGCTCATGTTCGCGTGTGAACTCATTCGAACCCAAGACTGATTTATTTTTTTTTCCTGGTGTGGCACCAAAACGCTTGTGGAGGCGTGGCGTACATTCTTCACAAATGCGCAACCCAAGCGAGCGCCCGAAGCAGCGAAAGCGTTTCCAGGGCCGATGGCAACAATTCGGCCGAACGTGATTGGCCAACGCTGCTAATTGGCTCCGCCGCCCTCTCGGTTTTGACGGGATGCACTTCGGCCAAAGCGTCGATTCTTTTTCCCTTTTGGGAGTCATGCGGTGCGCTCGAGCGGCGATGCCGCCGTTCGGCCACGTTGACGCCATTTGCCGGTCAGCGTTGCCAAACGGGCTGCCTCAAAACTCCAAATTGGCTTTTATGGCGCTCCGCCGCGCGTTTTAATGTCGTGTCGTTTGAAAGCAGCATGACATCGACAGCAATAAAAACAAAATTACGTTTTTGGGCCACTTTTGCTTTTCTATTTATGATGTGGGGGGGGGGGGTTTGCATTTCTAGTTTTGGACGGTGATGCAAATGTAAATGTTTTTTATTTTAAAAAAAACATGAACCCAACTAGTGTAAATATCTTAAGTTGAATATTCTGATGCTTATTGGGTTTTTTTTTTTAGTCCTCCGCAAAGCAAGCGTATTTGAAACATTTTGATGGTGACCTCTGTTTTTTTTTTTTTTTCTTCTGCACGACGTCCCTTTCATCCGCCTTAACTGCTGTGGAGCTTCTTGGATCGACAAAAAGTGTTTTTTTTTCCACCAAAAGTAAAAAAAAAAAAATCAAAAAGAAGCCTGCAGTGTATCGTCGCCCTTTTTTTCACTTGGCAGCACCGTCACAAACGACAACTTCTCCCAATGAACAAGAAGAGGCATTTGTTTGGATGTTTGTTTGTCTTTGTCTCTTTTCAAACAGCACTGTCAACCTTCTTTTATGGTGTGGAACGGGCAGGCGTCGCACAGTCGCCGCAAAGCGACACGCCGGCGGTGGCTAGCGGGCCGGAGTCGGGACCGCTCGCTCAGGCGTTGAGGTACTTGGCATGATGCTTGATGTGGTCGTTGATGAAGGAGTAGATGAAGAAGTAGCTGTGGTCGTAACCCTGCAAGGGACAAACGCCAATCAAGTGCCTGCCGAAATCGCCCCAAAAGAGTCAACGCCGGTCGGAGGAAATCCCGCCGGCCACTTACGGGCTGCAGGCGGAAGATGACGGGGATCTTCTTGTCGGAGCAGACGGCGATCAAGTTGTCGGGCAGCAGCTGACTGGCCGACAGGAACTGGTCGTCGCGGCCCTGGTCCAGCAGGATGTCCAGCGGCGGGCCCGCGTAACCTGAAGCCAAAACGGTGGCGTCGTAGGCCTGAGGGGAGGGGGCGGGGCATTGGCGCACTTTGATGACTTCAGAGTCCGCTCGGCGGCTCCCCCGCCAACCCGCCGGCGCGTTTACCTCCCAGGCGGCGCGGTCGGGCCCCAGGTAGGCGGCGAAGGCCTTCTGCCCCCACGGGCACTGCATTGGGTTGCAGATGGGGGCGAACGCCGACACCGCCTGCGAGAGAGACGACGGGAAGGGAGACAGACGGCGGTGCCGAAAAGCTTTTTGTCATCTCTATCAACTTAGTCTCTAGCGATAACCGCCGCCTCCGAGACACCGAGCGAAAATTGTCTGCCCATCGACGGCCTCCCCAAAAGGGTTCTTTTCGTTTTACGTGACCGCCAAAGTCAAGCGGCTGCGCGGTCGCGGTTCGTTCTCCCGCAGCGGTTCGGCCACCTTGTACTTCCCGGGGTTCTTGAGGGCGCAGACGAGCGCCCCGTGGCCCCCCATGGAGTGGCCGCTGATGGACATCCTGTCGGGGTCGGCGGGAAAGTTGGCGTTGATCAGTTTGGGCAGCTGAGGGCGACACACGCACACAAAAAAAAATGTTTTTTTTAATCGAGCAATCACAATGCTGCTTTTTTGCTGTTTGGAAGGCGGCATTCAAGGCTCGTCCATCACCTCCCGGGTGACGTAGGAGTACATGCGGTAGTTGCTCTTCCAGGGCTCCTGGGTGGCGTCCACGTAGAACCCGGCGCCGGTGCCCAAATCCCAGCCGTCGTCCTCGCCCTCCACGCCGCAGCCGCCTGCAAAGCCGCGAGCAAAAGTCCACAAGGACGGCCGCGCTTCAAACACCTCGCCGTGAGCGTGCCTGCGCACGTACGTGGGCTGGTGTCCGGCGCCACGACCATGATGCCGTTCTCGGCTGCGGCCAGCTGACTTCCCGCCTTGGTGATGAAGTTCTGCTCGGTGCACGTCAGGCCTGCGAGACGCCATGCCGCATTTCAACAAACGGACAAAACATTTGACAAAGCGAGCTTGGGTGGCCACCTGAGAGCCAGTAGAGGACGGGGCACTTGTGCGTCTCGGCTTTGGGCGGTAGGAAGACGGCAAACTTCATCTTGCACTTCAGCTCCGCGCTGCGCCCCAGAAAAAAAAAAAAAAAAAAAAAGCACAAGAACATGAAGAAGAAGAAGACAAATCCAGGAAGGAGGCCGAGTCAGCTGTCACCTGTCGTGTTCAAAGACCTTCTGGAAACCTCCAGCGCACTTGTTGGAGGACACCTGAGTGAGCGCCATCTGGTGGTGGAACAGAACAGAGTCTTTGAGGACAACAAGGGCACCAGGCAATCGCATGTCATCCCATTTTGAAAAGCGTGACAAGGATGCAAATCTTTCTCAACGTGGAGGGCGGCGGCGTTCCCACGCAGGCGCAAAACGATCAGAAAAACGCAGACGTGCATTTCCAACGCCAATGGAGCGAAAAAAGGCCCGTTTCTACGGCCTTTCCTTGGTTCAGCAACGAGCGCTTCCGATTGGTTCGGCTCAAAGCTCGATGGACGACGATATCGGACCACGAGCGGAGATTCCCTTTCAAGGCGGACCTTTCCAGAAAATCGTGACTTTATGAGGCTTCTTTGCAGAGTGGTTTGTTTAGAACCCGGATTTTTCTTTCCAGGGTGGGGGGTCGGCAATGTGTGGGTGAGAAACTTAAGTCTGCAGAGACAGCTTGGGGCTTGCGCATGAGCATCTCTGATGAGTACAAAGTTACTCAGTTCAAGTTTTCATATCAGTCAAAATGGACTGCAAAGTACGAGATTGCGGTTTGGGGTTCTTGTAGCGATGTAGAGGAAGAAAAAGGTTTCTCCTTTGCGAATATCCTCAAATTGGTGAAATGCTCTTCTTTGATCATGCTCAACCAATCTTCAATATTTCAGTCAGTATTGACTTTTTAAATTAAATAACCCAATTTGGGGTAAGATTTTTTTCCTTTTTTTTTTTTAATGAGCACTTTTGGTTGCCATTTTAAGCACACTTTCTTACTATCCATGCGGGTGAGCGTGCTCAAAGGGGGCGACTCCACAGACAACCGTCTGTGGAGATGCAAAGGGGTTTTGAAGGAACACGCTAGGTAGTGGCAACGTGAATGGGGCCTTAACCTTTGACCCCTATGGCCCATCTTGACGCTTTGGCAGGTGCTAAGCTCGACAATCCAAACACACACACTGAAAACGTCGAAGTGTACATTAAAGCTTTTGGTGCCAATTTCCATCCTTCAGATCAAAAAGTACGAATGTTGGGCCGCAGCGGAGCAACAACATGACGAGCGTTTTTTCGAAAGTCCCATTGAACAAGTGGCACGAGCGATCCAAAGTCGCGCTTTATTGCTCGCGCAAACCCACGAATGGAGGCACGCAGCAGCGCTAATAGAAAAGCCACGCCGGCGCCGAACTGTCAAGATTCGTTTGCAGAACGTGCTCGACGTCGATTTTCGCCGAGCGCCAAGCGTGACTGGTTGAAAAGCAGTAAAACGCCATGTTTTCAGTGCGAGTGTCGCGCGGACTGGGCGCTGGGACATTGGGAGGCATTGCACACACACACACACACGAAAACCGAAGTTAGCTTCTTGTGCGAATGTCAGTCTTGCTGCTCGATCATGTGCGACTTCCATTTTTCATTTTCCCGGAACGTACCTTGCGAAAAGGCAGTGCTGCTGTTGTTGTCGACCGCGTGTGGATTCCAAACGTCCGCTTTTAGCTTTGCTAAAGGCTGCCCCAGTCCAAAATACAGGAGTGAGGTGTCGGTCGCGAACGAGCCGGTACAAAGAGCCGGCTTTTTGAAGTGAACTAACTAACTCACTCTCTCTCTCTCTCACTCTCTCTCTCTCTCTCTCTCTCTCTCTCTCTCTCTCTCTCTCTCTCTCTCTCTCTCTCTCTCTCTCTCTCTCTCTCTCTCTCTCTCTCTCTCTCTCTCTCTCTCTCTCTCTCTCGTCCAGAGGATCGTACACAACGACAAAGACCAACATGGCGAGACAGCACCTGATCAAGGTACCCAGAGAGTTGTATTTTTTTCGGTGGGACTGGACTTGTCAAGTTGAGAGCCACTTCAGTCCAAGGTTTGTCATTCCTATTGGTCACCAGTAGACGGCGCCCTTACGTTTCGTCAAGACCTTGTCAACACCGTCGACGAGGGGCGCGAGCCTCTTGCGAGTTTGCGGTCGAATTTGACAATGATTCTTACTGCTGTTAGCTGACATTGGAAAGCGAAATTGGGTTTATTGTTTCCCCTTGCCGATGGCTGGCCCTCTGCTGGAGTTTGAGACCGAAATGTTTCTGACATGTTGAGCCATCCGATGTTTCCTCCCCAATCTCAAACGAAGTTTGATTTCACCGCAATCTTTTTTGCAAGGGTTTTGCAGGTTCTTCAGCCCACGGCCCCGTCGGGACCAGCAGAGCATCCAGACGAGACTTGCGTCTCAACTATTCCAGCCGAGTTGCCCTGATCAACAAAGCATCTTGAATCAATGAATAAAGTTGGCGTGCACGTTTTGGTAGTGTGCGTAATGGGTGTTTTATTTGCACTTTATTCACGATCGGAACCGGCCCGCAAGGGGGTTTGATCGGACCCGCGGGATCATTTAAAAGTGAAAAAAATGCATAAAAGACACGGAATGAATAGTTTTAATAAAAGGCAATTCATGGAATATCCGCTAGGGGGACACACTGTTTTGATCAGAGGAAAAGACGACATTGTTTTGATCAGAGAAGAAGACAACAGCAGCCTCAGTCTGTCACTGAGACAGACCCAATGAACAGGTTCAATATCAGGCTTCCGCATAGCTTGCTGATGATCTGATCATTTGAATCAGGTGTGTTGCAACACGGAGACTTGGAAAACATGCAGGACAGCGGCCCTCCAGGACCTGTGAGTTTGACACCTATGCCCAACACAGCAGACGCTATCAAGGACGTGTGAATACAGTGATACCTCGGCTCACAAACGCTTTAGCTCACGAACATTTTCGCCTCAAGAACATTAATTTCACGAGCATATAGTCTCTGCTGACACACTAGTTTTCGGCAGACGAACCAAACCAAGCGGTCGAACAGCGCCACGGTGGCGGCCGCGAGAAGCTGACGCACGATCACGGCGTCCCAGTTCCTCACCCCCTTTCTTTGAATGCGGACGTGGTTTGAGTTTGATAGACACTTTTTCTATTATGGGACCGAAAAAGACCCCACCACAGGCTAGTGTTAAGCCTAAGAAAACACTAAAGAAAATTACGATCGAGCAGAAGAAGGAGATAATTGAAAAATACGAACGAGGTGTGCGTTTGTGTGACTTAGCGTCCCAGTACCAGTACGCTAACACGCAACAGGTGTCAATTAAGATTTTAAGAATACGTTTTTAGTCAGCAAAAAGGATAAAGAGTCTCCTTCTAAGAAGCAAAGAAGAGAAGCCACACCGGAGGTTGAGTTACCGACAGTCCTTAGGCGTAGAAAAAAACGTAGTGTGTTTCCGGTAACCTGACCGACCGAGAATTTCTACTTCAAAGAAAAACTTAAGTCGGCATTTTTTTCAAACCTTCTACATTTTTGTGGAATAATAATTATAATAGTACATTTCATTTATACGCGCCTTTCAAAACACTCAAGGACGCTTTACAATCAAAACAAGAACAATAAAACCGCAGACAAAATTATAAATAATAAAAGGAAAGATGAATTTAGAGCGTTTACATTGGTGCAAACTCTCGCGATATTCACGTTGCGTCGTTTGCCCTGTCGTCTGTCAACAACATTGAATCATGGCGGCGGCCACGATCTCCGACAACAGTTTAAACCGCGTTTTGTGTGTTGCAGTCGCATGCTCGCACCATAATATTAAGAAAATAGCATCCACTGCTGTATCGAAAAGATTCAACGAGGCGAGGGCGGCGGCGACGTTCGAAGTCGGCCGCGGGGAGAGGCGGGGGCCGGGCGTGACGGTGGGACGGGCGGGGGTTGTGGTACGGCGCGCCGGTCGTTAGCCGGTCGTCTACTCTACCCCCCGCCACGAACACCCAGCGCCCGCCGCCGCAGCCCGACCCCGCGAGGCCGGCGGCGGCGGCGCACCCCGGCCTCCCGAGCCCGGAGCGAGAGCGAAACCCAAATAGGCGGCGGCACCACCGGCCGCGGAGCGGCGGGACGACGGCGGCGGGAGGCGTCGCGGGGGGAGGGGGACGGTGTCGGGCGCGGGGTCGGTCGGTGCGCTTCGCGCCACCTCCGCGTCCCGATCGTCCCCCGTCACTACCCGTCAGGCGCCTGTCGGCGTTCCCCCGGCCGCCCACCCCCGCGCGTCCGCGCGCTCGTTGACGTTGACCCCCGTCCGCCTTAGTCTTATGGCACCCTAGTCCAGGCCGGGCCACGACCACCACGGGCCGTCTAGGTCGCGGGACGCAGAGGCTCTAACACCCAGCCGCTGGGTACCCAACTCGCTCGCCGCCGAGCGGGGGTTTCAATCAGTGGCGATTGCTCTCGGACTGCAAGGGAAGCTCGGCTTCCCCTAAAATGTCAAAGAATAAGTGATCAAATATATGAATGTAAATTTCATTGTGTGTACATGTCATTGACTAAATATGCGCTACAACGTGCTCAACTTTTGCTCAGAGTCAGCTTCTTCTTATTACTGGTTACGACGCGAGTCCCTTCTACTTCATGCCGCAGCTTCGCTGTGCTTTAAACGGTAGTGAGTTCAGGGTAGGTTGTCCCAATACGTTGAACGGAGACGAGTCATTGGATACAAACTGGTTTTTGTCCCACCCACGGAGTTCGGCGTCTCTGGGACTGGATGGCAGTGGGAGGGTACCGGACGCCAGGTTTTTCCGCATCCGATTGGATGATCTGTGTGCCAGTTCGATTGACATTGAAATGAGCCAATCACCGAGCTTTGAGTGATTGACATTGAAATGAGCCAATCACCGAGCTTTTAGTGTAGGCATCCGTGCAAGCATTCTGTTTCTCCTAATCATTTTAGTGACACTCTTTGTTGTAAACAAACAACTAGCGACAAATTAATCTTTTATTTCTGGTGGGTTTTATTGTAGTTCCTATAGTTGTAGGACACTAATTAAGTACCGGGAAAAGACGCCTTGTTGGTATGACAGGGTCACAGATCATTTTCTTGAAAAGGAAGGGAGCTAGAGTAGAATTTGCGTATAAATAAACGGACACATTTTATGATGTCGACTAAAATTGAGCTTCCCCTCTTTGACAGACGAGCATCCGGCACTGGTTTCAATGTCTCCTTGTTTTATGTTTTATGGTTATTTTGTTAACGTTTTTGATGGGGGAGGGAGGGAGGAAAAAAAGAGTTTAAAAAAAACTGTCCGACCTACCGACCCTATGCTGAAATTTCATGTTACCGGAAACACACTACTTATTTTTCTACGCCTTATTATTATTATTTGCAAACGTGGCCGCCCTCGCAACGCATCTTTTTGAGCAATCCACTCGTGGCTCTCTCCCCCACACCCAAAGTACAATGAGCAACCTTGTTAAGAGACGGTATTTTCTATCCTCATTTCTGTAACGCTGTCATATGTTCTTCATGATTGAAGTGTATCATTGGGACATGATACTTGTTCATTTTGAAGGGATCTGGCAACCCAAGACACAACGCCATTTCCGGTCTGTACTCGGCGCGAAAATGTCTTCCTGTTCAGTGGCGACGAGAAGCGGCTGCTCTCTGTGCAGTCGGCAAATAAACATGCCATGGGTTTGAGTTAAGCAAGAAAATTCATCTCTCGTCGTTATTCTCCCAAATACATTCCGAACGAAGCGCACATCTCAACAAACCTTTCGAAAAGCAAACGAACAAAGTCACGGGTGTGTTTGTGGGAATAGTTTTGAAACAAATGTGCCCCCCCCCTGATGTGAAGCCATCATACTTCCACTGCTGACAACATCTTTGGTGCGGAAAACATACCGAATAGTATTCAAGTCAAACACGATTGCTTTTTGATTGACAGCTGAGGTCGACTTGTCGGCTCGCTGCCCCCTTTGCTGACGTTGTTTTTGACGTCGAGTCACAACAACAAAATCAATGTGTCGCAATAACTCTCCCCAATAGTCTACATCTATACACTCAGAGATAAACGGCGACGTCAGTTTAAAATGTTAAAATTACTCACTGAGAAGAGGGCTTGTGGACAGCGGAAAAACTTGCTCTTTGAACCGGATGTGGTACCGTTCTTCTTCTTGGTGAATTGGATGTCTTTAGTTCATATCGCCCCCTACTGTCCGGGAAACCACAAAGGCGTTTGCCAAGCAATCGGAATCTAATTGACAGTCTTAGCCAAGCGTGCAAAAACAACACAGGACGCTAAATGAGGGCATATCTTGAAGAAGCACAGACTTCAAGGGCAGCTGATCCACTGTGCTGCTTCCGTCTACCCCCGTTTGATCAAAGTCGTGGAGAGGAGATTGTGCATTGCAGCAACATCTGTCCAGTCACAGAGGGTGTTCTCAAAGACTGGACACATTCAAGTGTTCCAAGTTGAAGTATTTAGTTTTGTTGACTGTGAATTTAAAATCAAGCAAGGAGTAGCTTATGTTTGTTTTGTTCACTGCTGCTGTTGCAGTTAATACTCACTATTTTTGTGATGAAGCAGCATGTTTGATTTTGTTGCTTGTTTATTGTTTGGAGTCTTTTTAATGTTCAATAAAAAAAGCTTTTTTTTTGCTTCATATTTGTTGCTATTTGCAGTCAGTAGAGTGCAATATTTAGTTCATCGAGTCATTTATCAAAATGTATGCAAAATTTGTCATCAATATTTCAAAGAAAAGCTCAAGTGAAAAGAGACGTTTGAGAGCCAAAAGAGCCGGCTCCCAATCCCGAATCCCAAAACCGAAAATCCCATCAGGATTATTTTCGAGACGGACAACGCTGTTTCCATGACAACGCTCAACGTGACATAAAAGGTCCCCCTGTGCCGCTCAGAGTTAAAAAAAAAAAGTCAACTCGAACTTTTGTGATTCCGAGTCGCCGTCGGATAAGCAGGCAGATGTTGGGAGTGCCGAGTCGCTCTGGAAACGAGCCTCCCTCGGAAAGGTCGCTCAGATGCAGCCGCAGGACGCCGGCGACTCGGCCTCGTCCACCTCCTCGCCGTACAAGCTGATGAGTCGCCCGTGGACCCTGAACGCAACGCGGACACTTGACCGAGTTGAAGACTTGATGGAAGCCGTCAAGCATGATCACTTTGCTGACATTTGAAGCGAGTTTTTGTCTTCTTACCCGATGAGCACTTCGTTGGGGAGGTCCAGCAGCTCCCCGTCCACGTTCCACGGGAAGCTGGCCTCGCCGTCCTCCGAGTGGCCGGTCGACGCTCGGGCGCGGAGCTTCACCGCCGTCACGGCACGCGTCTCCACGAAGGACAAGTCCAACTGGGGACACACACGCCAAACTTGTGTCAAATTCACCTCGACGACCGAAATCTGTCAATGCTGAAGGCCAGCAACTTGTAGATTGGAGTAAATGTTCACTTGGTGACTTATTCAAAAACTCTTCAAGGCCTGTGCGTCAAATTCGGGCGACGTGATGGTAAAACGCATCACGAGCGCAAATGTCCACCTTGGAAAAACAATCTGGCTCACCGGCAGCATTGACTTCCTGGCCGGCTGTAATTCCTGAATGCGCCAGCAGGCGGCCGCAGAGACTAACAGAGAGCAAAGTGAAGACGCCGTTTGTCCGTTGGTTACGTTGAACTCAATCATTTGTGGTCATTGTCCATTGTCAAACCGCATTTCATTGACATTGGTCGTTTTTTTTTCTTAAATCACAGTCGCACTTCCCAGAGTGTTTTAATTGCATGTGCTTTTGGATCAAGTTCCCACCTTGCTCTCGTGCCACCTCCACGGCGTCAAATTGGCGACTTGGTTGCGCACGTTTCTGTTGTCCTCGGAAAGAAAAAACACGACCTCGCGCTGCGTTTGACGCTTGGTTCTCTACTTTGGAAGAGCTCAAAACAATCAAGTATGCGCGCTTTGCCGCTGGTGTCACGCTCGATCAAAATGTCGTCACCTTTCGCGCCAGTTTTCGGACTGTTCTCGGGCCGCGCCGGCCACTGTGACGCACCCAAGACCACTTGAAACAAAGATGAGACTTTGAAAGACCACTTGACCAAGTCGCAATCAAGCTCCATCTCGTTTTGTTCGTTTAACTCGACTGTCTGCGGCGGCCCGATTGGCGCTGCAACTGAGGATCGGTTCTCAATCGCCTGACCCGAATAATTAAATGAAGCCATTTCAAGACCAGAGCCCGAACCCCAATTCGAGCCTTTTTATGACCATGTGGACGATACTTGAGACTTTTGAAGGACATAAATAAAATGTATTATTATTATTATTATTATTATTCAGGATGAACTGGGATCAGATCCAAGACTTATTTGAGGCAAAGGTCACACATTGAGGGCGAATCCAAGACGCGAACATGTTGATGGCGATGCGAATGAATCACCCGGAAGCATTTTTGGGAAGGTGCGGCACGTGATTGGCTGACACAGATACAGACGTGTCATCTGCAAACATTGAGCCATCGGAAAGGGGTCCCACGAAGGGACCTTGGGGAACGCCGCATGGTTGCTGAGACACTTCTCTGTCATGACAGGCAGGACGATGAGCACCTTGACAGGCAGCCTCCCATCAGAAGGTGACAAAATTCAAAATAACACCCACGGTACAAATGGGACGTTGATATTTTTGATGTCGTCGTCAGTCAGTCCGGTCGTACTTGGTTAAGCGGGTTATGTGCGCGTTGTTGTTGACCCGCCAGGCAACAGGAAGTGGGTCAGTGAGGAAAGAGCGTGGCCCGGCGGTATATTTAGCCCGTCTCTTCGGAAAGTGGGTTAGTGTGCAGGAGGAGCCTAATCTGCTCCCCCGACGAAGCTCGAAGAACAAGCGGGTCAAGGAGCGAGTCGGCCTCACCTGGCCACCGGGGGCGCCGTAGCTCTTCAGGTGTTTGACAAACTCCGACCTGGACGTGGCCCCCACCGCAATCAACGTCGCGCTCCCATTGGCCAGTCTGGAGCCGCGACAGGAAGTCGGAGAACACGGTGAGCCAAGGCAAAAGAAAGTGGAAACCACGCCCCCTGCGGTGCCCGCACTCGTTCCGCCGAGGCCATCCCACTGCATCGCCATTTTTTACTCCAAATGGAAATTGTCACTCAGAGTGACTCTTACTTGGTGTCGGGGGCCAGCCCTCGGGCGCGTGAGGACTCAGGCAAGGGATGGCCATCACGCCGACGCTCAGGAACAGGCCCTCAGTGCTGCTCCATGACTCCGCCCCCTCTGCATGCACACACGCACACGCACACACACACACACACACACACACACACACACACACACAGAGAACTCACCTTGTGGACGAGAAGTCTCGTTTGTATTTTGGGAGGCCACTTTGATCCAATTGAAGACTTTCATCTACGGAAAACGTCTTTCTTGGAATGTGCGACTTGTTCAGCGCGGAAAAGTTGAAAAGACGTCGCACGCGGCCGCACCGGTCGAAAGACCCCGCGCCGACTCAAATGAGAAGGAAGCCGACGGAAGTTTGAGCAACGTAACGTCGGCTCCGTTTCGTAATTGGTGAAGGCCCTCTGGGTTGGTTTCCGGCCTCTGAGGTCATTTCCACGCAAGGGAAATGTTCTTCAAGCGATCACTTGAAGAGCGCGTTGATTTGGTGTCAATGGAATTGTTTTCTGAAATGGAATATTTCCAAACACCACATGGAGGAGCTTTTTTTTGGTCTGTTTTTGTTTTACACGACGTGTTGACGACACAGCCGTCAGAGTTTCTGAAGAGCGCAAACAATTTTCCTCCCGTTTCAGGCAACCTCGGACCGCCGGCCTTGCCAAAGCCAAATTAGGAGCGAGTGGATTGAACGAAAGATGTCGCGGCACCGCTGAAGAGTTTTGAAGAGCACTTTGATCAAATGTACAACTTTGACATTGGTTTGCTCCTTCGCCCGTGTGACAAAGTGCTGGTCTTGGCGGTCACCTGAGTCTCCATCTCGATGGGCATCCCGCTCCCTGGGAAAGACGAGCGACACTTGAGATCCAGACTGGGCGCGCGTGTGTATGCGTGCGCGCGTATCTCACCGGTCGTTTGCGCGGCTCGTGAGAAAAGACAGCCGACAGTCCTCCGGCCTGCGTACATGAAACACAAAGACAGACAGTAGACTTTGAGACGGCCGCCAGGCGTCGCCGGGGGCGCGCCGTCCGCCGTTGCGTGACCTCAAGCGGGCCAGGGTCTTGAGCAGCGCGTAGTCGCGGCGCCGCGCCGGCGGCATCCAGCGCTTCTTCTCGGCCCGGGCCAGGCTGCGGCCGCCGAAGCCGAACATGGCGCAGAAGCCGAAGCGCGGCGGCCCGCCCAGGGGGCGCAAGCTGCACATGTCCACTCGCTGCACGTGACCTGAGAACACAACGCGGACCGTGGGAGGCGCCGGACGCCGGCCCCCGAAACCTGACGGCCAACTCAAAGGCTGCTCGGATGGAGGCGCTTCGCCGGCGACGGAACGACGGCGCGCGCCCTCGTCGCGACCGGTCAATCGTCGGGGGAAGAAAAGACGTCTCGCAAAATGGATGTTTGGATTACGGTCACGGTTGGATCGCGAAGAAACTTCCAACTAATCTCATCGTAGCTTTGTTTCGGGCGAGAAGCCAATCGCTAATAATCAAGGACGGCGGTCACCGCGGCAACGGCCGCAGGTACGTCCACACCTGCCGTGGCCGCTCTCCATTGTGTCCTCGCGGCTATCGTGACAGCCATCTGCCGCATCTCGCCGCCCCGCTTCCGATTGGCCGCGCGTTTGGGGGGCCGGCGCAAAGCCGCGACTCGAGCCGAAAGCGATCCCGCTATGAGACATCTGGACCCTTCCGAGCCGGCGGACGGCCCCGTCGACCGCAGCCGATCGGGTCCTCCCTGGACTTGCCGCCAAACAACCGAGGCCCAATGAAAACTATTTCCAAGGTGCTGGAAAATCAGGCAGGCGAGCAACTTCAACAAGCAGTCAAGCCAAAAGTAAACGTTGAACCGAGTCCCTCATAGCGATGGCGATACCGATGGACCCAGGAGCAACTCGGCCTAAGCGGACCGGCACAGGAACCGCCGACTTCCGACCAGAAGTCAGAAGCAAAAGAGCGAGCGGACGCGGCGGACCCGAGAGACATCGAGCGGAGCCGAGTGGACTCCGAGAGGGATGTCGATACCCAGGATGATGTGCATGGCGGCCGTGACCGGATCCCTCACTCCGTGAACGGAACAGGAAACCACGTCCGTGGAACCTGCCCAAAGCACAAGACAGCACACGGGCGCCCCAAGGAAGGTCATCTCGAGGAACCACGATGAGTATGCGGGACGGCGGTCGGGGTCTCACCTGCCGGGATGATGCCCAGCGGAAGCGACGCCCCAACGGGGACGTCAGGACAGCCGGCGTCCAGTTGGGCTCGCAGAACAAGGGCGTGGCAAACTTCGGCCACGGAACCGTCGCCGCCCACACACACCACCCTGGCAAAATAATCGACGCCCGTTTGAAAATGCCAACCATCATGCCGATGACGACTTTGCTCAATTCATACAAAGCGGCGCTTTGGAAGACGGACGCAACTGTTGAATAAAAACAATCCCCTTTGAGCTGGTTAGCGCTTTTTCCCCAGCTGAAGTAAAAAATAAAAGAATACCCAAACAACTGGACATCAAAGCAAAAAACGCCACCTTGCGTATTGAAAGCAAGCGTCCATCAACCTTGGGAATGTCCGCGCTAGCTTCGTGCTAACATGAATGGAAATGGCCATAGGCGTGCTAACGTGAAAGGCTCGCCTTTGAGCCACACTGGGCCTTCCCCCCTCACGTCGGCTGTATTTGCCGCATCACGTTGGGCGCTCCAAATTGGTCAATGCGGGTTTTCCCCCAAGCCTGCCTCTCTCTCTCCCCAACACATGCGCAAACGCGCAGACACATGTGCTAATCGGCTAAGCTTCCGTGGAAGGCTAAAGCGTTTCCCGACGCCACCTTTGGCCACTCCCTCCGCCGCTCTTTTCTTTTGCTTCCAAGATCGTGACAAGGGATGGGCATGTCGCCCAAGCTAAAAGAAGAACCGGCAGCGGTGCAGGGCTCGCTGCTCCGAGTTTGCCATTTGGTGAAGGCTTGTGCTGGTTTGGCTCACCTCTGCCTTCAAACTCATCGTTTGGACTCTTTGGCTTTGGACTCAACATGAGAGTTGCTTTTGAGTTGGAGCCTTTTTGTGCTTGGAATGGATGCTCGTGTGACTTATTTTGGCTGCGCGTGTAGCGCCGGCTTGTGGATGTTTTCAAAATACACCCCCCCCCCGACTCGTAAGAAGAGTCCGGGTCAAGTCTCGGGTCTCGAGCGGGCCAGTCTAAGTGGCGGTTGAGAATTGCGAGAGCAGAGAGAACTGACCCATCAAAGTCGTCCAGCTTCAGCTCCTTCACCACCGACAGCGCGTGTCCCGTCCTCTCCGTCACTGCGCCCACACACACACACACACACACACACACACACACACATGGACGGACAGACAGACAGGTAGGTAGGTCGGTCGGTCATGGTGAAACGGCGACAGATGGAGACGTGCAGAAAGCAAAAAATGTGACAACAGATACGACGCCATCTGCCCAAAGCGAGGGGACCAGAAAGGAAGGAGGGCGGAGGAGGAGGAGGCCGGCAGAAGATCACCAAGGACGCCGGATGAGGGAAAGGGAAAGGAAGGTTGCGATGGGACGACCAAGAAGGGACGGCGCACTTTGGCGCATTTCAAATATCCAAATCCGCCGCGGAGAGTTTCACAACAACGGTGGAAAAAAAGGTCACGGCAAACAGAAGTCAACGCCCTGTGATACTCGGCACATTTCAAGTGGAGGGAGAGAGGGGGAGGAGGAAAAGGAAGTCGATCCGAGGGGGGGCAGAAGAGGTAAAAGGCGGCAGCGAGGAGCCTCGCTGGCAGCAGATGGCCTCCGTGCTCCGCCTCCCGGATCGGGTGACCCAGCAAGCGGGGGCCGCACTGACCGGTGATGTCGGTGCGCACGTCGGCCATCTTGAAGAGGGGCGCCACGTGCTCTCGGTACACGTGAACCGCCTCCTTCTTGTGGCTGCTGGGGTTGATGAACACCTTGACGCGCCTCGGCCGACCGCTCAAACCTGCACACACACACACACACACGCACACACACACACACACTTTTCAGGGAAGCGTCCGCATATCTCGGACGTGACGTTAAATGTGACTCCGTAGAAACTTTAGGGTAGGGGGCTGGGGGGCAACTTGCAGGTTGTCAAGATGCAAGTAATCAGTGGGCACGATGATCGGGCTGGCCCTCAGCTCGGCCTTGGAAAGGTCACAGTGTGCGTGCGCGCCCCAGTGGCTCATCATGAGGCCGATTTGGATCCCAGTAGAATAGTGCTGATCAATACGCACACACACACACACACACACACACACACACACACACACACACACACACACACACACTCTGAGCTCCATCATCCGTGCTATAATCTTCTCCCAAAAGGCCATGACCCCGCCCCCTGTTAATGGCCTTTCACACACACACTCGAGCGAGGGCGCCCGAGCTTTTGGGTTGGAGGCCCGCGTGCGTGAGAACGGAAGGATGAAAAGTGGCCGCTTTGAAACGCGGCCACTTTTTCAAACGCGCTCAAGTCGGTCGAGAAAGCAATCCCGCATCAGTCGGATTGTCGACTTTCGTGGACTGAGAGCGGCCATTTTGGAGACTCGGCTTGGGGAAAGCCATTTGGCGTCAGAGGCTGCTGATGAAGATGACAAGAGAGTGAAGGACGGACACACACACACACACACACACACACACACACGCGCGCGCACACACGAGGATCAGGTTTCCCCGCACGAAGCGTGGCGGGCGGCCAGTCGCTCTGACAACACAGCGTTGCCATGGTAAACAATCCCGGGCCGCGGGCTGACAGAGCCGCCCGTCACGTAAACAACTTTGATTTCACTCTCTCGCCCGCTCACACAAACAAGTCCGGCTCGCCCAGAGCGCAGCCGTGACCTCGGAGGAGGCCAACCTGGCTTTGCTTTGGGAAGCCACGGTTGCCCGATGGCTCTCTTACAGTTGCCCAATCGCCGTGACCAGCTGGATGATGCGTGCTGACTTTCCAGGCGGCGGCGGCTGGACGGCGGCGCCGTGGCCCGAATGGACGCCACACAATATAAGCACTTCAGACGCCGGCCGCATTTTTCTCCATGGCTGACGCTAGGGTTAGCTTAGCTTGCTAACTCACTTCTTGTCTGGACGGTCCATCTTCAAAGGTCATTTGAGCTCATCCCATTCTCAGACAGGATTCAAAATGATGACGGAGTGTGTGTGTGTGTGTGTGTGTGTGTGTGTGTGTGTGTGTGTGTGTGTGTGTGTGTGTGTGTGTGTGTCATACGTGCCTTGAGTGAGATTAGCAGATTAGCTCGTCTGTGTACTGATGTCATTGCAACCGACTGGAACTGGCAGAACTGATTTTGCATTGCGCATCTCAGCTCAAGACGACTCAAACGTGTAGTGTGCTAATTCCATGTACGAGCAGCTACTATCCCAACGTCTTGCTCTTGGCTCAGCAAAGTACTCAGCAATTCTCTTTGTTTTGCGTTTAGTTTCTGAGTAAACTTCAGTGGCATGAAACAACTTGAAGCTGCTTCTTTGGATGAATTGTTCACGATTTTTAGACTGCCGCTTGATAAAAAGTGTGGCGAGTTGATTTTGCTGCCATCACGCAGAGCTCGTATCACCCAACCCCCCCCACAAAAAAAAAAACAGGCAGGCGCTCATTCATATCTCTCGGCACCAACGTCCATCCAAAGACAATCGTGTGCATTACCTGCGAGGACCTCCTTCAAGCTGTTGTACCAGGTGTGCGTGTGTTCCGACGACGCGTTGTGAAGGTGCAGCGTGTCCTCCTCCAACCTGCGGCCCCTTCGCTTGCAGTAGAACAAAGCCACGCCCAGCACAGGGCCACCGGAACGCTGCCCCACCGCCCGCCGCCGCTTCACCTTCACCACCAGAACGTCGCGTAGCATCAGCACACCGGGCGGCGATGTGCACGCCTCACCTGCGCACGCAACACATGACCGTCAACAAAGGCTAATGTGGCTAAATGCTAACCATCAATCGCACCGCTAACATGGTTCAGTGCTCACAGTGCTGGACAGATGAAACCGGATACTCTGTGTGTGTGTGTGTGTGTGTGTGTGTGTGTGTGTGTGTGTGTGTGTGTGTGTGTGTGTGTGTGTGTGTGTGTGTGTGTGTGTGTGAAGAAACACATGAACACACACCATCCAAAAAATCCGACCAATTGTGAAGTCTGGAGGGAAGAGCATCGGGGGCGGCTCATTTTCTGCAGCTGCTTTGCTCCTTCAGAGCCTGGATGCATAGCGAGGCTCGATAAAAATATGACAGTCTAATGAATCAACAATTGTTTCTTTGCTTTCTCAGCGCTGTCTAAATACCGATGTCTTTGTTTTGTAACGGCATGGCTGCTTTGACACGCTAACAGCGATGCGAAACGGCTCGCTTCAAGCTTCGCGTTGCTATCGTCCATTGAAGGGATTCAGTCTCAAGTCGTTTGGAAAGACAACTTCAGGCCGTCTATCTCCTTTTTCTGTCCTGCTTCGTGACGTTGACATGTTGTATTGGGCTAAACCACAGGTGCAGTTTGTGCGGTATGAGTCGGCGAAAACTGTGCTGTGTCCCATTTTTGTTTTCAACTCCCAAAATCAACAAACATGTCATGTCGCCATGTTGTGCCCAGTCAAGCGCAATTAAAATGATCACACTGAGACGCACAGATTGCACAAGCCCGTGAATGAGATCTGAAGTGACAGCGCGCACGCTCGCCCGCCTGTAGCATGTCGCTGGGTCCAGATGGACGAGAATCTCCCATCTTGTCCCCGCTGACCCACTGAGCCAACGCACGCACGCACGCACGCACGCACAAATAGAAGAAACAGTTGTGTCACTGTGACACAGTGCGCGATAATCAACATCATGCTAACTTGCTAATATTCGTACTTTTGTTTTGTATTGAACGGTGGACCGAATGAAGTCGCCACTGAGTATGCGTGCAGTGGATGTTGATGATGTCATCAATGAAGCTGAAATGTGACACGGCTAACAGTCATGACAGCAAATGGGAAAAATGCTCAGACTGCGCTTCCAACTCCGATCCGCCATTTTGCTCAATGTTAACTACGTTGCCGATAGCTTCGATAAAAGCTTAACTATCCCCATGAGGGGACGGCGCTGCCTTAGCAAAAAGCGAGCGACACTCATCGATCCCGCTCTGAACTTGGCTCGATTCTGCTCATGACCTTTCCACTCACGTCGATGCATTTCAAGATAACCACGCCCAATGGCTAACTACGGTTCCGCTAGCGAACTGACTGTATCCTCAATGACTCTGCTAACTTGGCTAAATGCTAACTTTGGCTACTCTTCAACCGTACCGCCAAGATTCCCGAATGCCAATCACGATGCCATTTGCTCAGACAAAAAAGCTTCAAAAAAACAACAACAAAAAGAACACCCATTCCTAGCTAGCGAAAGCTAACTGTAACCCTTCAATCAATTTGAACCACGACAAAAAGGAAAACATTTCTCGAAGCACCCTGCAGGCAAACAACATGTCGCACATCCTCGAGCAGATCCACAGGAAGAACTTCTCATAAACAACAGCTGATCCATTTCGGTCGGTGTGTGTGTGTGTGTGTGTGTGTGTGTGTGTGTGTGTGTGTGTGTGTGTGTGTGTGTGTGTGTATTTGCGCGCGCGTATCTGTGCAAGTGTGTTAATCTGCTCACACTGAGAGAATCTTATAACCCCCCACGGGCCTAACCAACTGCTCGCTAGTGCAGCCACACACACACACACACACACACACACACACACACACACACACACACACACACACACACACACACACTTAATGACATATTACCCTTGGATGGAGTACAGCAAAACAGATTGTCAAACTCACACACACACACACACACACACACACACACACACACACACACACACACATCGATACGTAAATATGCATCGATTTGAGTCGATCCATCATCATGAAAACAAAACAAAAACACCAGTTACTACCGTTTTCCCCTACGTGGTACTAATTGGGTCCGACCAATTGGTATCAAAGCAGTCCCTGCTCCTTGCGAATTGATTGGTTGATTGATTGATTGAGCGGGCATTTTGTTTTGAGCAGCAGGAAATGATGTTTAACATCCATGCTAATGCTACCTTAGCTTCTTGCGATGCCTTTGCACCGCGCACGTCACAGTCTTTGTTTTGCCACACTTTGTCCTCAACCTCCTCGCCGATCTAATTCCGACAGTCCTTCTCATGCAATCGGAGAAGGCGCGTGTCTAACATCGCTCCAAGTTAACTACACTCATCAGTTGCGTTATGAACTCGGCTAAATGCTAACTACTGAGCCAATTCCAACGAAAGCCGGACGTGGTGTTTAACAGAAATCAGAAGAGAATACGACAATTTGGCACTGACGATTTGCTGATGCAACATCCCAACTCGATTGGAATGGAGTTTGTCCAAATGAATGTCCAAACTACAAACACCGGTCGGGACACAAGCATTGCTCATTGCTAACCGCGCTAACTTCACTCGATGAGAAGGACAGCGGCACTCGTCATCCCCTGTCAAATTTGCCACTCCTCGGTCAGACTACTAACCCGGACAAATGCTAAGCGCACTCACTCATCTTTGGCTTGGCTAACTTTGCTGCCAAATGCTAACTATGGCACCACCGGCTTCGCTCAAAGCTCAACACCTGGCCTCCGTCACACTCCCTAAAAGCTTTCGATGGCACTACAAACTTGGCACGGCCTGGCGTAAAGCTAAGTGGACTCACCGATCGCACCGCTAGCTTTGCTAGATGCTAACGACTCGGCACCACGTGCGTGCTTACTTCTTCGCGGGGCGGCCGGGGGGTTGCAGCCACTACGTTCAAGGCGGCATTCGTTTGTGCGTGTGTGCGCGGCGGTTTCAATGACAGCAGCATCTGCCGTCACATTCCGCGCAGATGTCGGTGCGGCGTCTGACCTGCGGGGCTCTCGGGCAGGATGGGGCTCCAGGTCAGGCGGGTGGCGGTCAGCAGGACGTCGTGGCTCCTCTTGCCCACTTTGAAGATGCCGCGCAGCAGCACGGGCTCGCTGACACAAACACGCCCCCCCCCAAAAAAGGGTACATGTCAACAATGAGACTTTTGCCGACATCAAGTATGACATTCAATTATGTTGTCTGCGCTTTCCGGTGGACGTGACAGACCAAATCCGCAGCTGAATCGTAATCACGTTTTCTTTGTGCCTTTGACAATTTGAAAGAATGCCCTCTTTTGAGATCAAGTCACAGATTTAATTAATGACTTGTTTATTGAATCAGATTTCCCCGTGAATTGACAGTTGAAGCCCTACTTCAGACTGTTTTTTCCTGAAACAGATGCCACCATTCCTAAAAGGTCTCTGACATCATCACATCTACTTTAAAACTGAAAAGGTAATTTAGAACGACGAGAACAATGGATCTGGATGCGTATTTGGTAGTATCCAAACAAATATTGCTGAATTTGTCGAGCATGAGTTCAGACTTAGTGGCTCACCCAAAAAAATCATCACGTCAACTTTTTGACGACTTGGGGGACAAATTTTGGGGGTTTTGTTTTGTTTTATTTTGTAGTTCTTTTTCGTTCATGTGAATCCTAACCTTTCTAGACTCTTGGGCTCTGAATGGCTTTGGACTTCAGAGAAGCACTTCATCATCCAGATATGCCGGAGCATTTGTTCAAGACATCCAACTGTGGTCATTGACTTCCAAATCTTACCCAACCAATACGAATCTATGCCGAGGCGGAGAGACGCTCGACAACAATTTGTACCTAATCTTTTTCTGGATGACCAAAAGCTCCAACCGAACATGTGAACAATGCACTTGCTCTGCGGGTTCAAATTTAGAAACGTTTCAAAGTTTGTTCAGGTCAGTGACGGTCCGGAAAATGCGAGCTTAAATACAGTCCGGAAAGTGAGTCACCTGTTGATTTTATGCTTACAGAGTGGCACCTATGCAGGCGACCTCAGTGCCTTCGTTTCAAAAATCAACATTGTCTCGGCAACAAAATGGTGGCGAGGGACGTCCAGTTGGCGGGCCATGACGTCACCAACCTTCCTCCCTGTCACTCAATCACTCACCTGCGCTCCACTTCCGGCTTGTACTCCTCCTCGGCTTTCTCCCTCTCCTCCTCCTCCGCCTCCTTCTTCTTCTTCTTCTTATTCCTCTTCTTACTCCCGATGAGCTTCTCCTCCTCCGTCTTCTGCTCTTTCTCCTCTCGGTCCTCCTCGCGCGTCGACATTTCGATGGACAATTAAACAGGCGAACGAAAGCACCCAGCAAGAAAACGTCCCGCCTCGCTCGCGCGCGTTCCGAAGTAAGCTGATCCGGGCACATCCGGGGTCTGGTCGTTATGGAGACGACGCGGCTCGCCCGCACGTGGAAGGAAGCACGAGCACGCCGCTGGTCGCGGGAGCGCGCACCGCCGGCCAGACAAGGACACGCAGTCTTTGCGTTTCAAATGAGCCCCGAATGAACTTTTCATCAAATCTAAACATGTTCTGAAACATCATTAGTAATATTAGCGCTGTTATTATTATATTTTTTAAACTTTTACCACCGTACCAGTTGTGTGGGTTTTTTTCCCCCCTCCGCGTTCAGCGCTTTATTTGCCATTTTAAAGTGCCACACAAAAGTCGATCGGTGTTGAGTGGAGTGTTTCAACAACAAAACGTGTCTAGTTGTGTTGTTGAGGTCACGAAAGACTTTGAAAAACTCATCTCGCCCTCCCCCACCGCTAATTGAGCTCAACGTGAACACGAACACTCCGAGGCATCAACGACACGAGAAGTGAAGCCACCGGCAGCCATCTTATGTTGCCACTCAGGAAGCTCGCCTAACTTGATTTCTGATTTCTCCGTGGTGTTTTTCCTGTTGCGTTCTGTCTCTTCGCACGACAATGACACAACTCTGAATGCACATTTCGTGGGTAAGAATGAAAGCGTACATTTTCTCCAAGTGCTCATCCAGTTTCGTCTGCGTCACGTCCGAGCCATCAAAATCAACCAAACTTCAAACGCTTGCAGATTGATCAGTCGCTAGGATGACATTGTTGATTGCTGGCCATGCTCGTCAGTTCCAAACACAAACTACAAACGATACCCTGACTTCAAACAGCAATCCGAGCGAGAGGATTGCTCAATTCGACGGCGCCGCTGGTTGAGCTAAAAGCTAAATTGCCACCTCGGTCACACTGCTCGCTAAGCTCCAAGCTGATGATGTCACAGCACAAGTGGCGCTGAAACTTGGGAGGATGGTGGTGTGTGTTCTTGTGACAGACGGGCCCAGAGTGTCATTCTGCAGACAACATTTTAATTGTTGAAAAGGATCTTGTTTATGCATGGGATAACACACACACACACGCCCGCTCACTCACCCGATATGTACACACACCCACGTATGGATGGAGTGTACTCTCCAAAAGCACTCTCTATTCTATAAAAGCTTGAATCAGAGTCACATTTTTGGGGCGAGTATGCCCGAAGGTGTGTAGATTTGGATTTTCTTTGTCTTTAATCCAGCAAGTGCAAGTTTTAAAGAAGACCTCTGACCTTTATTTTTATTTTTTTGTGCGTCACTGAAAATGTGATCCCTGGGGGCATCGAGCCGCTCGCTTCCGAGATGAGCCCAAACACGAGTGACCAGCCCAGGGTCCTTCAGCAAAAGCTACCATCTCACTTGATGGAAGGACCCAAAGAGAGTCACCAAATCCCCCATTCATGGGTGGCATGTGTCCAAAACATAACCAGAACGTGGCCCACTTGATGACCGAGCCGGCGTCGCTCGTGCTCATTTGCGCTGAGACTGCAGCTCAGCTTTCCCTTTGGCACCCTTTGGCTCTTTGGATGTGGAACTTCAGCCGGCCCAGCGAAGCAAATCGTCGTCGGAGAAAGTCGGGGTGGGGGCGGCACCATGTCAAGGCTTCCTTTTCAGTCGTACTCCGACGCCTAAACACTTCAATTCTTTCATTTCACACTTGACGAATGGGCGCGGCGACTTGAAAGCGGGTGCCGGATCGTCAACTATTTAGGTTGGTCAATTTGAATTCATCTCAATCAAGTGATGGAAATGTTGAAAATGGCCGAAATCGTGGCTGAATTGAAGAAAACGATCGACGGATGGATTGAGCACGCGGGAAAAAGTCCCCTTTGTCATCGCCGAAGCAGCCCGGACAAAGACGAGCCGACACGCTGGGAAGGCAGCGTCCCAAAGAGCAACGAGACAGACGACTTCCAAATCAGATTTTTTTTTTTTTATGGGGGCTTTGAGATTCAACTTGCATAGTTTGGCTTGTTGGCGCCGGGAAGCGGCGAGGACCCGCTCACGACTCGTGGAAGATGGCGTTGAGCTGCGCGTTCATCAGCCGCTCGTGATGCGGGTGTCCGTCGAAGCCCAGCAGGTTGTCCACCTGCGGGTAGACGCCGCCGCCGCCCACGCCGTAGTGCGGGCCGAAGGAGTAGCTCTTGTCGTACTCCACCGCCGCCGCCGCTTCATGCTTGAAGGACGAGAAGTTGCCGTTGACGCTGAGGGGAGGGCTGAGGGGTGGGTCGAAGGGGGGGCTGTCCGTCACCAGGACCCCGTCCAAGTACGCCTCCGGGGCGCCGTAGGGCGGAGCCTTGACCTGCTGGAAGATGTGCGAGGGGTCCATGGCGCCGTAGGGCGGGCTGGGCAAACCCGCCGTCTGGAAGGAGAAGCGGGCCGCGTAGGGGGCGGCGCCCGGGGGCGGCGGCGGCTGGCCCGGCAGCTCGGCCGACTGCTCGGGGAGGAAGGTGCGGGAGTTCAGCTGCAGGCAGCCCGCCACCAGGTTGGTGGTGGGCTGGGACAGACCTGAAGGAGACAGACCATGAATGACCCCGAACCGCTTCGTCTCCCGGAGTGCGGGCGTACCTTTACAGAGCGCCTGCACGAAGGCGATGAGGTCCGGTGCTTTCCCGGAGCGCAGGATCTCGCTGAGGGTCCAGATGTAGTTCTTGGCCAGGCGCAGGGTCTCGATCTTGGAGAGCTTTTGGGTCTTGGAGTAGCAGGGCACCACCTTGCGCAGACTCTCCAGGGCGTCGTTCAGGCCGTGCATGCGGTTGCGCTCGCGGGCGTTTGCCTTCATCCGACGAACTTTGAACCTGCTTGGGCAGGCAAAAAGCCGTGAGCCAATGTGTTCCTTCACACACACACACACAAAAAAAAAAGAGTGTGTGGAGCGCCTTGGTGCACGTAGCATCTCCTCGCTAGGCCGCTTGCGGGTTTTCTCATCGGTTTCTCTTCCAAGGCCACTTTGCGCACGCTAAGATGAAGGCCGGACGCCGCAGTCGCCAAGCGGAGCTGCCTCACTGCATCATTATGGACCAACGCGAATGCCACTTTGGGGACGCTAATATTTAGCCCCCCCCCCTTAAATGCATCGGGCGGTTCAGAATCAGAATCAGAATCACCTTTATTGTCATAGTATCGCATACAACGGAATTTGGGTGCTACTTCCTTAGTGCATTTTGTAAAAAATTAATTGTTGCTCGGCGTGTGAGCTCGTGGTCAGGGGGGGTGTGGCAGCAGCAACTCCTTGCGGGGCGCTCTCATTTTGCATTTGGGGGTTGGACTGGTTGGAAACGCCACGCGGGCTCTCCTTGCCCACATGTCTGGGCATCACGCTCCCTTTCTCGCTCCATTTTCTCTGCGTTGGCATTTTCGGGGAATTGAAAGAGGAGCTTTTCATATGTAGTCAGTTTTGGCGTTTGCTGGTTTCCATTTGGGGGGATTTAGATGATGAAGGGCGGGTGGGTGGGGGCAAAGTGCCAATTTGTGCAGGTGCAAGGCCGGGCTCACCTCTGCATGCGAGCCTTGGTCATCTTCTTCTTCTTGGGTCCTCGCCTTTTGGGCTTGCTGTCTGCGTCCCCGCCGCCGCCGCCGCCGCCGCCGCCGTCATCGTCGTCGTCGTCTTCTTCGTCCTCCTGCTCGTCTTCGAAGCGGCGCTCGTCGTCGTCTTCCTCGTCGGCCGCCGTCGCGGGACTGCGGTCGCCCCCCTCCCTCTCGTCCTCGCCCCCCTGCCCCTCCTCCTCTTCCTGGTCGTCGTCCTCCTCCTGCCGCCGCCGCCGCCGACGAACCTCGGCCTCCCCGAAATTCAGCTCGGACCTCGTCATGACGCTGATGAGGAGAAGAGAAGAGAAGAGAAGAGAAGCTTTCTTGTCCCACAGTGGAGACATTTGCGATGTACAGCGGCCAAGTTCGGAGGGAAGAAGAAGAAAAAGTCGAAAAACAAGGATTTGCATGCACAAAAAGTGTTTTCAAAATGAACTGTACACAGTGCAGAATGCAATCTAAAAATAGAAAATAGAAGCAAGAAGCATTTCTGCACCTGTGTATGTGCTGCAGAAGGTGGCTGTGCTGTTTACAATGGCTGAGTGTGGGGGGGGGGGGCGGGTTTTCGCGTGCATTTATTCAGTAGCCTCAAGATGACGATGACGATGCTGCGTTTTGTTCGGACGACATTAGTCCAAAAAAAAATAACATCGTCATCAATCCAATCCAAATCTGAGCGTGAGCCGCGATTGAAATGCAACAAATCGGAAATGTCTTCGTCCGCGGAGAAGCAAAAGAAAGCTTTGTCACAAGTGAGAGCGAGCGGGTGCTTTTGCGCTCCAAGTTTGCCAGCCGATTGCCTGCCAAACTTGCGAGCAAGACGGAATTGGAACGAGGGAGGACACGTCCATCAAAGTGCGCCTTTCACATCCAAATGTGTTTCTTTCGGGATGACAGATTGAATTTTTGTCATTTTTTTTCCGGATGAGAAAACATTTTTGCGTTTTTCTTTGAGTCCGATGAATTTAGACTTTGGAGAAAACGTTCCATGCTGACTTGGATTCGTTTTCCTTTGGCAACACCCGAAGAAAGCGCCTCGAATCAGGTCAGTCCTTGTGATGCAATCACAGATCGAAGGAGAAATGCGACACTTAGGGGCAATCAAAAACGTTTTTTTTTTTTTTTGCTGTCCTGCAATCGAAATATTGAGATGGGGGAAATGATTCGTTTTAAAAAAATATATATTATTATTATGAAACTGTAAAACTAAACTTTAACATTTATAATCCGCCCCTAAATCAAAAGCACCAACCATCGAAAAAGGAATCAAAGGATTTTTATTATTTTATTTTTTATGTTGAACCAAAACGATTGAGCAAATCCAAAATAATCCCCTCCGTTCATTTTCCTCACGTCAATTCAATTAAAAAAAGAGAGCAACACAAATCGCACTTTGAAAAGTTGACCTCTTTTTTTCCAAGGCCCCAAAAAGGGGCGACAAAGAAAAAAAACAGTCATCGTGCTTATTCTAACAAAGCCGATCAGATTTGCATGATCGTGAGACCAAAAACAAAACAACAAAAAAACATTTCCAAAAGTATATCCAAATGGCTGACGTCATCCATTTCGCCATCAATCAATTCAAAGTTTGAACGGATTTCTTGGCGCGTGACGGAATTCGCTCCGATATCGTCGGCGCTCCAACCATGACAGCACCGAAGAGAATCTGATGAGAAGAAAAATAACACAACAATGGGACCAAGTGCGCCTACCTGCCGCTTTGGTTGCTTTGCCGCCTTTTCAAGTCTCGCGTGCGCGCGCCTCAGCCGTTTGCAGATTTGTGCGGTGCGCGCTCAGGACTCGCGCTTTTATAGCGGACGCGCTCGCGCGTGCGTGCCAATCGGCGCATCCGGGCCGCGCCCCCTCGCCATATGGCGCCGACGTCGACCGAAGGCATCACGTGACGCGACGCACTTTGCCGAAAAGCCCATCTGCCGCCTCGCGGTCGCGCCGGCGGCGGCGCGCGCGCGTGAACTCGCTGCTGCCGAAGGTCGGTCGGACGGCGACCAAGCGAGACGGACCAACCCGTACCTCACCTCACTCCGGCTTTCTTCCAACTCAAATGAGTGACAGCTAATGACCTACGAAACGTCTCCTACTTTGCGGTCTAACGCTTGACGGCAGATCGGGAGCGCGCATATTGGCCGAGAACGGTGGACTTTCGACCGGCCGAGTGAGGCGGTTACCGTGGCAACGTGATGCGAGGATGGTGATGAGGAGGGCGATGGAGCGCTCGCGAGGCTGTTACCGGGAAACTTTCAAGCGCCTCGCTCGCCCGCTGGCTAATCTTTAACGCTGAGTCAATTTCACAGGCGCGCGCGCGCGTGAACGCCAACGTTTCCATAGCACGCACACATTTTTTTAAATTAACAATAACAACGGTCAGAAGAATTGAATAGTTGAATTTTTTTTTCTGTCACCCGCACACCGGCACGCCATTTTCATTGGGAGCGGTGAAGAGCCGGCCGCACACACTCGGCGGTGAGGAACAACTGCGGATTTGCTCGTGGCCTCCTGAATATTTTCACCGTGCTTTGGTCTGGTTCGAAGGCGTCACCACGGCGACGCCAATGGCGATCGACTTCGCTCAAATGACCGCGCGGGCCACTTTGCCTTGAATTCGGACACTTTGACGTGCTAAAAAAAAAATCAAATCATCATCATCATCATCATCATCATCATCATCATCATGCGCCCTGAATGCTTCTTGTCTTCGAACGTAACGAACAAATATGAGTCGTGGTTTGATTTTATGGCTCGTCTTGTAAATTTTGGGAGCAGAATAATAATAATCTAATTTTCAACGTTCACTGGAGATGCTGGAGTTTCGCTCGTCACTCTACGGGTCCATTGCAGATCCCCCCCTCTCACCCCCCCCTCCCAAAAAAACCCAACCCAACCGATTTTCACCACATTTCGCTCATCCGAAGCAGGCCGGCCGAATGCTGGCTGTCGAACAGCGTCATCCTGTGGCAGCATATATGCAGTTGCATCTATACTTGCACTGTACAGTATCTCCATTCCATTTCTATTTTCTATACAGTATCTAGTAGAGTTCGTTTTTCAACATTATTTTGTGCATGCAATACTTCGTTTTTCTTTCCTCCCCCCCCCCCCTCCGTTTCAATTTTGCTGGTGTAGATAGCAAATTTCCCCATTGTGGGACAAACAAAGGGTTTTCTTATCTTCTTATTGAGCGCCTGTCTCCCTCGATTGGTATTTGGCTCCACCTGTCGGCCGAAGGCGGGCACGGCAGCCGTCGGTGACCACGCAAGCAACAGGTTGGACGACAATCGGCTGATTCTGCAAAGCAGGGCAAACCCAAAGTTGTTTTTATTATTTTTTGCATGAGGCAAACCCACACACACATTCACGCGCACACAAAAACTCAAGAAATCGAAAAGGAGGAGGTCACATCACGGACGAATGGATGCATCATTTTCTCCATTGATTTCAGGTCAACTGCGAAGTACTCACCCAATTCATACAAAACCAAGGTTTGAATGACGTAGGTCAGGTATGACGTAGGGGGCGCACCTGGTGGTCTGGGGGGGGCTGAGCCAGTTGAAAAAAGTCTTTGGTGACTTGGCTCCTCACATCCAAGCTAAGTGAGAGTTTGTGTGTTGTTGACTTTGATTTGTCATCCTCAATAGCCCCCCCCCCCGTGAACGCCACCACAAACGCCGTCTATTCAACAGGAGGACCAGAGGAGGACGCCGCTCCCCTCTGCCCCCCGCCTTTTGCTTCTCGGATGAAGACGGTGGAGTCGCCACAACTGTTGGGGGGGGGGGGGAACCCCGAAAAACAAGCGGGGGAAGGAGCAGGGTGGACTGAACAAGATGCATTGAAGGCAGACACAAACTACACTGGCTGGTCGGGCAGGGGGTCCTTTGAACGGAAAACACCAACTAATAACACAATGAGCAACAGGTGTGCCACTGCAGGAAGAGCCCGACAGTGCCACCTGTTGGTCACCAACAGAACAACAACTCCAAAGGATTTCTTCTTTTTTTTCCTTTTTTAAAAAAAAAAAGGAAGCTTGGACGATGATCGCTCTCCACGTTTGTATCGTGTTCTCTTCATTCAAATCCCAACATGAAGTTTTTCAATGACAGTCAAGAGCCGCGCACACGCACGCGGAGAGACAGAGGAGAGAGAGAGAGAGAGAGAGAGAGAGAGAGAGAGAGAGAGAGAGAGATAGAGTGGCTACCGGTCGTTGGATTGTTTTGGTTGGTGTGCTCAGCATGCAGTAATCCAAGCGTCCGGACGACGGCGCCATCTGCAGCCTGCATGCACACACGCACGCAGGCACGCACGCACACACGCGGCCACTCCAGCCCAAGGAGCGCCAAAGTCGCGCAGCGCCGGAGGCCTTATAAAGACAAAACACGCCGCTCGCACACGCACGCACGCCCAGTAAAAAGCCGCAGTCCACCCAAGAAGGGCATGCGCTGGAAACGCGCGTGTCTCTCTGGACCTCAAACCCTTGTGAGGACATCTCACGAGGAAGGCCGCGTTGGTCCAACGTCGGGGTGGCCATTTCAAACGCGCCCGCCGCGGACATTTCGAGACGTGGCGCAAACATTTCCAGAACGCGCCGGTTACGGAAAGCCTTCAAGAGACAAAGTTAAGGATTTGGAACAGGCCAACGGCAATTTCACTTGGATATCGCACTGGAGGAGAATGGCGCGCACCGCCGCAGCCTGCTCGCCCAATCGCAGATCAGCGCCCAAAAAAGAACTAAACAAACAAACAAAAAAAAAGCGCAACAGCACATTTTGATTTGGAAAATGGTCCAGAAACAGGAAATTCCCCGCTCTCACTGTTCTCGGACACACACACACACACACACACACACACACACACACACACACACACACACACACAAATGCAGTAAATGAACCGTGTGTGTGTGTGCGTGTGTATGTGAGTGTTCTGGCTGGTCTTGACCATATAAGGAGTTGGAGTTTCCTTTTCCCTCCGACATCTGACACACACACCAGCGCTCGTGTGTGAGAGCGCGCGCGCGTTTAACGGGATGTTCTTTGCGCGCGTGCGCTTGCGTGATTTATGGCCGCCTCCCCCCCCAGTGAGGAAGCCCCCCTGAGCCAATCAGTTGTTTCGTTGATTCCGAAAAGCTCCTCCACAGCTTTCATCTTTTGCGAGTACTTGCAAGTAGTCGCGACGCCGGGAGTCAAAGTTGGGGTCGCGGTCAAGGTCGCGGTGGTCCAAGTGGCGAGGGTGCGCTTGTTTTTCAAGCTTATCTCGTTGTTGTTGTTCGCCGCAGCGACAACCGCTGCTGCTCCGTCTTGTCCTTCCGGTTTGCATGTGCTGGATACTTTTGCCGCCCTGCACCTCCCCCATCATCATCATCATCATCATCATCATCATCAACCCCCGTCCCAGGTGGCCCCACGTGCTTAAATTCCCCAAAGCGCCTCTAATCCGAGCATCAACCCGTCGCTTCCCGTTTGCTCGGCTTCCCCTTTGCCCCCTTCCCAGGTGTGCCGTGACATCACTTCCCGTTGGGGCGCCAATCATTCACCGTCACCTTTGATTGGCGGGCTCCCGGAAAAGACCGCCATGGGGTCCACTTCCTGCCCAGGGCGGCGTTCCGTGGGAACCGGCGAAGGCGATGGCGAGTCGCCTCCGCCGCTCTTCAGGCTCCATGACCTTATTTGGCCACGCCGCTCACTCCGTGTGATGTAAGACCGCCGCGCAACCCCCCCCCATCCCCGCCGCCCCAGTTGCGGGGGGCGGGCGCTGCTCTTCCAGGCCGGGGGCTTTAACCCAGCTGTTTATTCTCTCCTTCGCTGCATCAGCCGAGGAAGCGGAGAGGGAGCCGGCAGAGTCCGTCCGCAGCGGGAGTGAGCACCCGAACGCGAACCGGAAGAATCGGAAAAGGCCTGAGGACGAGCGCCGGCGGAGCAAAAGGAGCTCGCGGCGGCGGCAAGGAGGAAAGGAGGAGACGCCGGTCTTGGAGCAACTCCAAGTCGAAGCAAGGGAACCCGGTGGGGCGAGTGAGGAACACCTGAACCGCCGCGACACCGACGAGACCGAGAACTCGAAGGACAGCGAGCGAGCTTGCGGCCGGCCCAAAAGGAATCGGCTGTGGCAGCGAGCCAAGCAGGGAGGAAAGGAGCAGCGCCAAAAAAGGAGTCGGCAGAACAAAACAAGAAGGGTCGAGCCGCGTCGGCGAGGCGGTAGAAACGCCCCAACAAGACCACAGGAAGAGCGCAAAGACCAACAACTCTGAGAAAGAGCGGCGGCGGGAGGAGGCCAAGCAGGGAGAAGGAGGAGGTCGCGACGTGCACCGGACGGGTGCGGGAAGCAAGTCCACGCCCACCCGCCGCCGTGCCACCGGGAGACCAGCGGCCGGGACCGCAGCCGGCGCGGAGGCGGGGGAGGGCGCCGCCTTGCCACCATGGATTTTAAGGCCAACTTGAAGGGGGTCAAGGCCAAGACGGAGGACGAGCGCAAGGCGGCCAGCGGCGCCGCCGCGCAGGTGGACTTCCGCGCCGTGCTGGGGAAGAAGGGCGGCGGCGGCAGCAACAAGGCCGCCGGCCCGGTCCAGGCGCCCGCCAAGAAGAACGTCGTCGATGAAGAGAAGACCGGCGGCAGCGAGGCCAAAAACGGGCAGGGTGGCGAGACGGCCAACAACTGCGTGAAGGATGGAGGCGGCAAGACGGCGCCAGCCTTCACCGAGAAGCTGAGCGACGTGACCGTCCTGGACGGGCAGCGCCTGCACCTGCAGTGCCGACTGGACGCCGCTTGCGACGGCGGCGCCAGCTGGACGCTCGACGGCAAACTGGTCAAAGCCTCCAAGTTCATCGTTCTCAAAAACCAAGGTCAACACACACACACACACACACACACACACACATTTTACAAAAAAGTTCCAAATCAGAGCCCAAATGGAACGCATTTGCGCTTCCCCTCAATCGACGCACCTCTTCAAGCGACCGCAGCAGACAAGAGCTCAAGTTGTTCCCCCGAGCGAAAGCCCAAATGCCACTCGTGTGTGGCGACGCACGGCAAGCGTCGAAGCCAGTCGCCTTTTCATCCTTTTCCGGAGAAAAGCCGAAAAGGAACGCGGCCGTCCGGCGGCTTCTCCTTCGGGATGATCACGTTTTCTTTTCTTTTCTTTCGCTTGTTTGTGTGTGTCGCCGACGCCCCCCCGCGACAGGCGGCGTGTGCTCGCTGAGCATCGACAAGGCGCTGCCCGAGGACGAAGGCGAGTACAAATGCAAAGTGGAAAACTCGGCGGGCTGGGCCGAGTGCTCCTGTTTGGTGCTGGTGGACGGTAAGAAATATTCCGGTGCCGGCAAACAATGGCGCCACCGTGCCTCCACTGACCACATGAAATGGAATACCGCCGGAAATTTTTTTTCCCCCCTTGGCGCATTTTCCAGCATTTCGGTGTGTGCTACCTATGCCGGACCTGTGAAAACACAGCACACACAACGAACATGAGTTGATGTCGGAAAGTTGGAGAGTTCCAACTGTCACGGTCTCAGATGGTACGCAGTCCAGCTCATTGTGGTGTGCCCGTCCTGGCCACCAGGGGGCAGTTTAACTCATTCACTCCCAAAGACGTTTTTAAACGTCTTTTCAGACTTGGTCCAGAATTGGCTGCTACTGAATGAGTTAATTCGGGCATCCAGACATTTCGATTGGATCGCGTAACCCAGAAGACCGCGAAGCCCAATGATGGTGATGCCGGCGAGATTTGTTTTGGTTTCTGTGCGCCGCCGTTTGTACTCAAACATCGGTGGCATAAAGGCGACTCATTGCCGCTCATTTCCTTCGCCTCATTGTGCGCTAGCGCGAAGCGAGCAAACTCGGAAATGACACGATGCGGTTTCCGCGTCGATCCGAAACGTTCCCTCGGCAAGTGCGCAGCTAAGATAAGTTTGCCGCCAGCGTCGAGAGCTTGCGAGTCAAATGTTTGCTCTCGGCTCAAGACGCAGAAAGTCTGCTGAGCAACGGAAAACGAAACGCGGTCAGTCGGCGGCACGGTTGCCGATCAACTCGAAGCGGATGTATTTTGCCTTGAAGTGTTTGAAGGCTTTTGCGTCAGCAGATCCTCCGGAAAAATCTGCTGCGGACAAGACTGCCAACAAGAAGATGGCGGCGGCCACCTTGGAGAGTAAGTTGACAAAATCATAATAAGCGTGGCGACGACCACTTGAATGCGAATTGGAGTCGTCATCGGGCTCCCGCGACCAAGAAGGCCAATGATGAATGAACAAGCCCCGCCCCCACCAATAAGCACAAGCCGACTGGTGGCGCTGGTTTGCTTGGGTCACGCAAATGCGCACAGTAAAGGGCTAATACGACGATCGATCTCGAGCTCAAATAGAAGGCGAACAGGAAGCAGCGCACCTCAGGATGCCCAAACATGGGCATGGCCATTTTGGGACAAGTCATCAACAGTGCGCCTGTTTGTCTTGACAGGTGAAGCTCGAATAAAGAAGCCCACGGCCAAGACGCCTCCCAAGCAAGGTGATGCACCGACGCGCGCGCACACAGCAAGTGTGCTTACTGAGGCGTGTGTGTGTGTGTGTGTGTGTGTGTGTGTGTGTGTGTGTGTGTGTGTTGGGTCGCGCAGCGCTGCCTCCTCACATCGTTCAGTTCCCAGAGGACATGAAGATCCTGGCGGGGGAGAAGGTGGAGATCCTCTGCAAGTTCTCCGGGGCTGCGCCGATCAGCTGCACGTGGCTGAAGTTCAGGAAACCGGTGAGACGCGCGCCGGCGCCCTCGCCAGCCGGCGGCTTTGAACGTGGGCCGCGCTTGTCCCTGTGCGCAGATCCAGGAGGGGGCGGCGGGTACGTCCATCCGCAGCACGGACAGCAGCAGCCTGCTGACCATCGCCAGCGGACAGCAGGAGCACTGCGGATGCTACACCATCGAGCTGAGGAACCAATATGGCCTCCGGCAGGCCGCTCTCAACCTCACCATTGTGGGTGAGGAATTTTTTTTTTTAACCCCGTTAGCATCTTAGCATTAGCATTGACAAGTCGGCATCTCGCAGGGTGACGGTTCGGAATTCGCACGCATTACCGTGAAGGTTAGCGTTGGCGGTTGAGCATCATGTTAGCGCTCACAGTAGGCGCGTTCATGGCGAGGTTAGCATGTTAGCATTGGCGTGAACGTTGGCTTGACACCGGCAGGAACATTCGCATTGGCGCGCGCGCTTATTCTCCACTTAGCATGCGCGTGTTGTCAACACTGAATTCAATTAGGCGAGGTTCAGAGGTGTCAAATCTAGGTCCAGAAAGTCAAAATTGTGCCGTAGTCACAGGCATTTAGTGGGACGGAAGCTTGACGTGTGAGATGCTTTGCGTTGAGATTCTCTGAGCAGACTCTTCAATGCCTGATTTTCTATCTTGAGGTGTGTGAGCTCTGCCTGAATATTTGAACAGTCTTTGTGTGTGTGTGTGTGTGTGTGTGTGTGTGTGTGTGTGTACCATGTTATAGTACATTAGCATTATCACGGCGTGCGTTCCGAGCACGTGTCTCGGCTTACCTTCGCCATGCTATGCTGAGCTCAGGCGGTCGGCTCGGCGCGGGTCGAGCGATCTTTGTTTGGGGAAACACGAAGGGAGCGCGGACGCCTTTTATGGCAGCGGCGGAGGAGCAACGTTTCCCATTGGGCTCAGCCTTCGAATGACCTCCGCCTGGGCACGCGTGCCTTCCTTCTCCCGCTCACGCTCTGCTCTGTCTCAGAACGGGCACGTCCGCTTTTTTCTAAAACAATCGTTTGCCCTCGGCGCGTGACACTCACCTCAAAGCGGTGATGAGCTGACTCGGCCAGAGGCGAAGCGGCGTCGCGAGATGGAGCCGCTGTCCAAAATGTCCTCCGTCCTCCAGACAAGCCGGACCCGCCCGCCAAGGTTCCGGCCCTTTCGGACGTGAGGCGTTCCGGACTGACGCTGTCCTGGTACGGTCCCACCTACGATGGCGGCAGCGCCGTCCAGACCTACCACCTGGAGATGTTCAACTCTGTGGACCAGAAGTGGACGCCGCTGGTGTCCTGCAACAGCACATCCTACAACGTCCAAGTGCGTCCGCCTGCAGCTCTCTGACCACGCCTTGTCTGCGTTTGCGTCTTTGTCCGTCATCAACCTTTCTCAGGCCGCCGGGTCCTTGCCCCCAAGTCTTTGCCCTCGTCCTCGTCCCTTTTCCGTGCAGATGACCCGTGCGTTTCTCTTTCCGTGTCTTCGACACATGACGGTGACTCCCTTCGCTGGCTGGGCACTTGTACGAAAATCTCAGCGATCACGTTTGTTGGGGCGAGTGGCGGTCAGATCGACGTCGCCCCGCTGAAGCCAGATACCGCCATGACCAATTGGGTGCAGGGGGCGGCAAGGGGTGTCTTGTCTCTGGGATGCAGCAGCCAGTCCAGTCGTACGTTGGAGGGCCGGGGTGTGCCGATAGCTCGAGCGCAGTTCCGTGACCCTGAACTTGCCAACCACATCGACCGCGGGGAACCCCTCGCTTCGGTCTAGGATCACAGCCTTGTCCGCCAACACGGCCATGATCGTGTCCCCCGTCTCGTCCCCTTTGCGTCCACCTCCAGAACCTTCTTCCGGAGCGCCAATATAAGTTCCGCATCCGAGCGGAGAACATCTACGGCATCAGCGAGCCGAGCGCCGAGTCCGAGGACGTCACCGTGGGCCTGGTGGATGACAACGGTGAGGACACGCCGGCAATGCGTGCGGAAGCGGCGTGACCGTGAGTCGAGTAACGGGTTGCGTTCTCTACTTCCGTTGACAGAGAACCAGGAGGAGGCGGAAGAGGAGGAGGATGGTACGGCTACTCACGCTTCCTCTCTGAACAAAACGGTTTTGTCGCCAGCTGACGGTTCTTTTGGGATGTTTTCACGATTCAAATCCAGTCGGACTTCCAAGTCAGCGCTTTCAGGGATTTGCGCAAATGCAACTACTGGGAAACTCCACTTGACTTTGCTGGACTTGACTTGAACTACGTGGACATGCTCATGACTTAACAGCTTATTAAAATCGGCATTTTCGGTTGGGCGTTGACCGGTGAAGACAGAAAGGTCATCGGGGGTGGGGGGGGCTTGGGACTGAAGTCATGACTCGACTTGACTTTTGATCGATGGTTAAAACTTGGACCTTGCTCATGACTCGCACGTGTGTGACGTCGGTTGGGCCACGGGGTTGTTCGTTTGAGTGCTCTGACAAGGTGTTCCCCGTGTGGCAGACTCGGAGAAGGAGCCGGACTACAGGCAGGTGACGGTCCGAACCGACGTCAAGGTGAAGGAGCTGTACGACGTGGAGGAGAGGCTGGGAACGTAAGCTCCTTTCAGCACGCGCAATAAACGACATCCGTGCGGGGATGCGGCCTTTGGTCCGTGGGGCAATAGTGGGGGGGGCGATCCGGATCCCTATCCTGCGACTCTGAGGGCGGCATCCTGGCGTCCGATGAAGCTCGCCTTTGTGGAATATGAACGTGGCCGCAAAATGCCGCCGTTTTGATCCATCCCGGGCGGCCATTCGGCTACTTGTCGTCCGGTTGCTCAGGTCGACGACCAATCACGGCTCAGCATGCGGCCGTCACGTGACCACCCTCGGGAAAACCTCGCCACGCGGCGTACAAATTGGCCAGAGCCATAGGCGTATCAAAGGCGGACGCGGCTGAATGTTCAGCAAGCAAGACGGAAGCGGGGCGGTGGCCGTTTGCTTTTTGAAAATCTGCGATATCGCACAACTCAAGCCTGGATTTCCCGATCTTGACTTTTGAAAGCCACGGCAGCCAACTTGAAAGGAGGCAACGTGCGGTTTCTCACCAGATGTGTTGGTGTCGCAGGGGCAAGTTCGGTCAGGTGTTCAAGCTTGTGGAGAAGGCCACCAAGAAGGTGTGGGCGGGCAAGTTCATCAAGGCGTACTCGGCCAAGGACAAAGACAACGTCCGGCAAGAGATCGGCATCATGAACAGCCTGCACCATCCCAAGCTGGTCCAGTGCGTGGACGCCTTCGAGGGAAAGTCGGACATCGTGGTGGTGCTGGAGATGTAGGGCGCTTTTGGAGTTCGAGGCGCTCTTCACATGACTTGTGACTCAACTTCGACTTGAGACGCGACTGGACGGATTCGATTCTTGCTCACTTCCGATGCGCCGTTGAAAAATTCCCACTACCGCGTCCTTCCTGACTAGGCTCGCGTTCACATCGAAGGATCATTTCCAGGCTGAAATAAAACTCAAGGTTTGGGGAGGTGGGAAGTCAGCCAGTTGAGCGCGAGGGTCTCACGGGATTCAAACCGCCAAATGAACTGTGAGCCGGCTGCGCTAACCGCTTGGTCGGCAACCTCCAGATTTGATTTTGATCCCCCCCAAAAAATGCGGCAAGGTCGCCACCAAGTTAGCAGGCTCTGGGAGCCATCTTGCGGTGTCTCAGGGCATTGTACAAGGAGCACAAAACTACCGCGAGAACCACAGAGAGGTTATTTCTCAGCAGATATGGGAGGTAGTTCTGCCCAAAAAATTAAAAAGGACAAATGAGAACTGCCAACATGAAAGCGTTACCTGTAGTCTCCTAAAAAAAAGGGACCTGCTAGCAATTGTGTTGATCAATCCAAGTCGCCGTCAATTTTGTCTTTGGCGAGTGAAGTCAAATCAAGTCCCGCGGTAAGTCGCGTCGCTTACCCGCGGGATCCGGCCGGCCTCGGTCAAGACACAAGTCCGGTAAGGCCCGGCAAATCAAATTATCAGCACAAGATAAAAAGACTCTAAAAGACCGGACTGGACCTTCTGATTGACCAGCGACTGGACTTTGCCGAGACGAAAGGGCTCCCTCGAGTGACTGGCCTTCCTGTGCCGGACAGGATCTCGGGCGGCGAGCTGTTTGAGCGCATCATCGACGAGGACTTTGAGCTGTCGGAGCGCGAGGTGATCAAGTACATGCTGCAGATCGTGGACGGCGTGGGCTTCATCCACAAGCAGGGCATCGTGCACCTGGACCTCAAACCGGAGAACATCATGTGCGTCAACAAGATGGGCAGCAAGATCAAACTCATCGACTTTGGCCTGGCCAGGCGGCTAGGTGACCTTAGCCTGCTCCGAGACTTCAGACGAGCGCCCAGTCAACCCGGGAGTCGCCCCCTAACCCGAGCGACCCTGCTCTTTTGTCTTCTGCAGAAAACGCTGGGACCCTCAAAGTTCTGTTCGGAACGCCCGAGTTTGTGGCACCTGAAGTCATCAACTACGAAGCCATCAGTTACCCCACCGACATGTGGAGCATCGGCGTCATCTGCTACATTCTGTGAGTATCGCTCGCGCGGACAGGACCCGAGTCACCCGCTTCCTCCTGGCGCCAAGGCCAGGCGGTCATCTGCCGGAGGTCGTCGGTCACGCGTTACCGAGGTCATCCGGCATCAGTAGCGCAGAGTATTCCGCCCCTTGCTCTCGCAGCGGCTTCGCGAAGGAATCTCGTAGCGCGGCCCGAGCCCTCGGTTGACCTGGGTTTCTCCCCGTCAGGCTGAGCGGGCTGTCCCCCTTCATGGGCGACAACGACAACGAGACGTTGGCCAACGTGACTTCGGCCACGTGGGACTTTGAGGACGAGGCCTTCGACGAGATCTCAGACGACGCCAAGGACTTCATCACCAGGCTGCTCAAGAAGGACATGAAGTCAGCCCGCTTTCACTCGCACACTTTTATGGCGCGCTCGATGTCTCCGAGCGAGGTTGTCACTCGGGCTCGTTTCTGACGTGGTGGGCCTCTGGTTTGCGTTGGCAGGGCGCGCCTGACCTGCCCCCAGTGTCTGGAGCACACCTGGCTCAAGCAGGACACCAACACCATGAAGGCCAAGAAGCTGTCCAAGGAGAGGATGAAAAAGTACATCCTGAGGAGGAAGTGGCAGAAAACGGGCCACGCCATCAAAGCCATTGGCAGACTCTCGTCCATGGCCATGATGGCGGGCGTCCACGCCAAGAGGGGCTCGCCCACCGAAGGTACGCTCGGAGTTGAAAAGCAAAACACGGCAGAAGCCTTCAGCAACGGGGGGGTTGCGCGTTGCCCTCCTGATTCAAAGCTGAGGCGGCCGCCGCCCGTTGTGCGTTTCAGAGGACAACCGCTTCCTGGAGTGCTTGGAGCTGGAGCAGAAGGCCGAGTGCAAGCCCAGCTTCAGCGCCGTCATCCAGGACGTGGAGGTCGTGGAGGGCAGCGCCGCGCGCTTTGACTGCAAGATCGAAGGTAGCCGAGCCCGCCGTTGAGGCCGCCCACTCCGGGCTTAACCGCGTGACCCGTCGGCAGGTTATCCTGACCCCGAGGTGGTGTGGTACAAGGACGAGCAGCCCATCAAAGAGACCAGGCACTTCCAGATCGACTACGACGAGGACGGAAACTGCAGCCTGGTTATTTCTGAGGTGACCAACGCCGTCATCGCCTTCAACAAAGCGCGCTAACCCTCAAACCTCAGCCCGAAATCCTCAACTTTGGGGGCGTCGAGACTTTAGTCACGTTCCCCAAGAAATCCCGTGAAAGTGTACCCCAAAGTTTTGCAGACACTGTCCGTTGGAAGACTTGAGCCTTTTCTCCCGACTTGGTTTCCGTCACAGGTGTCGGGCGACGACGACGCCAAGTACACGGTGAAGGCCGTCAACAATCTGGGTGAGGCCACCTGCACCGCAGAGCTGCTGGTGGAGGTCATGGCTGGAGAAGGGAGGAGGAGGAGGAGGAGGAGGAGGAGTGAGCTTCACAGCTGCCGGACTCTGGTGGGGGCAAGGTGGGGGCTGCTCTGACAGGAAGTGGCACACTTGTGCTTCCTGCCCAGAGACCAGGACGAGGGTGCCCGGAAAACCACCGAGGTGGATCACGTGGAGTCGCGGCCAAGTTAGCGCCAACGGCATCCTGGTGGCGATGATGTCTCTGTCATGTCATCCGCACTTGTTTGAGGTCCCTTTGCGCACAAAGTCGGGCGGCCCTTCCGGCTGACCCGCCTCCATCGATACGGTCACCGGGGTTATTGATCGAAGGCGCCCGCTGACGCGTTTCCTTTAGCTGCCTGTTTGCTGTGTTCGCACGTGCCATCAACAACGAGACGCCCGCCCATCATCGGTAGCATTAACGCTACGATCAAAGCGATGGGAGAAATCCGAGCTCGACCCCATCCCTGCGCTGGCCCCAAAACAGGACGCGAGCCCAAACGCACACTGCGGAGAATCCACAAACCTAAAAGTGGGCGGTCGCTTTCTGGGTCGGTTCGTCACACCCGTTGCCTTGTCGTGAGTTCCAAGCCCTCCACTCGCCCCCGCCTTACAAACACACACACTCTGCACACATTGCTGCACTTTCTTTTGGCACACTCGACACGTCACGTGTGTGTGTGTGTGTGTGTGTGCACGAGCGCCCTTGCGTACTTCAAATTTGATTTCACGCCCATGTTTGTCCAAGCATCAGTTGCGTACTTCGAAGGTTTGTACAAGTCTATAGCGGGTTTAACGGCACAATTGTACTTCCTCACACGGAACCCATAAAAGAATCACCCCCCCACCCCCACCAAGATCACAAAGCACTGACCCACTTTTGACAAGTGCGCCGCCGTGATGACGACAAGAACACCTTTTATTTCTATAGCGCGAGGAAGGGAAAAAACAACAACACTCAAAGGCACTTTGCATGGTAAAAGACAATGTCAAATAAAGAGCAATAAATAAGGAACAAAATCCCCCAAACAAGACGATGGTCATTAAAAACGATGGGGGTGCGACAGCGTGTCGAGATAAATCAAGAAAAAAAATTAAAAAAGGTTGTTGCATGAAATTGGATTGATTTCTTCCCACTTGTGTCTTTCTTCCTTGGATTGCTTTGTCTGCACTGCTTGCGCTCATCTTTCAAACGCAATGATTCCATTTTGTTGTTGTTGTTCTCACTAAAAAAAAAAAAAAAACAAAACAAAACAAAGCAAAACATGTCTCGCCTTTTATTTGACCCCTCTCGATCTGGGGCCGGCAACCTTTTGGACCCGGTTCCCTCTGCGGTTTCCAAAGCGCTCTGGTTACATTTCACAAACGAACCACGCCATCGTCACTTCCTTTTGACGCGCGCCCGCGCTGACGTTTTTCAAGTCGCGCATTTTCCACGCATGTCTCGTTTCATCACATGAGTGCAAGCGACAAACTCTTGGATGCATCCAAAAGCGACACTCGGCCATGATGAGGATGAGAGGAGGAAGTCGCAGTTGACTGGAGCTCAACAAAAGCGAGCCGTGTCCACAAACGGCATTTGGGCGTTGCACAATGCCAACTTTGAATGGGCGGGACGATTTGGGGGCATGAGCGCATCCCGACGCTTCTTTTGCTCGCTCCGTCATCATCGGCAAGACCTCGCGCCAGAGGCTTTTGGGAGTTGTGGGAGGACATGCTTTTGTTTTTTTACATTTTTTTTGGGGGGGGAGACTGAAACCAAGTTTTTTAGGAAAACGTGTTGAAAGAAAGCAGAATCATTTCAAAGAACAACAAATGATCATCCGAACAGACAAAGGCTACATGACTGGTCCACACAAGGACAAAATGAAAAAGAAAACAACGCGCTTACGTTACAAATTGGGGGGGAGTGAGCCAGCCTGTCGTAATTGAGGCAGAGCATCAACGCGGCGCAGAGAAAAAAAAGTGTGCCGACGGCTTGGATGAGCGCGGTCTCGCCGCTTCCGAGGCGCCATTGACCAACCCGCCAGTGGCTAATTTTTGTTAGCTTGTGACGAGCTCCCCTGGCGCCTGCCGTTCCTGCACGTGAGCTAACGATGCTAACACGAGCGTGTCCAGTTGAGGAGGAGCGGGAAGTCGTCCGAGGTGCTTCGGCAGGCCCCACCGCTAAACGTCCTCGAAGCTGTTTGGACGACGTCACGTCGGACGGGGCTCCCGCGGAGAAGAGAGGAAGGAACTTGCAAAGTCGGACCGCCACATCCACAGCTGCGCATATTTCAGCCTCATACAAACAAGAGCTGCAAACGTTCTCCTCGTCCCAACAGGCGCAGTCGGGGGGGGGTGTCATCATATCTCGGGCCTTTCATGCCTGGACCTTCTTGTCTGGGCCACTTTTGGGGGTTGGCCAGGCCTTTCCACTGACACCTTTTCAATCCCTGCCCCGCCGTTGGCAGAAGTCCCCCGAGGATCAAGGCAGGAGGAGGGCGGAAACTTGGACGGAGCCCTCGATTGAAGATGACGTGGCGCGGCAGCTCAGCGCTTATTCTCGCGCCAAGGCGGTTCACGTTTCACGCAGGAGTGAATTCAAGTCCAAGGCTTGAGGATGCCGCCAAAAAGGCGCAGGCGAGTTTTCGACCCGCCGGGCGTCTTAAGGCCGCTGATGCAGATGCGTCGATCCAAACGTGGCGGCAACCAGGGCGGCCTTACCTGTCGATGTTGCCGTCCGGCCGGCGGTGCTCGGTTCAGTAGGGAGCGAAGAGGGCAGAGCCTTGACTGGCTCTGATTGGTCCGGGCGCAGGGTGAGCTACGGAGCCGGTCGAGGAGGCGGGCGGCGGCAGCGAGGTCAAGTCGGAAGACGTGCTCACCTCCTGATGACAAAGCAAGCGCGGAAGGCAACACGCAATGATTCCCTCCTTTTAACAGCAAAACAACAACAACAAAAAGCCACGCCTACTTCTGACGTGAGCTCGCCGTGGTCGTGTGCGGGGCGAGTGTTTGCGTGGGCTCAAAATAGGGGGAGCGCAACCTTTTTTTCTCCTTCCTTTCAAGTGTCAGACGTTGCCCGCTATCTCGTGCCTGGTCTGAACCTAGCGCGAGAGTGCTAAAGCTGTCAAATAAGTCGACGGGTCCGAGTTTTGATTTAGGATGCTAATGCTCGTCTGTTGTAACAGCGGCGGCGTTAGCCTCGAATCGCGTCTGTAACGTTCGAGCTCTCGCCCGCTGGTGATAGCGGCGAGTAAGCTCGTGACGTTCGCTACGACAGCTTGCGTGATGCTAACGCTAACGTGCGCCGTTTGTCTGAAAGGACACTGACCATGCGTTGACTTTTGTTGAATTTGGGCTTGGTCGGCCTCCCCGCCAGGCGGTCTTTGTGCTTCCTGCTGGAGATGTGCTGCAACGACAACAATCAACGGCAACGAGTCAGACGATGCTAACGTAGCAAGCGGCTAACGGGAGGAGCGTTCCGTCACCTGCTTGAGTTGAATCTCCGAGTTGACCTGGATGTTGCAGGTTGCGCAGTGGAAGGTTTTGATCTGAGGAGCGGAACCCTTTGAAGGCGCGCCGGCGGGGGCGACTTGACCTTGGCGCCGGCTCGCGGCAACGCTTTGACGGAAGGTGAACCGCTGCGGGCGTCCAACATGGTCTTGTGCTTGGTGCCTGCGGGCAACAAGACGAGGGCGTGGAAGCGCGACGTGCAACGGAGCGCCTTCTCAAGAAGACATTTTGAGGGAGGGGCGAGGCCAAGGCGACGGCGAGCGGCGCCGTTTGCGGGGACTTTGACAACGATCAGCCGTAAGCGGCGACGGCCGTCTGACCTGAATTGTGGGCCTCCAGCTGCATGAGGGAGTTGACGGAGACTTTGCAGAGCGAGCAGTAGAGCAGCTTCTTGGCCCGCTCGGCATCCCACTCGCTGGCGGGCGGGGCCGCTTGGCCCGCCGCGCTGCTGGAGGAGGCCGCTTCTGCGGTGACAAAGAGAGGAGTTGAATAAGGGCGTGGGTCTCCGACGGGGCTTTGCGGCGCTCCCTCCCTCCCGCAACACACCCCGAGCCAAACCATCATCACATTTGGCGGCTAACTCAAAGTCGCCACTGGAATTTAAAGAGTGAATATCGGAAAGTCGTCCACCAAAGTCAACCTGTGCTGCGACCGGCGCTCGTTGCCGTCGAAGCGGCGGGGCCGGCATCGCCGTCTTTGGCGGCCGTGTCGACCGACGCCTCGACGTGCTCCTCCTTGCTCTGCTGCATCTTCAGCTTTTTGGCGTGACGGCTGCCTCGGTAGTGCGCCTCCGCCTGCGACTGTGAGCACACACGCGGCGTCAAAAACAATGCAGGTGTTCTCTCTGCAGCAAAGGGGGGTGTGGCCTCACTCACGTCCGAGTTGAACTTGATCTGGCAGACGCCGCACTTGACCGGCTGCGTGCTCCTCCTCGCCTTGGCCCCGCCTCCGCGGCCGCCGAACGTGTGCTTGAGCACCGCCTTCTGCACCGGGTCCATCTGCAAGCGTGCGCACAAGCTGACAAAACTTGACGACGCTAGCCGCTAACGTTAGCATCCGGAACTCCCACAAAAGCCGGACATCAATCATGACAATGTCATACGGGCGCCAGCTGCTAAAGTCGGCGTCATTGACTCAGACGCAAAAAAAAAAAACAAACAAAAAAAAAAACATTCACTAAGCATTCGTGCCGCATCGATCCAACTTTTAGCATTTGGATCGTCTGCTGAAAGTTTGATGGAGCAATGGAGTTGGATAAAAATAAAAATCAATGTATGAAAAGTAAGCGCTAGTGTTCGCCTCATTGAGCGACAACTATCAGGGGACACAAGCATCGTTAAATGACCCGTAGAAAAAGTGGCCGCTAACGTCAGCGTCGCGACGTGACACTTCAGATCACGAGACTGCCAGCGGAGTGCCAATATGCAGTTTGGACGCACCGCGTTGAAATTTGGGAAAAGATGAGGCGCAGGTGGAGCAGCCGTGTTGTTGTTGTTGACAGGAAAATGCAGGAAAGGTTTCATCATGATCCCGCCTTGTCCTCCGGCGCCGGCGAGCAGGCCTGGTAGGGCGGCGGCCAGCGTGGCGCACATGTTTCCTGACAAATGCAAACAAACCAGAGTACTTGATTAGTTCTTCAACTTCTTCCAACTTTAAAAACATCTTTTTTGTTCTTTTGTTGCAAAGTAGTTTTGAACAGTAGGGTTTTTTTTTTACTTCAATATTTCAACTAACTGTTTTGTATATTTTTTTCAATTCTTGAAATTTTCTTGGGACTATTTTTGGAAGTACCCAATAGGATTTTTGGGGGGGGGGCGGGGGGGTCTGCTCTAAATTTATTTTTAAACTTTTATTTGTATCTGTTGGATTTTCCTATTATAAACTTTTTTTGTATCTGTTGGATTTTCCTATGATAAATATATATCTAGATATAGATATAGATATATATTTATAATATAATAATATTGCACTAGTGGACGATGGAGGAAGCGGATGAATCCACGGTTTCGATGGAGTTGCCATTTTGTCCTGGAGCGCCCTCTGCCGTCGACCAAAAGTGACATCAAAGTGCCGCCAGGGCTCGGCAATGTCAAAGTCACGTGACCAAGGGTAAGTTTCACATGAAAACGATTCAGACTTCCCACGGATCTGAACAGCCATATCGGATTGGCCCATGTTTTGCATATTTGCTGAATTTCTTTGAACGAACGTCATGTCGTCATTGATCACATCGTTGCGTGACAACCTATAGCCGAAGTTTTTCTCGCATAGCGATTCACCCGTGGCGCCCCACCACTTTGAGATGCGCTCGGCGAGCCCGATATCCACAAGCCCCCTCGCTAAGGGGCATCGTCGAGGAGCCGAGAGTGTGACAGACGAGTTCGCAATTGACAACATTTTCATCCGTTTTGCGTAGAGGCGCGATCAAGACGTCAGACGTCGGTCTTACGCCGATGTCGGATTCTCCAAAGAACGTACGCCGTCGGCTGAAGCGACCGCGGCGACCTCGAGTCGCTCGCTATGGCTGACGCCGCGGCGTTCGTGGCTCAAAGCCTTCAAAAAGCGTCTTACCTTCGTGTGCCGGGCAACAGCAAATGGCCTCCGTCTTGTTTGGATTCCACGGCGCTCGCTGGACGCCGGGCTCCGTGGGAAAGCGCTGGAAGCCGGCGTCGCTGTTGTAGCGGTTCGCTCCGGGGCCGAGTGGCGCGGCGTAATGGTCGTTGTAATGCTCGCTGGCACCTTGGTTGTAGTTCTCGTTGGGGTGCGCGCTGTAATTGGCGTTGTATTGCTCGTTGTAATGTTGGCTGTAATGCTGGTTGGTGCTACTCATCGTTCTGGGGAACTTGGACTTGTCTCTCCCGTTGTAGCTCCTCATTTCTCTGCCGTCGTCGAAACTGCTCCAGCGTTTGCGTCCGTCCATTTTCCCGCTGTTGCGCGCAGAACGGGAAGTGAACAGAGACGTCTCTCGGCGAGCACGCGCGCGTACGGAAGTACGTCATCGACAGCGTCCTTCTTGAAGAAGAAAATGCAAAGCACCGAAAAAGAAAGGGAGAAAAAAATGTCCCACCCCGCGGCAGAGCCACGGGCACATACAGCATATGAGGGGGCTAACAATGCCGCATAATCGCGGTGGGGAGAAGTGAAGCCCGTGGGGAAAACGGCCCGGCGGCCATCTTACGTTGCCACTTGTTCAGTGTTCGTCAGATGAATTTTCGCGCTGCGCTGCAATGTCCACAAACTGTAACGGCCACGAACTTTGACATTGCTGTCATGACAATATTAACCGCACCGTTTATAATGTTTCTTACCAAGTTTGGAATTCACAAATGTAAACTTTCAAAGACAAAGCTTATCAAACTGGAACAACCGTGACGGCTATTCGCAATTTTTGAAGCCTTTCAAAATATTTTAGCTCCGAGGAAGAGTGCGATGATGATGATGATGATGACGACGAAGAGTCAACAAATGTCGGTCGCTGTTTGTTGCACATGGAGCATATTTGAAAATAAAGCTGATTTGACTTGACAAAGCCGAATTGAGTGATCGTTGGTGAGGGAGGTAGAAGTCGAGATGGCCATTTGTGTGGTCGCGATATGTTCTGTTGCATTTGATCTTGTCTGGCCATCTTTGACCAGTGATAAATTCGCCCCAAGGACATGTAAACATGTTTCAAAAATGAAATGTCAAAGTCCTTATTTGAAACAAATGATTATTATTGTCGTCTTAAGTCATTTCAGTTTGAAATCACACTCTGGCTCATTTTTGACCCAGGTGTGTAAACTTGATGTAGGCATATAAAACTAATTCTTGTAAGAAAATAGAGAAAATGATCGATCGTAAGGGGGAAAACCCAACAAGGTACAGTACTTAAAGAGAGAAAAAAAAATGGGTTGGCGGGAAATTTGAGACCATAAAGAGTGGTGGCGCGTGTTGTTTTAATGTCGATCTGAGCGAAACATCCATTCCGTCCATCCACAAGTTGCGCAGAGTGGAGCCAACTTGTTGGAAAGTCACTCGCTTTGGCTGAGAAATGTCAGAGCGGGCCGAGGATTTGCGGCAAGACACACGTGACTCTTGCAAAATGATGAGTCGCTTTGGTGTGATCAGGAATCTCCTGCCGGAGGCCCACCTCAGGCTCAAATCAGGGCCCCCACTAAAACGTGAGTCGGAGAGCTCCGACGCGAGGGCGGGCTCGCCGAGCGGAACGCAAAGGTGGAAAGTGTTGTCTTGCAAAAGCATTTGTGGAAAAAGCTGAGGGGCGCGGCAGCGGCAGGTCTTCAGCGCCGCCTCCTGTCGTCCCGGTTGCCGTCTCGGTTCTCCTTGTTGCGCTCCTCCGCTCTGCCCCTTCCCCGTTTGTCCTCTTCCCCGTGGCTCCTGTCCTCCCTCCCCCGCTCATCCCGCTCCCTTTTGCGCCTCGCCCTCTCCTCTTGCTCCTGGTCATCTCCTTCCCGCCGCCCACGGCTTTTGCCGTCCCCCCTGGGGTCGGGCATCTTCGTCTGCGGCTTCCTCCTGCTCGTCGCCGTCTTCCTGTCGCTTTGTCCTTTCTGCTTCCCCTTCTTTTTCTTCTTCTTCTTGCGTTTGGCGTCCGAGTCTGGAGGGGGAGTCAAGACAAAACAGCTGTCAATCATTCGGTAAGGGTGACAGACTGGCGACAGAGGGAGAGAAGTGGCGCCCAGTGGCTGACAGTGGAATTACAGGAAAAACAAACAGGAGGCGGCACAACGGAGGCAATAAGAAAGAAAAAGAATGAAATTGTCTACCGGCTGTAAGAACACCTGCAGCGTTATGTTAACGTGACGGTGGCACGTGGAGGGGATGCTTATAGCTAACAAAAGGCGGACGCACCTGAGCTGCTGCTGCTGCTGCTGCTGGACGAGGACGACGACGAATCTGATTCACTGGACGAGGAGGAGTCAGACGAGGAGGAGTCAGAGGAGTCGGACGATTCCACTTCTTGGTTCTGAGTCATGATCATCTTGGGGGCGTTCTTCAGATGTTCCCTCAGCTCGTCCCTGGAACAGCACAAGTGAGGCACCTTTGCTAAGTTGCTGCGCATGCAGATGCACCTCGTTAGCGTGTGTCCCTTACGTGAGTCCTCCCAGGCCGATGGAGGTGAAGAAGTTGATGGCGAATCGTGTGTTCCTGGGATTGTCGCGAGGGAAGAGACCTTCAAAGAAGCTCTGCAGCGTCCTGGGAGACAAACAAAACTCGTGAGACGTGAATCGCTTGCGTCGTAACAAGTTTGCAGCTCAAATCAAGCGCCAGTGTTTCTCAACTGCAGTCTGGCAAAGAGCGGGGCGCAACTTCTCTTGGGGAAACAACAGCCGCAAAAGACCAAGTCAGTCATTCCCAATTGGGCAGCTGGGTGAGGAAAACGCACAAGGACTTGAAAACTTCCAAAATCCCTTCGACTGCACATCCCACGGCACGTCAAATTCTGTCAAGCATCAGCGCGCTTCATTTGCGGATGCTCCGAAGTAGGTTCCCACTTTTTCAAAGGACTTTTCAATCAGGCGTGTGCAATTAGGAAAGTCGAGATCTTTTGTGACCATCGTTCATTTGCCCGGTTGCGAGCGCTTCTTCATCCGACGGCGCAACCGGCTTTCGGAAGCGATGAGCCCCAAAGCCAAAAAGCGCGGCGGGCACCTACATGTCTTTGAAGCGCTGGTTGAGCCTGGGCAGGCCCATGTAGGCGCAGAGCTCCTGGAAGAGAATCTTGACAAAGATTCTGCTGGATGAGGTGGTGGTCTCCTCGCTGATCTTGATGCACTCCAGGACCTGAAAGCACAAGCGCGCGCCGCCGCAAAGTCGCCTTCAAAAGCACAACACGCCCTCATAGCGGCACTCCGCAAAACGCACACGCGGGAATTACGTCCCTGAAAAGTGGCCCGATTGCAGCTCGTTGTTTTCCAAAATAAGCCGGCGTTACACCTGGCCGACAATTGACAAAGACTCCATTGACAAATTGTGTGACATGGCGGAAATTTGGAATTTTGACAGGGAGATTTGCAAAATAAATAAATAAAAATCATAATAATTCAAATAAAAATGAAAGTCGGATTCTAGATCAGCCCCGCCAAACATTTTCTGTTGACCGGTGTAATCGCTTAGTTGTCGCCTACTCCTCGCACCTCCCACGTTTTTGCCAAGCGTAACATTACACAGTACTTCCCAGGGGACCTTGAACTTTGGTGTTTTGTTTTCTGCTGTGGCAGCCATACGTTTATGCATGGATGTTTTCCTCATTAAAAAAAAAATAAAACAAAAATAGCTTTTTGGGGCGGTGCATGTCATCAGGTCAGATGAACGCGTGTGTGTGTGCGCACTTACACTCCAGGGGACGGAGTCGGTGTAAAGGAGGTGAGCAAAGAGTCTGGCCACGTTCCTCAGCTTGTTGGTCTCCAGCCGGTGGATGGTTTCGTACTGCTCGGCAAAGATGGCCTCAAAGCTCTCCATGTACTCCTTCTTCAGCAGGCAGAACCTCTACACAAACAAGTGAGCCAGACACGACGAGGGCCGCGAGTCTTTCAGTGGTCGGGGGAAACGAGCCAAGACTGAAGCCGGGCGCAATGTCAAAAGGTGCGTGGGGCGGGCGCGTGGAAACGGCCGCACTCGCGGCCGCGCCCACCTGATGAAATTCTGGCTGAAAACCAGATGTGCGAGCGTTTTGCCGCCAGTCTCAAGTCGGGACGCTTGGTGTCTTTTGACTACGTTGACGGCGGTCCCCTGCGCATTTGCAAATGTCGCCCATTTGTGGGTGGACTGGGGGAATCTGCCCATGCTTAATTCTGTGATGGGTTTTGTTTTTTTGCCCTTGCAAACTGGATGGCAGCATCATGCTATTCACGGTCGGGCTTGGTTCCGAACCTCACAAGTTCTGTCGACCCGAAATACGTTTCAATGGTGCGGAAGCGGTCAAACTATACACAGCGCTGGTGTATGCGTGCGTGTGTGTGTGTTTTTTTTTTTTTTTTTAATATGGGCTCCCTATACGGACGATTTTCAGACGTCACGGGTGGATCCGGAATATAGCCGCACAACAACGGGGCTCTCTTCTACAATCTACACGTCTCACCCCTGCCAGCAGGCCAAAGAACTTCTCATAGGTCCTCTGTTGAGCACAGCAGTCCAGAATCATGTTGCAAAGCTCCTTCTACACACACACACACACACACACACACACACACACACACACACACACAAATGTATTGACAGGTGAGCGGTGTGTTCACAAACCAGAACGCCTGCTTGTCTGTCAAGCGCACGTGTGCGCGGGCGTGCGTGTGTACCGTCTGAGTGTCGGGAAAGTCCATCTTGATGAGCTTGTGAGCACACTCCTCAAAGTCCAAACTGCACAAGGAAGGAAGTCAAGATGCAACGCGGCAAATTTGGGCTGCGTCCACACAAGCGTCACATGCTACGCGCTACGCTGCGCTTTCCGGACATCGACTGAACATGAGCATCTGGCTTGAGCCACCTGGATTGAATGACGAGGTAGATGGTTCTCCTGAAGGCCACCAGGTTGACCTCCGTCTGATCCAAGATGGTCACCTTCTCGTCTGAGGACACGCAAGCCGCAGTCAGATGGCGACAGGCGTCACGTCAACAGAGAGGAAGAAGGAAAATACCCTCACCTTCCCCTTCCTGCTGCTCTTCGCCGTCTTGCTCATCTTGGTCGTCCTCGCTGTCTCCTTCCTCGCCGGAGTCGCTGCTGCCCTCGTCCAAGATGTCTGCCCGGAGGACAAAGTCGGTTTACGCCGCGCGATTCCGCTGGCGCTGTGGCACTTTCAAACGGCTATCGCTGCGTTTGTATAGCGATCCGCGCTAGCGGCGGTGGAATGACGTTGCCGCTGTCCACATCCAACGATAGAGGCCTGAACGGCCTTCTTAAAACCCCGGCGCGGATTATTCAAGCTTCAGTCATCCCCTCGGCTGAAAGCCCGCATTACATAGACAAATAACTACGGGGAGAATACTTCCACCACCCCCTCGCCGGCACAGAGCGCATGTTGGCCGGGGTCTATGCGTGAGCGCGGCCAGACTGCGGGCGCTTCAATACGCGTCTGAGGCCTGGGTGGGATTTGGGCTCGCAAATTGGGACTGCTCACATGCCGCGGGAGGAAAAAGGAAAAATCGAAAAAATCAAGTCCATGTGGCGGCTGTGAAGACTTTGTGGGGATCCGTTGGAAGCACGCATGTGCGGCGACTTGCAGCGGGCGCTCGAAGCAAAGCAGAAAGTCAAGCAGCCGCAGCTTACCTCTCTTCAGCGTTTTGTACTTCTCCTCGTTTTCCTGGAAGTTGGGATCCAGCTTGAACACATCTAGGCGGGAAAAAAACAAAACACATGCACATTTTGGTCTTTGACAATGAATATCCTGCATGGTTCGTTTGGCTCATTGCAGCTACCCCCGCCCCAACAACATAGCCGATTTTTTATTTTTTCAAATCGAGAAAATAGAAGTCCAGAATGAGGTGCTCTCAACGCGCCATAATAACGTCCTCAAACAGAAGTCGAAGCAAGACTCCCGTCTGTGTGCAATTCATGGCACCGCTCCTTGTCGAGTGCCCGCCTCGGCCACCGGGTGGCACTATGGGAGAGCGAGACCGCCCCGCCGGCAATATTGGCGGGTCAAAAGAGTGGGTCAAAAGAGTCCGTCGGCAACTCACTGAGAACATCGTCGGTGTCGTAGTCGTCCTCCAGCGGCAGCATGTGTGTGAACTGGTCGTCCTCGTCCACCAGGTCCAGGCCCTCGGGGACGACTGGGTGGTCCTTGAAGCCGTCCTTGCGGATGGCGAACATCACCTCGATCATGTACTGCACGCGCTTGTCGATGGCCGACTCGTGCAGGACATTGCGCAGCCGCTCGAAGATGGCTGCAAACCACACGGCGTTCCGTGATCTCATCGGGGCAACAGACCAGCAAAATCCAAAGACTTTTCCGACCGCTTGGCGGAAAAGAAAATCAAGACGAGGCGGACGAGGTTTTCTTGAGGGAAGTGCCACTTTGACTACAAATACGACATCAGCTTTCTATCTCTTGTTGGGTGACCTGAAAATGGAATTTTCACCCACCTTGTATGACTGGAATTCGAAAAAGATTCTTTTTGTAAAAGTTGGTCTTTTTCGATCATTTTGTAGCTCGCATAAAGACACGAGGTCAACTGGAGTTGTCGTTATTGCGATGAAAGTAGCGGACAACTTTGATCTGAAGAGCAGGACTTTTTCTTACTTTAAAAAAAAAACAGCGGCAACGCCTGTATTTTCTGAGGACACGGTCTGCCGAGGTTGTGCCCAAATCGGCAAAGGCCACCGCAAGGGATAAGGCGGGAAAAGGTGGAGAGTCGATGGCGAAGGGCGAGCTCACCGTTTATGCCGCGCGGGGAGACGTCGGTAAGCTTGAGGCCGCACTCCTTGAGGAAGGCGATGGCCACCTCCACGCTGTCGTCGGTGGGCCGTTCCAAAAGCAGCGTCAGCATCTCCAAACATAGAACCTCGTGGGCCTGCTCGGGGGGGAGGGCGACGACACCAATACCGGGGGGCAGGGCGGGGCGGGGTGAGACAGAGACAAACCTGCCAACGGCGACAGCGGCTTTGGTCCGCACGTACCACGTTCTGGTTGATGAGGTGAGCCACAAATTTGGACGACGTCAGACATTGTTGCTGGAAAACACAAAGGTGCCGCGGCTTCTGAACATGTCGACTTCAAGGAGGTCTCGTCAAACGACGGCTCCCAATTTGGACTGAACAGCCACGGCGTGAGCACAACGGAAGAGCTACCATCCGCAATCCGCTTTGTGGCCTTCACAATCGCGTCAAAGAAAGCCCGCAGAAAAGAGCGCTTTGGCCCAAACGATGCGTTCCAAGCCCGAAAGCACCCCGATTTATGAATTGAATCGGGCGTGTCGGAGGAGGGAAACACGCAAAACTTTCAACGTGACGCACGCGCGGGTACCGGCGGCGTACCTTAATGTTGCGTCGGTATCCGCGCCTGAAGGTGAGGATGAGTCGCTTGAGGATGAGCTCGCCGATCTGCGGGAACTTGGAGTTGATGATGGCCACCACAGCGGCGTAGACGTGCGTGAAGATGGGAGAGGCCGCCTGCGCCTGCAGCACCGAGCGCGACAGCAGGCCCCTGAGCACACGCGCACCTCCGTTCGTTACTGTCGGGAGGTGTCGGGGTTCTTCTTTTTTTCCCGCAAGGCCCAATAATTGCCGTCATTTCAATGAAGACGATAATTTGAAAGTGACATCTCATGATCCCAACTGGAGTTCTTTCTGGAATGGGCTTGCCATTTTTTTTCATGCTTTGTTTCAATTTTGCTTCAGTAATCTTCATTTTGTTTTGTTTTCAACAAGATTTCAGTCTTCTTGACGTACTCGAAAGGGTACGTAGAGTACAGGATTGAAAATAAGAGTGGCCTTGGCAGGGCTCCAGGTGAACTTTCTTTGTTTTGTTTTGCGAGCAGCACAGTGGCCACTTCAGTGACATTTTCAGAGCACGCGCCCCAAAGCGACTTTTGTCCACGTAAACACGACTCAAACTTAGCTTGACTTTGTGACTGAAACAAGTGCTGACGTGTTCAAAATCAAGCGCAAGAGCTTGCCAATGACGCCGAGGACCAAGGACATGAAATGTAGTTGCGCTTTTGTTTTTTCTTGCGTTTTCATTGGAGTGACTTTGTTTGGTTTGCGCGTTGACGACGCGGGCGCGGGCTGACCTCCCCCTGACGATGTTCTCCTGCAAGATCTCCTGGATGATGTTGACGATGTTGGACACGTTGACTTTGTTGATCAGACCGTTGATGGACTTCTTCAGCGCCTCCCAGCTCATCCTCTGATAGGCCAAGCTGCGCGACGGCGGCGGAGATGTGGGGGCGGGCAGGGGCAACAGTCTCGGCCGCAGACGCAAAGAAGCGGCGGCCTACCTGCTCTTGTCGGTGATCTGCTGCTGCATTAGCCGCAACTTGGCGGGCGGGATGTAGGCGCCGCCCGTGCGCGTCAGGATGGGGTCCAGCTCCTCCTTCTTCTTCTTGGCCGGCGGCTCATTGGCTGATGCGGGCTGCCAGCGCGGGGAGCGGGACGGGCTGCGGCCGCGCCCCCGCCGGTCTCGCTCCCGGCGCCGCTCGCTGGCATAACGATCCCTGAGAAGAGACGGCCCACGTCAAAGGCCGAATCGGCCAAGTCCGAGACCTTTCCGTTCCGCAACTGCAATCCGAGCCTTTCATCGTCAGGGCCCATTTGTCACCGAGTAGGCTCACTCCTCACATTGCCGACCGGCCTTCTTACCGAGGGTGCCGACCTCTGTCGGAACCGCGACGCTCTCTGGAGCCGGATCGCTCCCGTCCTCTGGAGCGTCCCGCTTCTCTGGATCCAGACCTGTCTCGCCCGTGGCGCCTGTCTGGGCTTCCGGACCCGGCCCGGTCTCGTTCCCCGGATCCGCCTCTGCTTCTGGGTGGGGAAGCGTCAGGTTGTCCGACGTCGCGCGGCAGCATCTGCTCTACAGGCCTCTGCGAACAAGCACGGGCCCATGACAATCTAAACAGGAATCTCACTCACTGCGCCTCATCATCATGTGAGGGTTCCAATTTCCAGAGCTTTTTAGCCTTTGGGCTTCCACTTGACGCAAAATCAAAGAGCAAGCTCCCAAACTTGCCGCAGTTCTTCCCCACTAAGAGCATGTGACTGTTTATGCTGCTTTTACGCTGTTGTGATGTTATCGCAAGAGTCACTTACTTGGTCAACCGTTTATGTCGAAAGAATCTTTCTCTATTTGCAGATAGGCATTCATGATCCTTCAAATGCCACTTCAAGACATTTGAAGGATCAATTCAAGACATCCAAAGGCCTCGTTTGGAGATTCACGGATCGGGTCCAGAGGACGAGAGCGCCCCAGGTCGGCAGAGGCCGGCGGCCTCAGGGCTGAAGATTGGCGACTGCATTATAAGTCCCCCCCCCACCCACGATGCCACACCTCTGCAGACGTTTTTGAGATGCGCGGGAACCCTGCTAGTTGGCATTTGCAGCAGGAAAAACGGCGACGATGACGAAAACGCTCTGCCGCGGGTAGCCCTGCGCACCGTGATGTGAGCCACGCTGCTCCGCATCTTCCTCAAGGCGACGTGATCTTCGTCCTCACTGCTGCTGCTGCCGCTGCTGCTGCCACCGTCACTGTCGCTGCCGCCGGCATCGCCCTTTCCTCCTGCTCCTCTCTTCGGGCTCTTGGGAACGGAGGAATCCTGCTGGGGCGCAGTGTCCTCTTCAGACTCTGCTGAGGTCAGACACACACAAACACACACACACACGTTTGTGGAGGAGCCATCACACCTCTAATACAGGACACTGTGCCAAAAATGTCCGTAACACGATACAGGGCTCCAAAGTGAGCCCAACAAGGGCCGCGGCGAGCGGCGTAGCCTATCCCAGCTGTCTTCGGGAAGCAGGCGCAGGAACCCCAAACCAGTTGCCAGCCAATCGCAGGGCACACACAGTCGAACAACCATCCGCGCTCACACTCACACCTCGGGACAATTTGGAGCGTCGCCATGCATGTTTTGGGAATGTGGGAGTAAACCGGAGTCCTCCGAGAAAGCCCACCCAGGCACGGGGAGAACACGCCACTAAACCGGAATCGAACCCTGGACCTCTGCACTGGACCACCGGGCCACCAGGCATGCAAATGCTCCCATTTTTTCCATTCTTGCACCAATTTGAAGTCAACTGTTGGGAGTTGCAGACACATGCTGTAGGGTTGGCGTTGTCATCGTTTTAACAGAATGCTAGCTTTCTTCATAGATGCCACGGGGAAATGATACTCGGATCAGGGGGGTTGTCCGCGACTGGCGCCGGTCTCGCGCCAAGACATTCGACACACAAACGCGATGCAGACGTCGTGCCCGCTACCCAAGCCGACCAGAAAGCCAGCCGGTGTGCCGCAGCAAACATTATTCACCGTTGGCCGTCCGGCCATGACAATCCACTTACCACTGTGTCGTTCGTGAGCAGGGCTTGTGCTTGGAAGCTCCATTTCTGAAAAGACACAATCTGACGTGATTTATCCAGGCAGGAAACACGGACGCGCGATTCATCAACGCTCGCACGAACATAAAATATGGGAATTGCAAACTAGGTCGGACGTGGTCGCGACTTAATGGGCAACAACTTTTGTTCTCGTTTGATTTTTGGCGTTTCGCGGCCGTGTGCTAGCCGCTGCTCAAGCTAGCAGGCTAAGGCTCGCGGCGCCAAAATGGCCTCGCTCGCAGCGACTCACCTTTCTTTTCAATTCTTCTTTAGATACAAACCCCTCGTCTTCTGTCACCTTCTTAGGCTTTTGCCTGTTTAATCGCGCTTGAAAACATAAGTTTGTGGCTTTATTTCACCTCTCCACCAGAGAGGAAACACACCTACGGTAGATTATGAACGTCTGTCGATTCACTTCCGGGTCAGGTTGCCGCCAGTGCCGACAAAGGCAGTTAAAAATAAAACATTTATTCATTTATTTTCCTCTTTCGAGTTAATTTGAGGAGTCTCTGTTTAAATGTAATATTGCTAGCATGAAAAAAATACATTATCAGGATTACCCCGGACAATCGTTCGACCGACTTCCGGGTCACAGTTTGGTTCCGACTCATTGTTTGCTTTCGACTTTCACAAGAAGCGCTACATTTTAAGACAACAGAAACAACATGTATTCTTATTGTTGTAGTTTTCTTATCTTTTAGTAAGTCATCATTTATACGTAATTTTATAGTGAAGCAGTATAAACCATTTGGGTCAGCATACATTACGTTTTTCTTCTGTTTCCTTGGTGAAATTCTCAAATCAGAATTTAAATTCTTAAAACAACGTGTTCTATTTTTTTAACATGTGTCACACGTGTACATCAAAAAAGTAGTTTGCCATTTCTCCAAACAAGTTGCAAATGATTTCTCACATCCCCGCAAATGTCCACTTCTCTATTGTTTGTGACCTGATCAATTGCTTGCGTCCCATTGATCAACATGTATGAGAATGGGTCTCAGTTGAATTGTCTCACAGCCCATATTTTTGCATTGGTTGAGCGTATAAGTCTCGACATGAAAAACGACTGAACAAGTTGTCATCATATCCGTCCATCCATTTTCCAAAGCCCCCCATCCGGGTCAAACGTATTCCGATACATTGCCGTGAGACTTTTTTTCTTCCCTATGGCAAATCTTGACTTTTTCTAACGAGGGGAACTGCATGGAACATTCCTCTTCTTATTTGGTATTTGTAGCTCAGTGATGTCAGAATGCCTGTGAGGTTAAAGGTCACTCATCACATCAGTGTTAGTGGTCAGTGTGTGCGTGTGATGGTGAAAAGGTGAAGCAAACGTGACTTGAAACCAACAAAACTCGATTTTGGTTGGCTTCCTCCACAAGACTGACATCTTTTACTCTTTTATTTCAGAAGTTGAATACAATCAGCAATGTTCATTTGTTTTTTTTTTTGTTTTAATAAAACACAAGAAACAAACTTCAGCTTTCTTCATTTACAATTGGTAATTTAAAAAACGCTATTTCATTTTTTCAAATTAAATCATTTTTTAAAAGTATCCATCCATCCATCTATTTTCTGATCGGCTTTATCCTCACAAGGGTCGCGGGAGGTGCCGGAGCCTATCCCAGCTGTCTTCGGGCAGCAGGCGGGGGACACCTGGAACCGCTGATAATAATAATAATAATGATAATAATAATAATAGCAATAATAATAATAATAATGGTGTAGCGGTGCACTCGTCTGAATTGTGTGTGGGCGGCGTGGGATGGGTGCAAAGGTTGGTGTAAATGGTGGTTGGTCTCGATGTGTGCCCCGGGACTGACTGGCGACCAGTTTGGGGGTAGTCCGTCCGCCTTGCGCCCAAAGTATGACGGAATGTGGCGGAATGTGTTGTGGAGCGCCGGTCACGTGACCCTCCTCTGCGCTCGCGCGTGGGGCGCTCAATCGCGCGCACGCGCCAGTCCGGCGAGACGTCGTCGTCGTTGGCGCGAAGAGGAGAAAGAAAAGCAAGTGAAAGAAGCTCCTTCCGGGTAAGGCGACTTGAGACGCACTTCCCCAAACATTTGCCACCACTTCGGTCTTCTTGTCGTCTTGCCCTCCGCGTCTCCGATGCCGCAGGTGGGCGCGCGCGTGACGGCGACGCGCGCGGAAACCTTCGTCGTCATACCGCGGTCGAGCTTGCCAAATAGTGACGTGGAGCGACGGACGGGCGCTGAGCGGTGACACTTGGATGGAAGCGCCGCCGCCACATCGCGAAGCCGCGTCGGTGGGCCAAATTGGGAGAGCGGCGCCGGCACAGGCGCGCGGTGACGCCGGCGGCGGGGCTGCCGGAGGGCGAAACGCGCGGCACCGATTTCATCACGGTGGCGGTCAAACCCAAATCAACTTTTCATTGTCGGGACGGCATGTGACGTAATCTCCCGACCACATCCGCCCAAATCGCGCGAATTCAACCCGCGGCGTAACTAGGCAACTGCCGAAACAACTTTCTCACTTCCAAATGCTGTCCTGTCGCGGGACACGCCCGCGCGCCCAATCCAAACCTGCGCCAAAGAGTGAGACACGGCCCCAAATACTGTCACAGGCAGTGCCAGACATTGAGCTAGGTGCTTAGAGACGCTAACAAGTGTAGCAAACAGTGGAACGTGCATGTGCGGTCGTGGAAGAGGCAATGGCACTTTGTGAAACAAGCGCCATTCCATCTGCTGCGCTTCGCCTCGTGGCTAGAAACAAATACAATACTGGAGTGAGAAAGGCAACGCTTCATCCACAGCGCACAGAAGTCGTGCCAAACGGTGACAGTCGCTGTCTTATAGTGAGACTGGCAGGGTGACACAAAAAGAGACTGGCAGTGCCAAATAGTGAGCTCTACCCTTTTGCCGGCCGATGGATGCGATTCAACAGGAAGTGACGTTTGCCGCCAGCGTCTTTGACTCGTCGTCAACATGAGAAATGGCAAGAATGTCAACAAATCGCTGTCCTCTCCCGGTGTGGCATGGCACGCCAGTGGCCGAGTGGCTTTCCGCACGGGGGCGCGGCGGCACCCACGAAGGACCCAGGACTGCACCCGATGCCGGGAACCGATCGTCATTCATGTTCCAAAATCACACAAGTTGCAAAAGTTAGCATGTCAACTTTTTCCTTTGGCTGCACAACTTGAAGTCGAGCGAATAATATCTCCAAGCTCACTGTTTTGCAGCACCTTTCGCGATTCAGACTCATTGTTTCATGATTCGGCGCAGGCTCTCTCACTATTTGGCTCATTACTGAACACACATGTTCACTCGGCGACACCGCTCGTCTCACTCTTTGGACACATTGGTTGCGCTATTTGGCAGCGCTTTGCTCACGATTGCACACGCATGGCTCCGTTGTTGGCACCGCCAGGGTCGCCATTTGGCCTCGTGGGGAAAGGAAGCCCAACAGGCAACCCATCGCTCTAGACTTCCTCGGGTAGCGATGACAATCTGGGATATATGACGAGGATGACGTGTGAACAGTAACATCCGAACATCCGAAGAGCTGTTCTGGTAAGATGGGGTTGCTCGCCGCGTGCGTTTCTCACGAAATACCGCAGATGGTTATTTCCACCATCTAAAGCCATCCCCAAATGTTGTTGACCCGCTTTCTCCAATCACACCAACGTTGAGACATTTGTGGGCAAAAATAGGATCAAGGAATATTTGGTGGCACCTGTGTCGCAACGTTTTGCAGCACTTGTCTTCCAATTTGGACACGCCCCTTGCACGATTTGGCACCGCCCCTCTCGTGCTTCCCACACATGATTTGTCAGCGACAACCTCAGTGTTTGGAAGACCCGTCTTACTATTGGGCGCGCGTGTCCACGCCTGGCTCCACGCACGGCGACACGTGCGGCGTGTGCAAGCGCCGACCGGCCGAGGGGAAAACTTGAAAAACCAGAATGCCGGGAGGCGCGTGCGTTTGCATGCGAGTGTCATTCCAAAGGCTAGCTCCACGCGGATGGTCTCGCAGCCGTCCCCCGCGGCCTGTGGTGACTTTCCCCTTCCTTTGCTCTCCCTCGCTCAGCTGACAGGAAGTGAGCGGGAAGGCGACGGAAAGTGAGCAGGAAGCGAGCGAGCAGCGATGGCGTCATGAGCGGCCCCGGCCTCCCGCACGGTCGCCGCTTCTTTTGCCGCGAATGGGCACTGGACAAGCTGCGGCGCTGCCTGGACGCCCGCCGCTCGGGGCCAGGGCGTCCGACGGGGGTCCTGGTCACGGGCGGCCCGGGCGCCGGTAAAACAGCGCTGTGCGCGGAGGTGGTGCGGCCCGACTCCGAGGCCGGGCGAGCGTCCGGCTTGGCGTCCCGCTGCTTGGCCTGCCACTTCTGCCGGCGAGAGGAGCCTGCTAGCGGCCTGGCGTGGCGCTTTGTGATGGCCCTGGCGGAGCAGCTGAGGGCGTCGCCGCAGCTGCCGCCCGAGTACGGCCGCCGGCCGCCCCCGGATCCGCTCATCTGTCAGACAGACCCGCAACTCGCCTTCCAAAGGTTTGTGCGCATCGCCGTGTCGCCGCTGTGTTTGAAAGCCTTTCAGGGTTCTGGAGGTAGCGGGACTTGGATGGGGGTCAGGGGTCACGGGCGAGGGCTTTATTTCCCGCCCCTGAGTGCAGACAGCAGCCCAATTCTCTTCCCAACGAGGGGAACTGGGACCACCCTTCTCGTCGGCTTTTGTACTTTTGCCAGGCCCCCGGAACCAACCCCGACGCTTTGGGACAAAATTGTCACCGTATCAGGAGGCCCCGTCCGTGGCCACAATCATGTTTCACATGAGCAAAAATACGTTTGGCGCATGCGCTCGCGTGGGAACGAGACATTTCACAAGCTCACCAGCAGAAAAGCCATTTGCGTCTGTGCCTGCCGTTCGTGCACCTTCACGGGAACGTTCCCTTCGCATCCACAGCACGCTCTGAACTGAAACACAAGTAGGTGGGTCAAATTCATCGCGTCCCACCAATTGTGTCCACATTCCTAATTTGTGGGGGGAAAGTTTTGCAAACATTCTTTATTGTCGCTTCTTGTCCCAATTCTTGTGTCGGTGCGCTGAAGTGGTCCAAAATCTCGACTCTGGACTCAACGTTTATTTGAAGGCCTTGTCCCAATACTTTTGCAAAGCATCGGTAACGATTCAAATGCAACTTCAGATGTGTTTCTAAGACTTGGTTGCCGGCCCGCTTGCGCAGATTTGTCCTGGAGCCCCTGCTGGAAGTGCCCCCGCCACGGCAGACCATGATGGTGCTGGTGGACTCTCTGGACGTGGGCTGCGAGGGTGCACAAAGGAGCGGCTCCATCGCAGAGCTTTTGGGGGCCCACCACAACCTCATGCCCGGCTGGATTCTCCTGGTCTGCTCTGTCCGGTGCCACAACAAGACCGTGCGCAGGATGTTCTCGGGTGGGTGCCACTCGTTTTAAGACAATGAAGTGTGCCCCCCTCCGCGCTCGACAGTGTACATTTTTTTGTGCATCAGGTTTTCGTAAGCTCCGGCTGGACGACCCGCGTCGGCCGGACACGGTCCACGATGTGCAGCGCTACATCCTGAAGCGTTTGGACCGGGAGGCGGTGCTTCGGCGCCACGTCACCTCGGACACGGCGGACATGTTGAATCTGCTCCACATCAAGAGCGGCGGCTGCTTCCTGTTCCTGGAGCGAGTCCTGGACGGCGTAGCCGCCTCCCTCGTGGGTCTCCGCGAGATCCGGGACATTCCGGGGACCCTGAACGGCTTTTACCTCTGGCTGTGCCAAAGACTCTTCCCCCGGAGACTCTTTGGCTACGTCAAGCCTCTCCTTAACATCATCCTGGCGGCACCGGCCCCTCTCCCGACTCGGGATCTCTTTACGGCACTGTGGACGCACGACAATGGACTCAGTGTCCAGGAATTCCAGAAGAGGCTGAGCACCCTGGCGCCCCTCCTGGTAGACGGTCCAGGGGGCAGCAAACTGCTTTTCCATTGCAGCTTTGCAGAGTGGCTGACGGACATCAAGTATTGTACTCCCAAGTACTTGTGCAGCCGAGCCGAGGGGCACGGCATGCTGGCCATGGCTCTGACACTCAGGGGACGCCTGCTCAACTCGGAGGAGGCGGTCCGGCTCGGGACGCATTTGGTCTGCTCCGGTCACCATCAGGACCGGCTCTGGATTCTGGCCCTGTGGATGATATGGGCCGACGTGCCCACTCTGACGGGTGCTGCCAGCGCCTCCCTGGCCACTTTGGTAACACAAGCCCCATCCTCGACCCACCACAATGTCTTTCAGCTCTTGAAAATGAGTGGACTCGTCCGTGGAGACCCAAGTCTCGCAGTGCAATGCACAGGTCCCGCGGGAGCTCATGAACTCCGTAAGTCCATGAACCGCTGGAGTTTGACAGATCCGCAGACCACGCTTTCCGGCGCGGCCTCGGAGGGCTCCGCCAACCTGGTCCGGCTGCTCCTGGCTCGCGGATCTGATCCGCTCCAAAGCGACCACCAGCGTCAAACTGCGCTCACCGTTGCCTGCAGACAGGGTCACTTGGACGTGCTGCGACCTCTGCTGGATTGGGTGCGGATCCAGGACGCGCAGACCGCCGCCGCGATGCTGGAGCACGCCGACGACGACGGCTGGACTGCTCTCCGGTCTGCGGCCTGGGGGGGGCACGGTGAAGCGGTCAGGCTTCTGCTGGACGCGGGTGCAGACGTGGATGGGTGCGATGCGGAGGGCCGCACCGCGCTCAGGGCTGCGGCCTGGGGGGGTCACGAGGAGACGGTCCTCATGCTCCTCGACTACGGGGCTCAGGTGAACAAGGCCGACCGCGAAGGCCGCACCCCGCTGATCGCCGCCGCCTACATGGGCCACCGCGAAGTGGTGGAGGTGCTGCTGGACCGCAAGGCCCAAGTGGACTGGTCCGACCGTGACGGGCGCACGGCTCTGTCGGTCGCCGCCCTCCGCGCTTCCACAGCGGCGGGACACCGAGGTTCGGGCCAAGTCGCACAGCTTTTACTGGAGCAAGGCGCCAACCCGGGGCACAGAGACACCGACGGGATGACCCCACTGCTCCTGGCGGCCTACGAGGGCCACCACGACACGGTGGAGCTTCTGCTGGATGCCGGTGCTGATGTCGACGAGACCGCGGGCCCCGAAGGGGACGCGCCGGCCTCCGCGGCGGTGACCCCCCTTCTGGCCGCCGCCGCAATGGGCCATATGAAGGTTGTGTCGCGGCTTCTCTTCTGGGGGGCCGCCGTGGATGCCGTCGACGGCGAGGGCAGGACGGCGCTCAGCCTGGCGGCGGCGCAGGGTAGCGCCGAGGTCGTCCGCGCTCTCCTCGACCGGGGGCTGGATGAGAACCACAAGGACGACTTGGGCTGGACCCCGTTACACGCCGCGGCCTGCGAAGGCCACCGAGCGGTCTGCGCCGCCCTAACGGAGCAAGGTAGCGCGGCACGGGTGGGCGAGATGGATACGGAAGGCCGTACGGCGCTGATTTTGGCCACCCAGGAGGGCCACCTCGGCGCCACCAGATTGTTGCTGGACCGCCGCTCGCCCATTGACCGCAGGGCCTACGACGGACACTCGGCCTTGAGCGGCGCCCTCCTGGAGGGCCATGGCGAGGTGGCCGAGCTCCTGATGAGACGCGGTGCCGACACCGACGTCCGGGACGCGGAGGGGCGGCCGCTACTCTACCTCCTGGTGCTGGAGGGCCGGCTCCACATGTCGACTCTGCTCATCGAGAAAGGGGGGCCGCCTCTCGGATCCCAAGACCCCGAGGGTCGCACCGCCCTGCACGTGGCCTCTTGGCGGGGACGCGTGGACGCGGTGGACTTGCTGTTGAAGCACGGGGCCGACCCCAACGCTCAGGATATGGAAGGGAGGCCGCCCTTGCATTCTGCGGCCTGGACGGGGCACGTCGACGTGGGGCGCCGTCTCCTGCGAGCAAGCACCCTCAACATCAATCTGGCTTGCCACCAAGGGGCGACGGCTCTGAGCATCGCCGCCCAGCAGGGACGTGCCGATGTGGTCGCCCTTCTCCTGGAGGGCGGCGCCGACCCCAACCACGTGGACAAACACGGCCGCACCCCCGTGCAAGTGGCGCGGAGGCGCGGGCACGCCGAGGTGGTCCGGCTCCTGGAGAGCTCCGGGGCTGAGCCGTGCCGCGGCGCAGTGCCCAGAGGGGCGCGGCTTCGCCCGCCAATGAGATGTTCTCCAGACCGGACGCAGTGACGTCCTCGTCGTCGCGGTCTTCCGCAGGTTGCGCCTCGGGAGGCTCCCAGTCGTCATCCACCGGGCGCTCCCTGCAAACGGTCCCGGCCGACACCCTCAACTTCGTCCGGCAAATTCGGCAGCACTCGTTACCCCGAAGCCGGAGTCGCCCTCCCACCCTATTTTCACCCGTCGCGGGCTCAGGAAGCAATCGGCAGCAGCCCGCGCGAGGAAGCCCTCCGCCGAGGCCTTGGACCATCGCGGCTGCGGTTCACAACGGCGAGCCACCGGTCATCTCCTCGTCTTGCGGGTTGGACTATCAGAGCAAAATGCACCCCAAAGACCTGGAGAGGGCAAGTGCGGAATTCAGGACTCCCGAAAGCCCTCGTGCACCCCCATCCAGGATGCAGAGTCCCCACCGGAGGGAAATTTGGGACCCTCCGGCCAAGCACAACTCCGCGCTGCCCTCCGGGGAGATCTACATGCAAACCTCGGACCCCCAGCTCCACCTGAAGCAGGCCATCAAGCTGCGGTTTGAGGGTCCCACCAGCATTTCCTTTAACAAGAGAGAGACCCCGCTGTGAGCCCCTCCCCCGATACCTCGTCACACGGATTAGACTGTTAGGACTCCTCATCGAGGCAAGACCCCGATCTGCACTGCGCAGGAGAGCGGGGACGGCCCGATGGCAGGTGCTCGGCTCACAGTGACACTTCTGGTCTGCAAATGAAGCCAAGTGTCATCAAAGTTGACCTTGACCTGAAAGTTTGGGGACTATTTTGTGGTGAGCAGTGCTTATTCGCGCACACGCACACGGTCGGGCCTTATTTATGACTCCCAACACTGAGATTTGGGTCCAAGTGCGTGTTCAATAAAACAATGAGAGTTTGTTGTCTTCTCTCAGCAAGTCTCCACGTCTGTTCCTTGTTTTTGGACGTCATCGTGTGGAATGCGACTCAATTCTTCCATCGATCGGCAGACGTGGTGCGGTTGCTAGGAGACCGGGCTGCAAAGTGATCCCGGCATAACGTATCCTGTTTGTGTATCTGCATTTCAAAGACCCTCGGGCAGCGCGTAGGCAGCCAAACGGACGTCGAAAAAGCTCATTCCGAGGCGCCGAGCATGTCGCGGTTGGAGGCCAGCGTGTCGAATTATGCAAATGAAAAATCAAGTTGGAAAGAAATGCTTGGAGGGGTGGGGCCTGGGGGGGTTCAGTTCAGTTCAGCTCGGCAGCATGTGTTGTATTTGAGAGGACCCGGGGACTTGACTTTTACTTCAAAAACCATGAACCGGATTCCGCGAGGTTCCAAGCAGTTGTTTGATGAGCATTCCATTTTTGCAGCCGGCCCGGCTTTTTGGGAAGGCGTCGCGTCGCGGCCATCAAAGTCCGAGCTCAAACAAGTTGATCAGTTTCAACGTGAAATCTCTTGCCTTTGTTGTGTATTCATTGAAAAACAGGTTGAAGATGATTCGCAAATGATTGCATTCGTTTTTTTTTGTGAACGTTTAACACAACGTCCCAACTTCATTGGAATTGGCTTTGGACTATTTGGTTTCATTTCGCGCTTTTTGATGCGTACTTGCTGCACGGTGCCAACGGGACCACCTCGGTCTTCCTCTTCTGTGACGACGAGAGCCTGGCATGTTGAGCGCCGCCTCGGCCCGACCGTCCGTGTTGAAGCGAAACTAACGCTCATGTCCAACTTGTAACGAGAGTCAATGGGTAAGGATTGGTGAGCGGCGTCACCGATGATCACAGAACACATCGCCACACCTGCCCCGCATTTGAGAATTTTATTAATAACACGACTGTCAATCAAATAGCTTTTTTTTTTTAAATCATTTACAATATCCACATGCGAGCATGTTTGCTGTCGGTCAAAGAATGAGCACATGAACTCCTTCAACGTATGGCCTCGGTTTTAAAGCCTGGTGACCACCGCAAGCCAACTAGCACGCGCAGCGCTTCGGTCCATGATGCTTGTTGGCATGTACGTGTACTGTGTCCCCTTTCGGTCGTGCCTGTACAAAGTCTTCTATCCTGAAGCTCAAGGTGCGTGCCACGGGGGTTTACCTGCAGTCGGGGCGTGGTCACGTGGCATGGACCTCCACAATGTGGTCGTCGTTGGCGGGCAGGACCAGGACTTGTCGAGCGTGGCTGTGGTTGAAGACTTGACCGGGACTGAAGGGGTCCAGGCGGGGCAGGGCCACGCCCCTGTGCTGCTGCTCGCCCAGCGATTGGACGCTGCCGCGACTGCGCACGCTGGCCGTGTCCGCCGTGGCGTCGTCCAAAGTCTTGTCCAGGAGAGACAGGCTGTCGTTCTCCACCTGGCTGTCTGAGGAGATCGGGGAGGAGATGCACGCCACTCAGCGACAAACTATGGCTGCGTGTGTGTGTGTGTGTCACCACCCGCTTCCTCTTTCTCTCATCGTTAAGGTAATACAAACATACTTTGATGAGCTTTAAATCTTATACGGGATTGACCTTTTCTACGGCAGCGCATCAGGTCATGAGCTGGGCTCTGAGTCGACAATTTTTTGGGGTGGGGGGGTTCTGCCCGCCACGCAAGGTGTGTTGATTCAACCCCTAGTGCACATGTTATTTGCGTGTGTGCGTGCGATGAGGCGCACGTTACTGACCAGCGTCTGGCTGTATGGTGTTGACGTTGTGAGGAAGATACTTGAGGACTTTGATCTTGGGGAAGGGAAGATGGCCGGCGAACAGCGGCATGACCTCGATGTGGACTTTGTGTGCCCAACTGCCCGACGAAGGCATCGACACCAAGCCGGAACTCCGACCGCACACTGCCCAGTTACTGCTGCTGTCTGCCACTGCTCGCGCACACGCACACACACACACAAATCCAAAATACACAGCGTTCAAAATTATTTTGCAACTGCCAGCTGCGAGCTCCCTAATGTAACCCAAGAAATTTTTAGTCTTTGTACTTGCTTATTATTTTGCACATTTGCGAGGGCTTAAACATGCACAAAAACTCAGCAAACTTTGTAAATGTTGCGATTTTCAAGTTGTCATACACAATTACAACCCCCCCCCCCAAAACATTCCCTGACAAGGGTGGGCGCAAATCTTTGATTTCATACTTGACAAGGACCAGTGGATTGAATTGGAAGAAACCTGGAGCGCATTACATCCCTGGATCTTTTTGCCGGAATATCTCAATGCCGTCTCGTCTCGTGTCTTTTGGTTGTCATCCGACAACCATCTTTGTTGAAAATTAGCCTCTGATGGTCGCTAACTTGATATTAGCGACCAGCGGCGCACGAGCGTCCTACCTTCGTACAGGACTTTGCTGCCCCCGAGGTCATCGGCGTCCGTTCCGCCGCCGTCCGGTTGGCCCTCGGCGGGCTCGGCCAGGCGCGCAATCACCACCTCCAGACCGCAGAGGGAGCCGGAGCGGCAATGACGCTCGCCCGCCAGCGGAAGCATGTTGGCTCTCACGCTGTACAAGGTCTGCCGGGTCACAGGCACAAAAGGGGGCATGAATTGGCACGGATGGGCGAGGCGGGTGGTCAAACTCAAAAAGGGGTTTTCCCGAACGGACAGAAACCGAGCCCCCCACGGCCCCCCGCGTGACTTGCCGGCACTTTGTCCAACAGGAAGTTGTAGTGGAAGAGCTGGAAGGCGGCGGCGGCGGCGTGGCGGGTCCGGCGGGGACAGAAGCTCGCCGAGAAGACGCACTCCAGACTGGACGGGAGCTCCTCCTTACACGTGGCCTCCCACAGACAATGCGCACTCCGCTTGCTGCACAACAACTACCCGCGCATGCGGCCATCATTCCATCATCAGCAATTTACGTACGTGGAGCAAGAATAAGTCACAGAAAAACAAACAAGAAGACAAATTAACAACTGTCTCTGGGCCCATGAGGCAGCGGGCAGGAGCTCCGAGATTTGAAAACAAATCAGAGGATCTTCTTAATAAGAAGATCCTCAAAGCATGCGGCGGCATTTTGGAGCAACTGGAGACGCTTCATGGAGCAGATCGGCTGACCCTTAAGTCAAGGTCATCCGGCCGGCATGTGGCAAAGGCATCGACGACTGTCATCAAATGCTTTTTTTTGTTTTTCAAACCGGCTCATTTGTCATCGCCGTTGCGCTAAAAGCTCTGATGTCCAAATTTGATCCATGTCATATTCATCCACAAATGGACATGATTTATCAGTGCCCACCCCACGTGCATGTGTGTGTGTCCGTGCTACATCTGCAGTGTTGAAAATGACTTGACTTAACAACAAACATGCTTTGGACATTTTGTTTGTTTTTTGCTGCTTTTGGAGATGCAAAGCAGTGTTCGGCCACGAGAAGAGGCCAGCTGCTGACGGCAGAAAAAGTTCCCGCTCACCTGCTCAGCGGTGGCGTTGAGGGATCGCATCTCCAGAGAGGCCCGCCGCCGCCCATCTTGCCGCGCCCGTTTTCTCCGCCAGTTTGACGTGGGCCAACGTGAAGTCAGAATCCGACACGTTGTGCACGCATACCCGGATGAACTTCCTGTTAAAAAAAAAAGGTGACCATGTGTTGGGATTGTATGATTGCCTTTTACGACAGAGCCAGTAGGGGGCAATATAGCTCTACTTTTGTTTCACAGTGAGTGACGTGGTCAGCCCTATAAAAGGGAAACGCCTTTTTCTATTCCCCACCTGTTCAATAAAACACGCCAATACATGGCTGATGGGAACACCTCGCTCAACTTGTCATTCTTGGATGTTAGGCAGAAGGACGCCAATCTGCACGTGCTGTGAAGCAATTCTGCTAACACCATGAGAGCCAGGCGCGCATTGCGCAACGTTGCGTCGCGTCATTCGTTCGCTTCGCGTCATTCGTTCGCTTCGCAGCGGCTCCCGACATTCGATGATGTTTTCACTGCCGGAATGTGAAAATTGCATTCTGCTGCGTTTGATTCGAATTGCGTCACTTGTTCGGGCCGAGTGTCGACTCTGTCAAAACATGACCGGTTGGGGTCGATCCAAAACGGGCATTTGGAACTCAACGTTCGGGCGGACCTGAAGGGATTGCGAGAATTTGGCCGCTCCTCCAGATTTCGCAAGGCCGGCGAAGGGCTTCCAACCTGTTTCCAGCAGACAGCAGCGAGTGCTCCGTCTTGAAGGGGATGTGGAAAGTGAGGGTCAGTAGGGTGGAGTAGATGGACCACGGACAGTCAATGGACATCTGGGGACGGACAGACAGAGAGGGAGAGGTCAGCGGAGGTCGGCGGGGACCCGCGCGGGCGGTCCTCACCCTCTGATCAATGGCGCTCATGGCCGTGTCGGGGTGACTGTAGCTGCGCGGCCGGTGTCGGACCTCCCCGTTGGTCAGCCTCTCATCGGCGGGCCGCTCCGGCCCCGACGGGATGAGGCACAGGACCTCCAGGTGGAACTCCATCGCGTGGTAGGGCGGGGCGGGCGGCAGGCTGATGCTGGTCACCTTGTCCGACGACTGCACCGACAGCGCGCTCTCCGACACCGCTGTCCACACGGGGGCGCCGCGGTTAACCTCGAGAGCGCGCTTCGCACGCCGGGGCGCGCGGCGTCTGCGTACCGGCGCCGCTGTTGCTGATGCGCGCGGTGCAGCCGGCGTTGGCCAGGATGGGCATGCCGTCGCTGTTGCTGAGCTGCAGGGCGTCGCCCTTCCTCACGGCGTAGTGGCCCGTCAGCAGGGTGAACTTCACCGTCTGCGGGAGGCCGGCCAGCAGCGGCTCTGAGGGCACGGAAGGGAGAAGATGGGGGCGGGCTCGGACCAAAGAAAGCCAGCTTCCACCTCGAACGACAGAAAAAGAGCGACAGAGACACGGAAAGAGAGAGTTCGAGAGCGAGTGATTGTCGGGTTCCCGCGTCTCACCTGCGAGCGGCTGCACGGTGAGCTGCGGTTCCTGAGAGTAGACGTGGTACTGCACCGAGGGGTAGATGTGGGGCAGGACAAAGTTGACGTTGCCCAGTGTGACGGACAGCTGCCGCAGCGTGTAGGTGCCTGGCTCGTCGCTCTGCGGAAAATCACGCAACAATACGCCGGCGTCACTCGACAAAGAGCGCACCCCCCAGGTGGACAGTTGCGGCGTCTCACGGGTGCGGTGAGGACAACGCTGTTGTCTCCGGGCTCCAGCGCGATCCGCCGCCCCGTCAGCATCCGCGCGCCCTCCTTCAGGGCCACGGGCGTGGCGGGCGCGGTGCCGATGGGGGCCGCGTGGCCGCGGGGGGTCCGGGAGGCGTCCTGCGGCGAGCCGCTGTCGTGGCGGCGTATGACCAGGTGGGCGTTCTTGCACACCACGCCCGCCGAGCTGAGCGAATCGTCCGAAGGGCTGCGGTCGTGCGCCTCGTCCATCTCCGGCGGGGGGCCGGCGCTCAGGGAGGCCGGGCGCCCCGCCGCGGGGACGGCCGCCTCAAAGTCCACCGTCCCGGGGGGGCCGCGCCCCTGGGCGCCCCCCTTGGAGCCGTGCTCGGCGTCCAGGTGGATGCCCACGGCCAGCTCGTCCGCGTGCACCGCTGCTGGCATCAGGCAACGCAGCGTCAGCTCCACCTGCGCGCAACAACGCGGCTGCTTTACGCCCTCGCCCACAAAACGGTTGGCGGAGGAAAAAAAGGGACCCGCTTGCCGTTGTTCCACAGTGCATCCCACGTGAAACGGGAGCTCACCTGCAGGGCGGCACCCGAGTGCACGCTGGCGCCGTCCGGCCCGAATCGGATCCGCGTGAGCCGAGCGAAGGCGCCCATGTCCAGCGAGGCCTTGGCGGAGGCCGCCCCCCCTGCGCGGAGAGAGCGGGCGACATGGGCGTCGGCCTCCTGCGGAGAGTCACGAAGATAACGCGCGGGGCCGGCGCTCACCCTGCTCGACGGGCTCCCCGGCGTAGTTGAGGACGTCGCGGCAGAAGCGCGTCCGCTCCTCCGTGGTCAGGTTGGCGTCGCCCGCCAGTAAGGCGCTGGTCTGCAGGGAGCTGGCGCGGGACGGCGGTGAAGGAAACACGACGGGACTCGAGAGCCGACACGTGGCGCCTCTCTTGTATGCGATCATTTCAGTTTTTGGGGGAGGAGGTTGCACGATATTGGAAAAAGTAATTGCCCGCAACCCCCCGCGAGACCGCTCAGGTACTGGACAATGACGCGCATTTTAAGGCTGGTGGAATGCAGATCAAAGCATCCAATTCCAGATCACACTTTAACGGCCTATCGCATGGGCTGTCTTTTTTTTCGCGATCTAACGTGCGCAACCCTAGCCTCCTTTGCGCACAGAAGCCTCAACGTGAGTGACGCCGACGGCCAAGAGGAGGATACTCCACGCTTCGTCCCAACAGCTTCTGGCACTCGCCCATCTGTTTCCTGGTGTGGGTAACCGGAAAGCTCCAGCCCTCGCAGACGTACGAACGCAGAGCCTCGGCCAGCAACGGCTCGGCTTGCTCGGGTTCGCCCTTGCTCCTGCAACGCGCACGAACGCCGATGCACGTTGCCGTGCACATATACAGAAGACACAAGCACACAAGATGAGGACAAACACGTGCACGGGCATTTAGGAAGACGCACACGATCGCACAAAAAGGGACACGTTAGCAGAGATGCTAAGGCATGACCCCCCCACCGATCATCATCATGGTTCTCACATGTAAAATTCGGCCAGACTTTTTCCCAGCAGTCGGGCGGAGCGCAGTCTCCCGATGGCCCGGTACATCTCCATGGCGGCCTGGCACAGCTCCTGATGGGAAGACGGGGAGGCGGGTCGGGAGGAGTCGCGCGAGCGGCGAGGGGGCAACTTACCAGGTAATGCCTTTCAAAAGCCTCCACGGACGACAAGGCCTCTTTGAGCTTCTTGTAGGGACTCTGCAGACTGCTCGCTGGCGGAACACAAACACAAAGGACAACGCTCGCAGCCGAGTCCCCAAGCGCGCCGCGCTTCGGAAGGGAGTCGACAGCCGTCGCCGATGCGTCGACAAGCTCGAGTGACTCGAAACCAAGTGGCGACTCGTCACCAAGTGGTTTGCGGTCTTCAGTCTCTTGAAATGAAAGCCGCACCCGTCACAGTTGGATGCAGCCCCTTCACATGTCAAGCATCTCGGAGTTAAGCTGCACAGTTCTCCGTCATACTCGGAATGGATCTGTCGATTCTTTTGTCAATATGAATTGGTGGGGGGCGGGGAAACCGAAAAACAAAACTTCCGTGTCTTAATTATACAAACAGAAGGAGGGGCATGTTGGCCAGCGGGAATTTTGCAATGGCTGGTCTCGTTGTGTGACTCCGCCCCCTCTTGAAATTTCACAGCTAATTCCAAAGTGCCAGCCAATTTCACAAGATTATTCCAGGTAGACAAACTTTGCCGCAACAGTTGCCCCCCCTCAGCGAATGCGTTCTCGATGCTCACGAGCTGGAGTTGACACCCCGACCCTGCCGCCCGTGAGCCACGCACCGTACGATTGACCCCCCCGCGGAAGACCACCTACCGGTTTCTGGCCGCTCGTCCCCCAGACCGGCCAGCAGGTCCACCGTCCTGTTCAATTCTTCCGAGGTTGGACCCGTGCGGGACGCCAGCCCGCACAGTTGACCCAGAGACTTGAGCTGCACACAAGGACAGCGGGGAAATCAGAGGACGGATTCTGGTTCCAGGTTGGCCATTTACCAAGCAGGTCGCGGTGGCAAAGAGGTCGCTCGCGCTGGCTTACCTTGTCGGTGGCGTAGGCCCACAATCCCACGGTGTGCGAGCTGTTGGCGTCCAGCTGCGCCCGGTCGCAGCAGCTCTCGATGCGATGCAGGACCTCCAGGCAGCTGAGGAACACCCAGCAGTCCAGCGCCCCCTCCAGCACCGGCACCTGCGACGCGGGAGGCGGACCCGTTTAACGCGGCCATCTCGGACCGGCCGGGAGCCGCCGTCCGCTCTCGAGCTTGAGGAGCGGGCACGGCCGAGCTCGCACCTCCAGCAGCCGCAGCTCCTGGACGCAATTGTGCAGCAGCTCCAGGGCCCGGTGGGTGACCTCCCAGGGCCTCTGCAGGAAGATGAGCAGCGTGCACTGGCGGGAGAAGAGGTAGCTGCGCATGTCCAGGAGGCTGGCCGAGCTGCGCTGGATGCCGTTGCGCTTCTCCATGTCGATGGGACGGCGCAGCAGCAGACCGCTCCAGTTGAGCACCGGAGAGCAGAAGGAGCCCAGCCACTTGGCTGCGTCTGAGGGCGAGCGAGGAGGCGCCGGTGACGAAAACCCCCAACGTGGCGCTCCTGACCTCATTCACGTGCTTCCCGCTCGCAAGGACAAACCGCAATTTGAAAGCCCGACCCCGCCGTCAAAGCCCAATTTCCCCGCCCTCGCTCCGCCTTCTCGTTTTCCCCGACAGGGAATACAAAGGCCAAATGAAGACTTCAAAGCCAAGTGGGACTCACGAAGCCTCGCTCGAGAGCCCAACTGGAAAGCCCCCGCCGGGCCCGGTCTGAGCGCCTGACTGGAAACCCGACTCGGAAGGGCCGAACGGCGCCACCGGCAGGCCGGCCCACGTACCTCCGGCTCCGAAGTTGAGGACGTACTGCGTAAAGAGCGCGTCCAGCTCGTCGTACTGCACCAGCGCGTCTTCGAACTGTTGCAACATCTCAAAGACGAACGCCAGCTCCTCCTGCGCGGCAACAGCGGCAATCAAACCACGATGGGCGCTGCGGAAGCCGCGTGGACAGCCCGACTTCTGAAATCAACCCCACTTGCAAGTTTCAAGTTGTGCTTCCAGACCGGGGGCGGGCTTGCGGACACATTTCGCTTTTCAAAGGAGTCTTTGAAAAAGGCCTTCGACCGAAGGAGTTCAATGGAAGCCGAATTTGAAAGCCCGGGTCAGCTTTGAAACACGATTTTGCAGCTCTGGGGGGCAGCTTGAAACCCGAACTGGCATGCCGACTTTGACCACTCCAACCCTGACTGGACGCGAGGGATTGTCGAGTGCGCTCTCATTTTTTAAGTCATCGGGTACTTGTGGCGGCTGCCGATGCCAGCCACAGATGCTCAAAGCAAAAAAAACACATCCAAGATCAATTAACACCTCTCCGGCACCATTTTTGGCAGTGTGTTAAAAAAAAAAACTGGTCTTCACACGCAACTTTGAAACCCAAGGATGGCTTGAAAGGCGACTTTCCACGGATGCGATTGGCTGGAATGGATCAGCAGATATTTCGCACTTTATGCTCAATCGGTGATCATCTGTCACACCTTGCCGATTGATCGATGACATGATCGATCGGTTCTGCAAAATAAGACGCGAGAGAGCGCAGGCGAGCTCCAAGTTGAATTTCCAGTCAGGGTTAGGAGGCGAGAGAAGTGGCAGGCAGGCAGGCACGAGGCTCTACTGGACCTGGACCATGAAGTATTCGCAGAAGCTCCATCCGGGCTGGGTGCGCTTCTCCCTGAGGGTGCGCATGTCGTCCTCGAAGCGTCCCAGGTTCTTGGTGAACGACATGAGCAGGAGCGTCCTCAGCTTGAGCAGCAGAGAGTTCCACGACTCCTGAGAGCGCGACGAGTCCTTCAGCGGGTCCGACAGCACCACGCACCTGTCGGGAGGGGTGGGGGGGGGGCACTTATTCAAGGTGACAACGCGCACGACTGCGGCGGGGGCGGGAAAGGGGGGCGCTTTGGGCTGACCTGTCGTTCTGCTTGTTGCAAAAGTCGCCGCGGATCTTGTCGACGATGGACGAGCGGGGCAGGATGTTGCTCTTGTTCTTCTTGCGCGCGTCGCCGCCGTCCACCACGATGATGAGCCAGTCGGCCGAGCCGTGACTGCGCAAGCTGCTCTGCCATCGGCTCACGTCCTCCTTCACCGAGCCGCGGTACGCCTCCGAGTCCTGCGCATACGCACGTCAAGCGCCGCCCCGCCGATGTGGACGAGGCTTCATCCAAATGTTTTTTTCGGGCGGCACTCACGCAGCAGTCGGTCCAGTAGATGTGCAGGAAGGGGAAGGTGAGCAGCGCCTTGGTGCCGTCCTTGGGGAGCAGCTCCTCCTTAAACTGGACAAAGTTGGCCTCCAGGTGGATCATCTTTGGAGCGCGCCCGTACGTCCTCCACACACAGACGCAAAGCGCAAGCCTCAATACCGCACTTGATATCATCATGTCGTACTCACCTCCTTCCGGCCATCTTAGGCGTAGAAAAAAAAGTCGTGTGTTTCCGGTAACCCGACCGACCGAGAATTTCTACCTCGAAAAAAAACTTTACGGTCGGCATTTTTTTTCCAAACAACCTTCTACATTTTTGTGTAATAATAATAATAAAAATACATTTCATTTATAAGCGCCATTCAAAACACTCAACGACGCTTTACAATCAAAACAAGAACAATAAAACCACAGACAAAATTATAAATAATACATGGAAAGATGAATTTAGAGCGTTTACATTGGTGCAAACTCTCGCGATATTCACGTTGAGCGTGCGCGTGGTTTGCCCTGTCGCTCGTCTGTCAACAACATTGAATCATGGCGGCGGCCACGATCTCCGACAACAGTTTAAACCGCGTTTTGTGTGTTGCAGTCGCATGCTCGCACCATAATATGAAGAAAACAGCATCAAATGATGTATCGAAAAGATTCAGCGAACTATTTGACCAACACCACGGGCCGTCTAGGACGCGGGACGCAGAGGTAACGAGATGGCTGGAACACCCAGCTGCCGGGTACCCAACTCTCGAGCGAGCGGGGGTTTCAATGTCTCCTTGTTTTATGTTTATTTTGTTTACATTTTTGATGTGGGCAAAAAAAAAAAAAAAAGATTAAAAAAAAAACTTTGTCCGACCTACCGACCCAATGCTGAAATTTCATGTTACCGGAAACACACTACTTTTTTTTCTACGCCTTATCTGACTCTAGATTCTTTTTGGGGGGAATATTTTCAATGGAAAGGAATGTGGCAATTACAGTCAAAGGCCACAAGAAGCGACAATCCGCCTTTGACTGATGCAGAAAACGCACTTTTTTTGCATTGTATCGGTCTGTCGTGGTGGAAAAGGAGCTGAGGCCAAAGGCGAAGCTCTCAATCGACCGCTCGATCCAAGTTCCCACCCATACCTTTGGTCACGAGACGTGGGTCATGACCAAAAGAACGAGATCCCGGATACATTTTTTAAAAATCCACTTGCCCCCTCCAGCTCATCTCATCTAATCGTGTTTTATCCAGTCAACTCCTCCCCCTTACCAAATCGACTCGAACCACATGATTATTTGCAACTCAATTGCTATGAAAAGGACGTCACATATGACCTGACAACATTGAATACAAAAATGAGAAAACGCCGTTTAAGAGCAAACATAAGACAAATAAGAACGTGATGTGATGTGATAGCGTCGTCGGGACTGACCTCCTCCACTCCATGGGCTCCCGGGGAAGCTGCTGAGCCAGGGAGGTGTAGAGAGACGTGAACAAGGCCTGGTCCCCGGCACCTGCCGGGACCACAAAGGCAACATTTCATCAGCATTGCAAACACTGGAGCAATACTTTGACGCCGGCACTTGAACTCTTCGCTCCATCTCGAGTCCTTAACTTGAAATCCTCACCAAGGCTTTGTAAGCCTTCATTTGAAAGCTTAACTTTGGCTTCCGATGTTACGAGAGCAGAGCCACAAAACAGGAGAGCGTGGCATTGGCGACGCCAGCTGCGGGGCACTTTGACGGCAGTTTCATTCAACAGCAGAGGGCGGAAGAGAGCCGAAATGCCATGCTGACCCTGAAAGCAGGGACGACAGAGCGCATGTGCAACGAGAATCTGACAGTCGGCAACCCAAACAAGTCAACCGCTGCTTTTTCATGCTCGGCGTCTGGAAACAAGGCCGAATGGAGGAAAGAAACCTTTCGCTTCCACCACAATGCCTCACCCGGACACGTAAAGGGCCGTTCGCCCGTGTGCCGCTAACTAGCTACCTCGCTCGCTAGCCAGCTAGGGCGCCAGGTCAGCAAGAGCGGACTCAACACCCGCGCCGCAGAGTCGGGGTCGCTGTTCGAGTCCCGCCGATAGGCCTCGCGAAAGATCGAGACGGCTCGAGGCGCGAACGCTCCAGTCGATTGCGCTAATGAATGCTAAGGCTAGTGCTAATGCTGCGGCTCAGCCGCCCGACAAGAGAGCGGCGCTCACATGTGACGATGGGTTTGTTCTCCATAGCGTAGATGACGGCGGCGGGCTTCTCTTGACCACTGTCCATGTGCGTCAGCGGCGGGGCGCCATGAAACGGAGCCGCGGGCGGCCTAGAGGGACTGAAGCGCTGTAGGTTCGCGGCGCTCCAGTCAGTCCGTATCTGTCACAGCCAGTTACTTGGGCGAGACAGAAGGAGCGGCCGAGGGGCGGGGCTAGGTGCACGTGCGCTTCCGGGGAAGAGTGACGTCATTTTAAAGGGACACTTTTTTGAGAAATTGTTCTTCAGGAAATCCAGCCTCGTTGCTATACGAACGATTGAGTACAGTTAGTCTCGTCAAACGCTTTCCTGAGACGGGGCAAACCTGAGTAAACTGACATAGAGAAATGAACCAATCAGTGAAGAGTGGACGTGACATCAGAAAAAAAAACACGTCTTCTCTCGAAATAAATGCTTCCAGTGCCATAAACTGCTGGGCTTTCATGGATGATGTGATTCTGGTTATTTAAAACGGATTTGGGCTGACTGATGTAAACAAACTATTATTTCTCCCGCGCGCCATTTTGAACGACGATGGACTTCCGCCGCCCAGGAGTGACGTTGCTCGTGCATACGTCACACCAAATGAACGAATTTGTGCGCCCGCCTCTTTTTGAACCTGGGCTGAGCCGCGGGGGAGAGGGGGCGGGGCCTTTTCAGTGCTTGGCTTGCCAGGCTATTATATTAGCTCTGTTCACACGGGCAGATTTATTTCGGCGCTGCACCGGAGTATTTTGTTGCGATATATTTTTACACCGGAACAAATTTTGTGGAGCGTTCACACGTACAAAGCCGCTGAGCGTCACAGCTCCACTTGCGTTCATACGGGCAGTTTCTGCTGCGGAGCAAAACGACACAACTCAAGCAACTACTGTACAGTTACGTCCTTCTCCTTCTGTGTCTTAGTGCCTTCTGCTAGAGAGTGACCGCCCCCGAAAACGTAAATCAACGATGAGTTCAATGACACTCAGAAAAGCAAACATTTAATGCGCCAAACACAAAAATCAAGAGATGAAATCACAAAATAAATTCTATGGAGGGCGGGGGGTTGTGAACACACAACAAAGGAACAAACTACACAAACAACTCCGAGACAGTCCAGTCTCCTACAAAAGGAAAGATGACGTTTGGGGACTAACCCTAACCCCCCCCCGTTCTAGTTGAGATGGTATAACCCAAGAGGTGTTTTGCTACTTTTAGCAGCCATGTCTTGTGTCGTCATTAAACAAACACCTGACGGAAGTCCGACAGAGCGAAAGCAACGCATTCTCGCCGTACGTAATCAGCTCTTCTCATGCGTAGTGAGGCTACTCCCCCACCCTGCAAGCGAGCATTTGCTCTGGAGCAAATTTAACCCAGTTGCGTTCATAGTGCACATTTGCATCGGTACTGCTTCGCAAACGAGCATTTGATCCGAAACAAGCTGTTTTCGGCCACTACGCTGCAACAAAGGTGCACATATGAACGCTCGAGGGGAGCAGTTGCGGAGTAAGTCCGAAATAAATCTGCCTGTGTGAACGGCCCTATTGTTGCTGTCACAACAGGAAAAAGCTTCACTTTCACATTGTAACGTGATAAATCGCATGTTATCAGTTAGCATTTTTAACCCAAACCTAATCCGTGTTGACCAAAGCTTCCTGTTGAAAGGTCTTATGTTTCACATCTTAAAATGGTGAAGTTCATGTCTTAACATTTGACTTTGCACATTTTAATCAAATAAATCTCACGTTTTCATCTGATAAGTTTTCAGTTGTAAGCTTATTTAATTGTTTGACCTCCCTCTGACCATTCGGCACGCCCCCTCTCTGCCCATCTTTAAAACTCATCTCAAAACTAATTTGTGTTCTTTGGCTTTTGACTCAGACTTGATTTTACTGTTTTACTGTTTTTTGTGCTTTTTACTGTCTTCATTATTAATTTATTGTTGTATATGTGATATTTGCTCCATGTATACAGCTGTGGTTGTTTTAAAGTGCTCTATAAATACAATTGAGCTGAGTTTATTTTATTTTTTTGCAAATCACAAACCAGTCGGTGACACCGAGTTATTCGGCTGTAGCTTGAGGTCAAACTGTCCCCGCTGTACTGGAGATGGCTGCTTGGTATTCCAACGGTGGCCCGTCGGTGGTCTCTGGGAGAATCAAGTTTTGGTCAGCCTCCGCACAGGAGGAACACAAGAGCCGAAGGCAACTTTCTTCTTGGATTTTGATTGTTTCGACTGTTTAGTAAGTCTAAGCTTGCATGGAGTAGAAGAGTACGTGAGGTGAAAATGCTGAAGGTGTTATTGAAACGAAAGCGTCACACGGATTGTTTCTTTGCGTCACCCCCATCACGGTTTTCCGCTCGGTCCTCGGCGCTCTCGCCGTCGCCCTTATCCAGCCCGCCGCCGGCCCAGAGTTCATCTTCGCCCTGCTCGCCTTCGGCCTCCTCTCGCTCGTTCGCAGCCTCCTCGCCGCCGCCGTGCCCGTGGTGCTCTCCCTGTGCGGCGGCCGCCTCCGCCGGCCGACGGCGGCGGGCCTCCAGCTCTCGCTCCAGCAGAGCCACACGGGCCTCCATTTTGCGGTTACTGGACTCGGCCTCTGCCATGAGGCGAGCCAGTTTGGTTTGCAGGGCGTCCAGGACGCTCGCCAGCCCGCCGAGCTTGGTCTCCACTTGCTGAGCGCCGTCCCCCGCCGCCGCCCCGCCGTCATCAAGCATGCCCATCTTGGTGAGGATCTGGCGGCCCTTCTCCTCCAGGTGGCGCTTGGCCGCCGGGTACTCGGACAGTACGTCTGTCAGGTCCTCTTTGGAGAGGCTGAAGAGGTCCGAGTAGCCGATGCTTCGGATGTTGGCGGTGCGCCGATTGCCCGATTTGTTGCCTGCCATGTGAACATTGGGATTAAAAAGGCGGTCGCCACAAAGTGGGAGACTGCCGAGGGCCTGACCTTTGATGTTAAGAATGCTGATTTCTCCAAAGAAGTTCCCTTCGCCGAGCACGGCAAACTCAGTGATGCCGTCGTCTGCCACCACGGCCAGCTTTCCTTCTTTGATGATGTACATCTCATGGCCCACGTCGCCCTTCCTGCACACGTACTCTCCTGGACTGAAGACCTGCACCACGCACGCAACCGCCTCTGTCATCCCAACACCTAACATCGAAACATACGCTCCCAACACCACACCTAGAATACTGACACTCGTAGCATCGCCACCTCTAACATCAACACGCATGACCCGAACTGTTATGCTCTCCCCATGTCTTCACAAATCACAAACTTAACCGATGGTAAGACCCCCAACGCCGACAGCCCGTGCGCACGCCACGCCACAAGCACCCTCTGGCTGACCTGCGACGTCAGCTTGAGCACCAGCTCCTCCAGCAGACTCTTCTCACAGCTCTGGAAGATGGTGACCTTGGAGAGGGTCGGCAAGTGGACGCTGACTGCGATCTCAGTTCTGAGGTGGACCGGTAACTGCTGCAGAATCTCGTTCTCGCGCATGATTTTCTTGTTGATGTGCAGGTGCTGGTACCAGTTGTCAATGCGCTGACGCAGCTCCTTGCTGATGTGGTGGCTGCGCAGGAAGGCCTTCACCTAAAAACACCCAGAAGGAAGCGTCAGCGATGGGACACCCAGGCCCGGCACCGAATGGTGTTGGGCCGTCTTGTGTTCCCTTTGTTGCTGCTATATTGTGCCCCTACGTCAGTAGTTTTGCTTGCAAGACTGTCGATCGAAGCTGGGTCATTCAGAATGGCCTTGTGGTCAAAGCACACGCCACATTTTTGCTCTCTCACATCGGGTGCGCTGTTAGACGACCAGATAAATATCGTTCTGTGTCTTGGACCTGGCGAGATGTCGCACTACAAGCTCGTCACCGACCGGTCATCGCGCGCTTCCGTCGATATTCCGTCCCTCAGTGCAGGACTGTCGGGGAGGCGGGACAAGTATCGGTCAAAGTCATGTCGACGGAGGCATGATGTGCATGGGGGAAAAAAAGGAACGATAGGCCCGTTCCTAGATAATGGGGAGAGGGCAATACAGACTGTCTATCCTCCAAAACAGAACTTGAGGTCACGAATTTGTGTGATGAGACGTTTGCTAATGGACGACTAGCTTTCCAGTTAGCAAACGGAGCCCGAGTTGAACTGCTACGTGTACTTTCCGATATTTCCCCTTATGTTTGAGTCCCTTTTGAAATCCTGCACTGTCCACCACACTGTGATTGTCTGCGCCACGTCATAAGTCGGGGGCCACTTATGTCTTCCTATTGGTCAATGGCGAAGAACCGTTTGAAGGACATGTCACACTAGGCGGCAAGACAAACAAAAATTCCGACGTGCCAGAGCTTCGTCGTTGTCATCGCGATGCCTCGTGGCCACGGGCTATGATGTGTCCAGACAACTCCAAATGGCCTAGGTGGCACGTTTGTCCACGACTCGTCTGTGGGCTCAGAAATCGGGCTACGTTCCTGCAGTCTGACAGCGCCTGAAGTCACGGCATCGTCGTATGGGACTTCCTCCGCCGCGGTCTTACCAGCTCGTGATCGGGAAAAAAGACGTTGTCGCGGTCCCTCAGGTTGGTGATGACGTTGCCCACGTTTCCCACAATGGACGCAAAGACCAGCACGGCGATGAGAAGGTCGGCTATCATGAACAGGAAGGCCTCTTCCTGACGGGGCAGCGGTGTGTCTCCAACAGTGGTGAAGATCTGGGCTGAGAACCAGAAGCAGTAGAAGTACTGGCGGCGGGTGGATGCAAACTCCGGGTCGGATACGTTGGGGTAAACCCAGCCGTCGGTCCCGAAGCCAATGTAGTCGGAGAGCGCGAAGTAGAGGCAGGCGTTCCAGTGGATCAACACAAAGATGTAGATCATCAGCTTGGTGATGCGGAAGGTGTTAGGGTACGAGGTCCTGGTCTCCATGCGGTCCAGTGCCTCGACCAGTCTCGGTGTGCGAAGCAGACGGTTGATGCGCACCATGGCCGCCTGGATACCGAAGACCAGGTAGAACAAGTCGGTCGGCAGCAGGGACGCCAGGTCCCGGAAGAAACGCCTGGAGCGAAGGTAACGAGTCTTCAGACGATCCAGATCTTTAATCAGGACACCCTGCTCCAGGTAGCCTGGAGACGGTACAAAACCGGCCATTAACAAGCTGCGACCGTGAAACCTACGGGGTTCTTGACACGGACCGGGCTGCGGCTTCCGGCTACAAATTTCCGCCGGCCCAACTATTTCTGTTTGCCAGAGCGTTCAGTGGGATTTTTGGAAACACGATCAGCTAGTCAACGTTAGGGCATGCAGAAGAACATTGTTGCATGTTCAAGGAGTCTCCAGATGCGCCTGCTTCCTTACGGGATTCAGGATTCAACTGAAGACCAACTGGAAATAGCAACAGTTTGGAGACAAAGTTCTGGACGGTGCCATGAAAGCGTCGTGACCTTACGTACGACAAATATTTTTGCAAGGGTGCCACTCTAACCTGCTGACATGACGCAGGCTGCTTTTTCAATCGTCGTCACAATAAAAACAACCCACAGGAGGAGTATGTCGAGCTCCCTTGTTGCCCGGAAACACGAATCCGACAGTCAGATGTGGACCCATCATTCCTACCGGAACGTACGGCGACGATCATGTCGGCAGCGTACATCAGGTCCGACGCATAGTCCAGGGTGAGCCACACCGCCAGGTAGCCCAGGGCAATGGAGGGGAAGCACGTCCTGTCAAAGCAAACAAACAAAGGCTCCATTTTGGTCGGCGTCACTCCGAAGCGCCAACGGCTCGGACCGAGTCTAAACCGTGGCGCAGCTGTGAACAAGGCGTTGAGATGACGCCGCATACCTGAGGATGATGACGACCCAGTTGTAGACCACGGGCGGAACCATGAGCTGCAGCCAAACGTAGTAGAAGTGTTCGGCCGGGTCCACCACCCGGCTTGTCCGGCTGGAAACAAACAAGGAGCCATTTCAATGAACTAACTTGACTTCCTGAGATGACGAAGCCAAGGCTTATCCCCTCGGTCTTCGACTCGCTTCCTTCTGGGCAAGGGCGGCCGTGGCAAAGGGTAGCCGACGGCGCGGCACGCCAACCTTTTGGAACGTCAGCCCGACTTCTCAAAGGGTTTGATACAACTCAGTCATCACCGACTCCAAGCCTTCACGTTGAGCATGTGATGGATTTCGCACAAGAACTCCGAAACCGATAACGCTATCAGTCTACAGCACTTTATTGGAATGTATTTTCAATTCATGGCGTTCCAAGAAAATCACAATGTCCCATCACGGGTGAGATCTTTTGAGAAGAGCCCTGCGGGCTACTCATCTGGTTTCTCGCGGGCAACAGGCTGGGGGATTCCGAGCCGACGTCGTGCCGGATGGAAGCCCCGGGGCTCGACAGAAGCCACTCGCGCTAATTCCACTGGCGAGTTTGAAAACATTTTCAAGCGAAAATAGGATGGTTGGGTTTTGTTTTTTTGCACATCAACATTGTATAGGAAACTGAAATGATCATGAATCAGATTGAATTCTTGTTCGTATTATTTGTCGTCGGAGCAGAAGCTAATCCATCAAGAGTGATGTGGATCGGCGGACTCACGTCTCCAAAATTCCCAACAAGTAAATGACACTGCACGCAATAGAACCAGCGTTTGCTGTACTGACAGCAGACGCTGGATGAGTATGAATGTGTCGGGTGAACCGAGAAAAACGGATCATATGTCATCGAGCAGGTCGGTGCGGTTTTCAGTCCTGCGTCCGGCTCTTTTTCTTCCTCCTCTGCCATCGCTTTCCCTTGCTGTTGCTTTTGCTCTTCTTCTTCTCGGCCCGGCCCGCCGTCTCCGTCAGCGGCTCCTCGGGCGGTGACCGCTCCCGTGTCCTCTCCTCCGCCGTCTCCCCCTCGTCGGTGGCCCGAATCCGCGGCTCGTCGTCGTCCCGCCGGCGAGCGATCCTCTGGTTCCACCTCCTCTCCACGAGCAGCTCCATCTCCAGCTGCCCCAGCCTCTTCCTCCAGGTGTCCTCCGAGTCGCTCATCCGCCGCCGGTGGCCCAGCTCCAGGGCGTCGTAGCGCTTCCTCCAGCGCTCCTCGCTCTCCTTCAGCTGCATCTCGCGCAGGGTGAGCTGGTGCAGGGTGTCCACGAAGGCCCGAGTTCGAGCTCGCCGCCTCCACAGGACTTTGGCCAGAAGGGCGTCCTTGCCGCTCAGCTCGGAAACGTGGCGCAGTTCCAGGAGCACAATATGCTGCTTCAGGGTTTGGTTCTCCTGCCGCAGGGCCTCCACCTCCCCCGTCGCGGGCTCCCATTGGTGCTCTGCAGCCATGTCGTCCGCTCGGTCGGGATTGTCGCCGAGGCGGTCGGAGCCTTGCTCTAAGTTTTGTCCGATTGGCGCCCGGTGTCACAAAGCTCGGACGCATCATCTGAGGTGACATCGTCCTGAAAGACAGGACGCCGTTCGTCCTCATCGGCGGCCGCATCGTCGCCGCACGAATCGCTCTTACGAAATCGGCCCCACGCTATTCATTTTCATTCTTTGGCTTTTGCTACAGCGTCAGACTTGATTTTAGCTTGACTGTTTTTGTGATTTTTACGATCTTTCTTATCAATGCATGGTTTCATCCTTTGTTTTTGGAGCCGATTACTTTTTTTTTTTCGCTCCACGTAGAGCACTTTGTATACAGCGGCAGTTCGAAAGTGCTCGAGAAATGAGTTGAAGTCTTGTTGTTGGTCTACTCACGTTGGGGGGGCCTCAAGGGGATCCGTCCCGTCTCGGCCTAGGCGGGTGCCGACGTCGCCGTCTTCGTCGTGGGCCACCTTGGACCGCTGCCGGGCACGGAGCCACGCGGAGGCCGGGCCACCCGAACCTCTGTTCATGGTCGCTTCAAATCTGCTGGACGCGTGCGTGGTCGTGTGCTAGTGCAAGCGAGAGAGGCTTTTGTCACTATGGACGACAGCACAACATGGTCGTCTCCTCCGGGAGTGTCTTCATCCCCTTCGGGACATCTGAGGAGGCGCTGGGAAGCTCTTATTGTTTTCAGATTTCAGTGTCTCTTTGCATCGTTACCTTTCATAAGAGGATTACTTTTTGGGGGTTTTGGAAGTCAAGAAAATGCTACTTTGTGATTCCCCTTCTCTCCCCACCTTGGCCTTAGTCATTTCAATTTTAACTCGCAACAAAATACCATTCTGTTCTTCTAAATTTTGTTTTTGAAATATCAAAAACAAAATGCAACTTTTCATTTTTGGAGACTTTTTTTAAATGAACGCTAATCAACTTTTATGGAAGCAAAAAAAACATTGAGGAAAAAACTTATTTTATTCAGAAGGAATATGAATGTTATCAAGTGATTAGATTTTTATGAGTGATTAATGTTTGACGTTTTTTAAGAGTATTTTTTTCTGTTTGAGTATTGAATTTCTCTTTGTTGGGATTCTGAATATGTTGTTGTTTTTCAGGGTATTGTATTTTTTCATACAAAAAAAATACTCTGAAGAAACAAACAGAAAACCCCCCACCACACAATAGATTTTTCCCAAGTAAATGCAATATGTGCTTCTGAATCTCCGAACCCTAAATATATGATCGTGTATATTGTTTCGAATGCGCTCTGATCTGATTAGAACAATCCAGAAAACAGAAAAAAAGAACGAATTTAGAGGGGAAAAAGGCGAGGCATCTTTATTTGCGTATCTATTACATATTCCGTCAGCTCGTCGTCCTGCACATCATTCAAAGTGCATTTAAAACATCGCAACTGTTTTCGCCTTTCCACCAAAATCACGATTTTTTCCCCTTTTCCGTGTGAGTTCCAAAAGCGGCACGTGCTCGTGCCCGGCCCGCAGGGCTGACGTGCACGAGCACGTCGTCGGGCGGGGTCAGTGGCAGTGTCACGCTCAGACGGCCAAGATGGCGGCTGGCCGAGGACGACCCTCGGCGTGACTGGCTGATGGACAGCCATGTTCGTTCCATTGGTCGCCGACGGGATGCGCCGCCGCCCCGACGGGGCGCCTCTCTCTCGTCCCGCTCTTAGTCGGTTCCCCCGCCCGCCCCAGCACCGAGGCGCCGCGGGCCGCCTTGCCGCTCGCGTCGAGTCGCCGCCGGACACCGCGCTGACGTCGCGGCGCTCGTAGCCGCTAGCCCAGTCTTCGCTCTACCGGACGGCGGGACCAGGTGAGCCAGGCCGGCGAGCATTTGCCCCCCTTAGCGCCGACGATGGTCCTAATGTCGCTCATAAAGCCTCGCGCTGTCCGCTTTCGCCGTCGCTAGCAGCGAAGGAATTCGGTCGTTGGTCCAAAATTGAGTGTTAGTCGATGCTAGCTGACGCCGTAGAGTCCGAGCGCCTTCCCGAAGAGGACGGACAAGCAGCTAGCGATGCCCCCGCTCCGACGCGGGCGGCGGTGATGTCCAGACCAACCCGCAACCCGTGAAATCCGCAAATGACAGAGCCGATGCTTAAGAAAGAAATCCAAACTCTGCACGCAACGCTGGACCATATGGGCTGAAAAGTCAATCGCCACGCAAGTCCTATCAGTCGATAATCGGTACTGATTGTCTTTATAATTGATCAACATGCGGGCCGGAGTAAAAAGGCTGAAAATATAGTGTATCAGAGTTACCCTCTAATAAGTGCTGGACATCATTATTGAGTGAAATCCTATTTGTGTCATCTTTGCCGGCTGACAGCTCGTTACCAAGGTGAGTGCGACTTCACTTTCAGGTTCGTTTTTTCTCAAAGCGGCCGTTTGAATTTTATGGTTTCAATCCAAGTTCCTCAAACAGGAAATATGACCTAGGAATTTTTCGATGACACCTTCTTTCTCCCAAATGAGCAACATTGTTGGTTTGGGTATAAACGTGCATCTTAATTGATTTACATGCAATCAAATCACACGATCCTTTCTCAGCGATATAGTTGGAACTTTATGGGATTCAATAAAAAGGCATATTGTTTTTGTTTCTTTTAGGACATGGGTGTCAAACTCATTTTTGTCATGGGCCACATTTTAGTTACCGTTTCCCTTGGAGGGCCGTTAATGACGGAAACCAAGTTTTGTAAAGTCAATAATAACGGTTTATTCAACTATTGTTTAAGTTTCTGTAACGAGGGCTTTGGCGACAAGAACATGCTTACAATGTGTCTCTTATTTATTACATATGAGAATTTTACATTTTGGTAAAGATTTTAGCGAGCATCACGGAAGTTGACATGTTGGATTTGCTTTCGCGGGCCACATAAAATGATGCAGCGGGCCAGATCTGGCCCCCGCCCGGCCCTTGAGATCTTGACACCTGTGTTTTAGGAGAAACTTTGCATCTTCTAAAGATATTTTGGGGAGAAAGAATTCCGAGCATTAGCTCACAAATTTACATGTTTTTACTAGGGTTTTTTTTTCCAAGAAAATGAATTGTAATTGTACAAAAAATATTTTTTTCCCCCTCAGAACTTTCAGGAAAATAAAGACAGACTCATCTGAGACAAAAATAAAAATAAATCTTCTGAAGATAAAGTTATTTTATTGATCCATTTATTTTTCTTCCAGAAAGAAGTTCGTATTACAATTCTATATTTGTAGTATTTGTCTGGCTAAAAAGCAAATGGTCCCGTCTGGGGAAAAAAAAGTAGCAATGGCATGAAAGGCGATTGATGCTTTGTTCCTGGTGTCGGTGTCGGCAGCGGCTGGGCCCCACCCTGGGGTGCAAAGGTCGTCGGTCGGCTCGGCGCCCGCCTCCCCGCGTGCACGCCTGCGCTCCGGCTTGAAGGAGGTTGCGTCTTGGAAGTGGCCCGTCCGTCTCGGGAAGCTTATCCGACTTGGCCGTCAAAGTTTGCCTTCGTCCTGCTTCGGTTGCCGGACGCGTTCGCAGTCAGTAAGTATTTATTTATGTATGGATTTATTGATTGACTTATGTCCTCGTGAGGACTTGAATGCGTTCCTCAGCTTGCCTGTTCAAAGGTAAGATGAAAGCGGTTTAAAAGTTAACTTGTGGATAATAAATGTCAACACTTGGTTGGACTTGGGAGTTGAAAGGTGGCCAGAGATTTGTCCGGATTGCCGGTCCGCCTCCGATCTTTGGAAAGCGCTTTTGCCGGAGCGAGCGGCGGCACGCCGGGTCCGCCCGGGATCTCCTTCGCTTCTTGTACTGCCGCGGATGTTTTTGTCCCCTGGGATGCAAGGGTTTTGCGAACGTGGAAAACATGTGGGCCAGCAAATCTGTAATGATTTTGCAGTACGTCAGAAGATGGCGCAATTGCACCGCCGTTGAGTAGAAGATTAAGATTAGGCATCAAATGTCAGCTTGTTGCCTGAGTGATTGCGGGAGAGCGACGCCGACATGTTGGAAGCCTGTCAAGGTGAGGCACCTGACGCGCAAACGGCGTTGGGGCTGCGGGTTAACGGTCAGATTGACAATCATGATTATTTTGATCAATATTGCAATCGTGGTGGTTCATTGCAGTTGTGAACGAGAACTTTTTAAAAAATTGTCCTACTTTTCATACCTACGGTATGCAACCAGCTAGCCTCCACTACCGGAATGCTCACATACAATGCGTCGCTTCGAATGCCTCCATTTTCTTTCGTTTATCCGGGTTGGAGTCGCAGGGGCAGTTGCTTTAGTGGGGAAGGTGCGGCTTCCCGCTCCCCCAGCCACTTCATCCCATGGCATTCCCCGGCCAGCTGGGAGACGGCCTGCGCAGCTTGTCCCGGGGTCGTCCCCGAGGCGTTCTCCTGGTGGGGCTTGCCCGGAACACCTTGCCAGGCAGGAGGGATCCAGGAGGCATCCCGATCCGATGCCCGCGCCGCCTCATCTGGCTATTTTCAATCGGGGCGACGAACTTGACAAATGTGCTGCTGTCGATGATGATGATGACGCTGATGACGCTGATGACGATGTTCTCGGGCCGACAGCAAGCATGGAGTGGTCGTGGCTGCAGACCGGATGACGGGTTGTGGCCAGAGAAGGGTGTCGCAGCACTTCCTGCTTGTCAACCCTGAGTGAGAGTGACGACGGCTGACCGACCCCGCGACCGCCCGCCGCCCCCGGCCCCTCCCAGCCCCAGCCCCGCACCTCGCCTTTAAATAGCGCAGCCTCCGGCTACTGGGTCATCGTCGCCCGAAGATGAGCTGGCTCAGCAGGTTGACGCCGCGCGCCCCCGCCGCTCGTCCGGGACGGGGCGCCACCCCCCAGGAGGCGCCTTCGTGTACCGCCGACCCCGAGACCTGCTTCATGGTCTTTGAGAACCACTGGAGACAAGTGAGTGCTTCGACGCCGACCGTATTGATAGCAAGTCATCATGTCCTTTGGGGGAAACCCGTTCAAAACGTTTTCTGCAATGAAAGTCATTTATTAGGAACGGCGTCGTCATTTTTCAACCGTTCCAAGTCAAATCTTGTTGCGTTTTTTTTTTTTTGAGAATAGGTTGCATTTATTCGACAATAAAATGCACCTCACTCAAAAATGAAAAGTGAGGTTTTTTTTTTCCCCCTCAAGATGAGACGCATTGATCTAGTTGACGCGTCAGAGGAAGTAACACTTGATTATCAAGCGCAGTCATCTGCTGCACTGCCTCCACCACCCGTTTCTTGCTGACGTACACGCAGAGAAAGAAAATGTCGTTTCTGGGGCATATTTCCTGACGAAAAAACAAAAAAGTAATCTCAAGGAGAATAAAGTTGAAGTAAATCGGTAGGTAGGCGTGTGCGCACGTGTATTTATATCTCTCTATCTAAAATATATCCAAAATGGTTTCTTCCTCTCCCCCCGGTGGGGCATCTCGGGTCCTCTAGCAGAGGGCGACCCTTCCTTCTCCCATCTACTCTCTGAGTCTTGACACATTTGGGGGCGCTGCGCTACGCTAACCTGGCGTTTGCATTCCGTAGGTGTCGCGCGTGCTGGACCAGAGCGAGCTGACCCGCTCCACCGACGACCTGATCGCCGTGAGGAACCACACAGACCAGATGTTCTGCCTCCTGGCCGAGGAACGGCCCCCACAAGGCGGCGGCGGCGGAGACGATGACGACGGCGAAGGCGTGGGGCCCATCCTGCAGCTGGTGGTCCGCGAGCGGGTCCTGGAAAGTCTTCTGGGGTGGCACCTCCGCGGCGACCCCGACACGGACAGCCTGGGGGCGCTGCTCAAGCTCTTTGAGATGCTGATCGGCCAGTCGCAGCAGGCCTTGCTGCGCCGCCCGGCCATCCTGCAACCGCTGCTCAGGGTGGTGGGGGCCTGCGCCCACTCGGAGCGCGGGTGCCCCCCCGCGCTGGAGAACAGCCTGGTGCTGCTCCTCAATCAGGTGTGCGTGCAGGTGGCGCGCGAGCCGGCGCTGCTGGAGACGCTGTTGCGGGCGGCTCCGGCGCAGCGGGGCTCCTCCGACCTGCCGCTCTTCTCCCTGCTGGTGCCCTTCATCCACCGCGAGGGCGCCGTCGGACAGCAGGCGCGGGACGCCCTTCTACTGGTCATGGCCACCTCGGCCGCCAACCGCGCCGTGGCGCGCTACATCGCGCACAACTCCTACTTTTGCCCCGTACGTATACGCACCCGCACTGCAGGTTCAACTCTTATCACCCGTCTTATTTCATTCACTCCCAAAGACGTTTTTAAATGTCTTTTCAGACTTGGTCTAGAATTGGTTGGTACTGAATGAGTTAATGACGGCGTACGCCCAGCAGCTCGGCCCACGAAAGCTAGCACATCGTGGGTCGACGCGCAAAAGACACGGCATGTCCGCCATTTTGCTTTCAAGCAGCCAACTCAAAACATTTTCACGGGTCCTTCAAAAGGCCCCAAAGTCCGTTTGAGCTCGCCACATGAAACTCGGTAGGCGTGTTTGGCCTCCAAAAGTGCCCCGTGCTCAAAACGACAGAAGACTTCCGCCATTTTGGTGTGAAGAGGCCATCTCGTCCTTATAACCGACAAAATTGTTGAGCAGTGATAACGCCCCCGCGCCAGGTGCTCGCGACGGGTCTGAGCGCGCTCTACTCCTTGCTGCCCCGCAAGATGGAGGTGCACGGGGACGACTGGCACGCTTTGCGGCGCGAGGACTGGATGGGGGTGTCGTCGCTGGCTGTGTTCATGAACTCGCTGGAGTTCTGCAACGCGGTGGTGCAGGTGGCCCACCCCATGGTGCGCTCGCAGCTCCTGGACTATCTGCACAACGGCTTCCTGGTCTCCGTGGTGGCGCCCGCCCTCTACAAGGTACCAAACAAGACGTTTCACAGTTTCTCCAAATGAATTGTTGCAAATTTAGCTGCTCTTTGTGTCACTCTTGTTTATCATGGTACCACCTTCATTCAAACCTCAGAAGAAAAAGATTGTTCAAAGCTTTTGGTTTTGGGGGAGGAAAAAAAAATGAGGAAACGGCCATGTTGCCCACTTGTAGGGCGACGTGACATTGAGTCAAGTCAAGTCAGCTTTATTGTCCAATATGTGACATACGTAACTGCGTGCGTGCGTAGTCGTCGGTGGATGAGATGATTGCCAGCACGGCCTACCTGGACCTGTTCCTGCGCAGCGTGAGCGAGACATCCCTGCTCAAGACCTTCCTGCGCTTCATCCTGCTGCATCGCCTCGACGACGACTCCATTCTGGACACGCTGCTCACGCGCATCGGCGGCAACTCCAGGGTGGGAGCACGCGCGCACATCCTGATCATGTCGGTGCCACTTTTTTTTCTCTCTCTCTCTCTCTCTCTCTCTGTTGCCAGCAGAAAAACAAATTGACACACCAGGGCTGAAAACTTGGATAAAAGTCCAAGTACCCAGATGAGACTCGAATAGGAAATAAATGCCAGTTCACATCAATTATCTGATGCCTGCTATGTCAGGCAAAGACGGCCAGTTAAGTTAGCAACGCGGCAGGATTTTGCCCCACAATGACCATCATGTGCCATCACGCCAAGTGTGGCCGCAAGTGAAATAATTTGCCAAAATATCCTAAAAATAACGTTGTAGTGATTTGGGAGGAGTACATGTTCAAAAAGAAATCAAAGCCAAAATGTCTTCGTTTTGAGGTCAGTTTGGAAAGTTCTTGTTCTAGCAGTACTTATTGGGAGTTTTTGTGTTTGTTTTGCACTCGAAAAAGATTCCAGATATAAAACATGCAGTCAAAAAAACAAAAGTAACAACAACTCAAATGAAGCCGTTTTGTACTTCCGACTGGAGGGCTCAGTTGTTTTTTTTCTGAATTTATTTCTTCTGAAAGATTCTTCAGGCGTTTGAAGTGCTCATTCCACTTTTTTTTTTAATTCCACTTTTCAAAGTCTGTCCTGTCGCCTTTTCTTGACTTGATTTATTTTTAATCCGAGCCTCAAATTTGAATATGAAGAATCAGTCATCCGTACGTTTTTGGAGATATGTAGACAAAAACAACATTTCAATTGAATCGAAAGAGGGAGGGAGGAACAAATGTCGGCCAGTGGGAAGAATTGCAACGTTTGTTGGGGGTGGCGAGTGAAAGCGCTCCTTGTTGTGCTTGCGGCAGCTCTGCATGGTGTCCCTGAGCCTCTTCCGGACTCTCCTGTCGTTCAACTGCGAGGACATCATGCTGCAGCTGGTCCTCAGGTGAGTGCCCCCCACCCCCCACTATCCCCATCGCTGGGTGACATTAGCTTCACGTCGGACGGCGTCATTGGGCCGTGACCCGCTCCGCCGGCCTCCAGGTACCTGCTCCCGTGCGGCCACGTCATGCTGAGTCAGCGCCGCGCCATCCGGGAAGCCGACATGTACGGCAAATGCGCCGACAAGTTCCTGTCGCTCATCCCAGAGTGCTGCCGCACCGTCGCGGCGCCCCCAGCTGTGCGGGAGGAGGACCCCTCTTTCAGGGGCAAAGGTGAGTGCCCAGGGCTCCAAAGTCCCCGTCGACTTGGCGGACGGTTCACCCAGGAAGCTTCCGCTGGAATCTAAGATGTGTGACGTTGCATATTTTGCTTCCTCCTGTCCACAGCGGCGGTCTACAGTGCGGACGGGGAGTCCCTGGCGCCACCCAGACCCAGCACGCCCTCCCGATTGGCATTTTTCATGCGCCAGCAGAGCGGCGGGACCCCGACAGGGGCTCCGACCGGTCCCGGCGCCTCGGAGTCTCCGCAGTCGGCCGCCCCCGAGAGCCCCGGGTACCGGCCGCAGCCTGAAATTGCGGCGTGGGATTCGGGCTACCTGGATTACTTGAAGGATGCCCGGCGAAGCATTGAGCTTTGCTCCTGGGCCTGTCGGGACTGGTCGGCGCCCTACGATGGTGAGCGGCCCTCCCCGAGCGCCGCGCCGCTCCCCCCGGGCCCTCCCACGTACGCCGCCCCCTCTGCGGCCGTGTACCCCGAGCACTTGTGCCTCCAGCCGGGGGGCGGCGTGCAGCAGCGGGCCGACGCGGTAGTGGCGCGCTTCGAGCGCGACGGCGCCGAGTGGGGAGTCGCCATGGGCCAAAGCAACTGTCCCCCCCTTACGCCGCGCTCCAAGAAGCGCAGCTTGCAGCAGCGCGACCAACTCCTCCTCAAACCCTCTCCTCCGCACCTTCGCCCGGCGCCTTTGCCCACTTCCCCGCTGGCGCCAGACAACCCCATCGCCGCCTCCTGCGCGCCTTTGTTCAACGGCACGGCGGGGCCAGGGAGGGAGCTGGAGGCTAAGAAGGCCAAGCGACACCTGGACCCCGAGGGTTTTTTGGACGAGAACGCCAATCAAAACGGACGCCCGAGCAAAGATGCCGGTGATGCCCGCACGCCGCTGCCCGATGCCGCCGACGCCTCCGCCCAGCAGCGCGCACCGACGGTGGAGAGCCTCATCCGGGAGCTTCTGGAGCAATCTCCCGGTGAGGCGAGGCCCCCCGACCACGCTGATGTTGAGGGTATCAGCATCGAGGCCTTCACCAGGGAGCTGAAGGAGCTGGAGGCCCGGGCCACGCCGCCTCCTTGCGCCGTGGAGACGTCCCCGGGTTACCCCCGCCGGCAGGACAAGGACCTGGAGGAGAAAATGTCCGCCGACGTCAAGGGGGAATGTTCCGAAACGGGCATCTGCAGTCCCGCCAGACCTCTCGCTCTCGTTCAGGGCTCGTGTCAGCCGTACACGGGTAAGAACCTCACAGTTTTTCCCGCCCTGTTAGGCATCGGGCCTCTGACCTTTTGCTCAAATGTGATTTGAACGCGAGAGAAAGTCTGTCATTTGCAATGAACGTCCATCCAGGTCCGCTGATGGCGGTGCTGCTGGCCAAGCTGGAGAACATGCCGCACAACTCGCTGTACGTCAACATCCTGCTGACGGGCATCGTGGGGCGGCTGGCGTGCTACCCTCAGCCGCTGCTGCGCTCCTTCCTGCTCAACACCAATATGGTCTTCCAGCCCAGCGTCAAGTCCCTCATCCAGGTCAGCCGCCGCCCTCTTGACCTCTTCCCCGGCCTCAAGTCTCGCCCGGTGGCAGGGCTTGGCGCTCGCTAGGCTCAACGTTCGGAACAAGCGTTTGGTGGAGGCGGGGCAGCTTGATTTTGGTTTGGCGCATTTTGTGGACAAGATTCCCGAATGAGCTTCACATCATTCAAAGTTCAGCATTTAAAAGCAAAACGCAAAGCAAATAATGGAACGCAAAGTCAAGAAATCAAAAGCTGCCGGCTAAAAGAACGTACAAGAAAATCATTTGAGAAAACATTTAAGATGGTTTGAAAGACCGTCATAGGAATTCGGGGGGGGGGGGTACGAGCATGCTTCGGAACCTGGATTGAAAAGTGTTGACACTTTTGGGGGGGGGGGCGGTTTCATTCCATTTGCATGCAGCACAACAGCTTAAGTGCCGCTTCACCGTGTTTGCTTTGAACTCTGGGCTCCACCCATCGGCCCAAGTCTGCAGCCCGCCCGGGTCGATATTCTGTTCGTGTTACTTCCAGGATCTGAACCGATCAGTGATTCATAAAGCAGTAGCAGAAGTTTCAAGTCCGTCCTCCAGCCGATGGGGTCGCGCCCTTTGCTTTAGCGGCTTTTTCATCGTTGCAGTGGGTCATCATTTTTCTGTCGAGCTTCAGAGTCAACTTTACCCCACGGGCAGTGGCGTTGAGCAGTTTTTGTTTTGAAATTTGGCGAGTCGGCGGCCGTGTCGAGTTGAAGCACCAAAATTCGGTCGGTCGACGGCTCGTGCCTTGCAAAAGGCCCGGGTGTATTTGGGAAACGGCCGCTTCTGTCTCCAGGTGCTGGGCTCTGTGAAGAACCGCATTGAAGCCTTTGCCGCCTCCCATGAGGACTTCCCCACCATGCTGAGGAAAGCCCAGCAGTACCTGGTGGCGCGCGGCAAGGTGGACTGGAGCGAGCCGCCTGGCGCCGTCCCGCCCCTCCGGCGTTCGGATTCGCTAGGTGAGTGCCGGTTTCAAACGGGCGGCCGTGGCGACTTCCTCTCGCGCTGACTCCCGCCCGCTCTTCTCTGGCGCCAGTCAAGAGCCGCAAGTCGTCCCTAAGCGAGCTGATCCTGCGCCACACCGGCAGCCCCACTCGGACCCGCAGCGCCGCCCAGATGGCTCTGGCCCACGTGCGGGTGGGTGGCCAGACGCTGCACAGCGCTCTGTTCCGCGGCGGCGCCGGAGCCTCCAATCTGGAGAAGCAGGCGGAGGCGCTGCGCGTGAAGAACGCCGTTTACTGCGCCGTCATCTTTTGTGAGTTCCTCAAGGAGCTGGCCGCCCTCGCCCAGGAGCACGCCGTCGCCTTGCCCTTCGCTCGCACTGACGCCGAGGAGTAGTCGATGCCCGAGGGTCGCGCGCCGAGGGCTCGACTCCATGAAGTGGACCTCAACTGTGCCCGGAGGTGGACACTTGAGACTAGCGTCCGAGGAGAACCAGCCCCTTGATGCGGACTTGAAGTCGATGCCTTGCGGAAGGGTAGGGAGCAAGGGGCGTGGAGGTCTAGACGCCCGGGGGCGGCTGCCAAGGACTCCACCCTGAGGGGTAGACACTTAAGAGCGCGTGCAGAGGAGAAGACATCGTGACCAGATGCTCTCTGTCTCCGACTCGGAGATGTCTATGAATAGATGGGTCAAAGACAAAGGGGCTCGGTTTGGACTAGTTGCAGCCAGTTTTGGTCCATTCTGGCTCACTAAGTTGCCCTTGTGGCCGCTTTGGTCCAGTGACGGCCCATCAGCCAACAGTTTTGGACCACGGGGCCAAAATTTGGAAGTTATCTCTGCAGCGCCTTTTGACTCCATCCTGCCTGCTAGCATTTGGTGCTAACTGCCAACAAGGCACTTGCAAACACCAACGGTCTTTTGGTCTTTGGTGTCACGTGTCGACAGGTTTTGCCACCAAGCACTTGGCGCTGAACAAAGAAAAAGGGAGGGAGAAGAGCTTTTAGGACTTCCTCTCGTAAGAATGTTTGCGATGAGACTTTTGTCTTCCTCCATTGATGTTCCGGAGGCTGTTTGTCCCTCCTCCCATCGTCGTAACATCATCACTTTTAATGTTCAACCATCAAGTGAAAAGCAAAAGTTAAGTGGAGGTTGGATCTGACTCTCAAAACAAACAAAAACAAAGTGTGCGTGCAAGGCGGAGGCACTTGTCTACTTGCCAAGTGTGGTTGGTGTTGATTTTTCTTGTTCCTGTGCCATGTTTGACTCCTCACCCGATCAAATGTTTCATCCGGTTTGCAACTATGCAAAAACGTGGCGCAGTCAGCAGCTGAAAACTGCGCATGTACATTTTGTAAGGCAAACAACCAAGCAAATTATTCTGTACCAAGGAGAAACACGGAAGACGTCAAAAAGGAATATTTTTGTACATGATTGCCATTGCATGTGTGTGTGATGGGTGGAGAACAATCTGTCACAAAAAACAAAACACTAAAGGGAATGTTTTTATTAATTTATAAAGTCTTTGTTAGCAACGAGCTCCCCTTGTGTGTCTCAACTCTCTGTGAAAATATTTCCACTTGTAAGTGGAATCAAACGTTTCTCCAGCTCCAAAGATGCTTACCTCTCCATGGACATCAAGAGACAAGATCAAAAAGGTCAATGGCGTGAGCACGATTTCAAAAGAAGCGGTGCCACATGGATTATTGAAGTAGGGGAACGCCTCCAAAAAATGTCGCCCCACTATTTGATCATGAAGGTTAATAGTAAAAGAACACGTCTGCATGTCACATAGTTTGTGTAAGTACGATGCAGTGCAGTCAGTATTTCCAAGGGGCTTTTTTTTTTTTAACGGCCCATATTTCGTTAACTGGATGTGAATCCAAGTGTAATGTTCAAGTTTCAGATTGTCAGTGAACGTCTCGGCTGCTCCCACCCCGGATATATCGGACTTTTGCTTTATAAAGGATTGTATCTTCAAAGTAAGAGAAGTTGACCTTCTTATCTGCGCATTTGCCGCGGTCTCTCGCTTTTATATGTCAATGTTGCGTTACAAATATCGATGCTTCTAGAAAGACGTAAACATATCGGGTCGGGTAAGGCACCGTGAGCCTTTTTTGAAGGTAGTTTTTTTTAGTTTGACGAGAGCGGCGGCGGAAGACGCAGTCTCGCTCGGAGCTGCATTGCGCATGCGCGGAGCAGCAGCGGCGGCGCCGCCCGCCGACCGCAGATCTGCGCCTGGCTTCCTTCCACCTCGAGCTTGTCGGCGGCTGGCGAGTGTCGCGCTGCCGGATGGAAAAACGGTCATTATCCGCCCACGGGAGACACGCTGGAGCCCCCGGAAACTTTAGCAACGCTCGACGAAGACGCACAATGCCAAGAGTCTGACGACTGAAAGGTAGGCAAAGTCCGTTGTTCGGCGCAGAGTTGTTGCCAATTCGATCGGAGAGTTATCGATAGAGAGGCGAGGGAAGAGTCGGGCGGGAGTCGATGTAGGTCATGGCGGCTGCGGGCCGAGCCGAACTGAACGGAAACATTCGCACATACGCGATGTTCTTGATGAGCGTGCTGCCGCGGCGCATTTGGGGCATCATCAGGAACCGCCAAAGTCGAACGAAATCTGCGCCGCCCGCCTTCTCCCATCGAATAATGTTCATCGTCCGTTCCAGGTTCAAACCGTGATCATCTTAAAAGTGTTTTTGCGTGTGGAAGATTGGCGCTCTTACCCGAGAGCCCGACGTCCTCGTTTGGCAAAACAAAGGCAAGCAATTGCTCGCTTGTTTGAGAAAGTGCTTGACGAGACGTGAAGCGGAGGCCGCGTTCGAATTGGCAAAATCGCCGACCATCGGATTAATGCGAGCGTCGCGGGCAGAATTGCGATCACAGTTCAATATTGTGCCAGCTCACGTTCTTAGATTCTTCTAAAATGATAGATGGAGGGCACTATCTCTCGGCGCATGCATCCACATCATACCCAGAGAGCTTGAGACACCCATAACACTGGCGTATACTCCACGTCCATTTATTGACCAATCGTCTTAACTCCGAAGCCCCCCAAAAGTTTCAAGTGGTTCACCTTAAGGCGAATCGTGCGCCGCATTGTGGCCAAGGGTAAAAGCCAGTCTGAGGCGCTCGCACTCCGACTCCCGTCCAGAAATGTGAAGCCTTTCCGTAGAGAGTGACTGGAAGCGACCCTGCTCCTGTTCAGTTCGGCCCCTTGAAGAAACACCCGAGACCGGCGGGGCGTGTTGAGCAAAACGTCTGTCATTCTGATCACATGAGAAGATGTCGTGTGAAGAGAAGGATCCATTGTGTTGGCGCTGTGCTTTGAGATGTGTCATCAGGTCAGCACGATGGAAGCCAGCGGCATCATCAATGTGCTCAACAAGAAGCTGGCCTTCCTCTCAGGTAGGCACACGCAGCCGTTTTTGGGGGTCCCTCCCCCTTAGCGCATGTGACTGAAACGCGTGTGCCCTTTGCGCTTTGAGGCGGGAAAGACCGCCGCAGCGGTCTGATCCTCAGCATCCCGCTGGGCTGCGAGCAGACCAACATGGACGAGCTCAGCGACACGCTGGACTATCTGCTCAGCATACCCAGGTACGCACCCAGACATGGCGCGCCATCGAGCCGCCAGCACTCACCGTAACCCAGAAGGTGGTCGGCGGAACGTTAGTGCAGCGTGCGGAATGGAGCAACCTTCGTCTTTTTAGTCTGCCTGAATGTTTTTTTTTTTCCCATTAGCCCCACTATGTTTTTGAAAGTTTTTTTCCTTTTTTCTTCAAAAAATGCTTCGTTTTAGGATTAATTTCGCTGATATATCAAATATTGCGTCCAAAAAGTAGCTGAAAGGTCATTGGCCAATCAGCTGTTTGCATTTTGTTGATGAAAATGTGAGTTTCTCTTCAACGACCCCGGCGTGTGCGTGCGCAGCGACAAGTGCAAGGCGCGAGGCTTCACCGTCATCGTGGACGGGCGGCGCTCGCAGTGGAACACGGTCAAGACGGTGGTGCTCATGCTGCAGGTACGTAAGCCGACCCCGCGCGCCGGCGCTGACGCTCGCGACTGACGGGCGCCCCTTTCAGAACGTGATCCCGGCCGAGGTGTCGCTGGTGTGCGTGGTCAAGCCGGACGAGTTCTGGGACAAGAAGGTCACGCACTTCTGCTTCTGGAAGGAGAAGGACAGACTCGGCTTTGAGGTTGGAGCCGCCGAGCGTGCGAAAATGAGCGCGCCTCCGTCAACTGAAGCTCCCGCTGCGCCGCTTCCCGTTAGGTGATCCTGGTGTCGGCCAATAAGCTGACGCGCTACATCGAGCCCTCGCAGCTCACCGACGACTTTGGCGGGACTTTGGACTACGACCACGGCGATTGGCTCAGCAAGAGACTGGTCGCTGCCGCCGCCGCCTCTTTAAGAAAAAAAACCCAAATCTGTCACAGATTCGCCTGTTACCGTGGCAACTCACCCTCCTCTCTGCGCGGCAGGTGTTTGAGAAGTTCACCAAGGAGTCCACGTCGTTGCTGGACGAGCTGACGCTCATCAACGACGGCGACAAGAGCGCCGCCTTCGACAAGTACGCTCGCACTCGCTCGCTCGCAGTCACTCACTGGCGCACGCGCTGTACTTGATGTGCATATTGTGTGTGTGCGTGTCTGTGTAGGTCAGCTGACGTCCTCCTGCCGTCCTTTGACCCGGAGACGGTCCTCCAGACGGGTAAGTAGCGGCGGAGCCTGTTGCGCTGTTGCTCTTTGTGTGTGTGTGTGTGTGTGTGTGTGTGTGTGTGTGTGTGTGTGTGTGTGTGTGTGTGTGTGTGTGTGTGTGCTGTTGTGTGTGCTGTTATGTGCGTGTGTCTTGTGTGCATGTGCGTGTGTGTGTGTTTGCGTGTGTTTTGTGTGTGTACCCGAGCATTTTTGTGTGTGTCTGTGTCGGTGGTGTGTTTTTATGTATTTGCATGTCGGTCTGCCAGTGTGAACGTGTGAGTGGGTTTTGCGTGATTTACGCGTGTCAAAGGGGGTCGTCGTTGGCGCCATCCGCAAGACGAGCCCGCTTTCTGCTTTGTGTGCGCGTAGGTCACGAGTTGCTGTCGGAGCTCCAGCAGCGACGCTTCAACGTCTCCGAGGGGGGCGGACGAGGTGGCGGCGGAGGGCCAGGGGGTGAGGAAGCTAACCATAGCGCGCTAACACGAGCTTTCCTGCCTTGCGTCCGCCTCGGCCGGTCGTCACCTTCCCCCTCCCACCCCCCACAGCGCCGACGTGGCGTCCGATGGAGGAGGAGCTCCTGGCTCAGCCTCAGGTCATGAAGCTTCTGGACTCGCTGAGGGAGAAGTACACCCGCTACCAGGAAGTTTGCCGGCAACGCAGCAAGCGCTCCCAGATCCACGACGTGCACGCCAAAGTCACGCAGGTGAGCGGTCGGCAGCCGTCTCGGAGACGCGCTTGGCGCCCGCTCTTGGTTGCCAGGGCGACAGCGGCAGATTTGCGGCCGCCGTCCTACTTCTCGACACACATTCCAAAATGGGAAAAGCGCGTGAACAGCCACTTTGGAAACCAACCTGGAGAAAACAAATGACATGTAAAATGCATCAAATGTTGAAGTTGAACTTCAAAACGCAGGCCCCGTTGTGGGACGAATGAAAGTGACGGGAAACCATTCAGAATAATCGGCACTAGCCCATTGATGCGAGGGAAAGCCACGGCATGAAAATAGACGCGGTTGTCACACACAAGATGGTGATGGTGGGAAATGTGTGTGTGCGTGTGAGGTGGTGACGTGGCTGCAGGGTCCGGGCTCGGAGCTGCTGAAGACCCAACGGGCCATCGGAGACTCCATGCGGGCGGCGCAGGCGCTGCAGCAGAAGCACGAGGAGATCGAGAGTCAGCACAGCGTACGGAGAGCCGAACGCCCCCACCGCCCGCGTCCTCGAGCCGCGCGCATAACAACGCGCGCTGGGTTGTGTTCCCCCCCCCGCCAGGAATGGTTTGCGGCCTACGTGGAGCTGAACCAGCAGATCGGCGCCCTGCTCAGCGGCGGAGACGACGACGACGAGGAAGAAGCGGGCGAGCTGAAGGTGCTGCAGCGGCAGCTCAGCGACGTCTGCTACCAGCAGGCGGCGCAGCTGGAGAGCCGGCAGAATGTCCTACAGGCCGCGCACGCCTTCCACGCCGCCGCGCAGGAGGTGAGCCGGCCCGTGTTAGCTCCATTTGGTCTGTTGGAACTGAGCTGACTTGACCCACCTGGAGTCCAGTGTGGCTGTCACTTCTTGCCTCGGATTTTTCTTTTCTTTTTTTAAACCTTTTTTAAGAGTAGCCATTTTAGTTTAGCTTCTTCTAGCGTGCTTCATGTCTCTTTTTGCCCATTTGGTTGCTTTTAGCTTAGTTTCCCTTCATCTTTGATTAAAGAAGCTCGGTTTCTCTCTTTTGTCCCCCCCCTCAGTTTATGCAAAGCTTCGTTTCCTTGACTTTAGCTTAGCTAAATTGAGTCACCGTCGCTCAGTTTACCTTGCTTCAATTTGGCTCGTCTCGGTTTTTGTCGATTTGGTTCATTTTAGCTTAGTTGACCTCAGCCATCTTAGTTGCGAGAAGCTAGCTTCGACTTGTTCTTTTTTTTCAACCTTAGTTGCGTGTAAGTATCGTAACAAAGCGTCGTTTTCACTCTTTTTCTCTTAGTTAGCGTTAGCGTAGCTTAGTTGACCTCAGCCATCTTAGTTTCAAGAAGCTAGCTTCGACTTTTTTTTTTCAACCTTAGTTGAGTGTAAGTGTATCGTAACAAAGCGTCGTTGTCACTCTTTTTCTCTTAGTTAGCGTAGCTTAGTTGATCTCATTTGACTTTTCCTGCCTATTTTTTGCTTAGTCTCCTCCAACCGTCTTAGTTTAGTGTTTTTGGCTACCTTAGCATTTCTTCTTTTTTTTTTTCTTCCCCCGACTTTATTTTTGTGTGTCTCTTTTAACCCGACTTAGTTGAATTTCCTTGACTGTAATTTATCCCATTAGCGCCACAATCCAAAAGCAACACTTACCTTAGACCAGAACTCATCGAGACCAGCTGAGACAAGTCATGTGGTCTGCAAGTCGGAAATGGAAATTGTCCTTGAAGGCGATCTTAGCCTGGTTTCGCTTCCTGTGCTACTTGAGCACTTCGCCACTCTCGGCTTCACGTTGCTCGTCATTAGATGAGCTTTGTCTCGCTTTTGTTTTGATTTCTCTTTTCCTTTCTACGTATCGGTGCGAGTTGTCTTCGCGTGTAGAAGGGCGGCGCTGATGTTGCATTCGCCGTCGTTAGCTGTCCCAGCAGCTGGACGCGCTCCTGGGCATGCTGTGCGCCGACGTGGCCCCGGCGGACGGCTCGCAAATCCAACACGGCCTCAAGCTGCTGGAGGAGAAGCTGCAAAGCGTCGGTACGTACGTATGGTATGTGGGGAGGTGGAGCCTAAGTGGCGCTGACCCCTCCCCTCCGCGCACGAGCAGAGGTGGGGCTGGCGTCACTGCGCCAGAAGGGGGCGCTGCTGCTGGAGCAAACGTGCAACGACGATGACGACGGTGAGAACGCGGCGGCCGAGCAGAGGGACAACGCGCAGCAGATCCGCGACGTCATGGACGATATGCAGATGAGGAAACAGAGGTGAATGCCCGCTAACACGCTAGCGGTGGCGAACGCGCGCCATCATGGGAGCGACGCAATTACCAATGACCTGACAAAAGTGTGTGTTCGTGCAGGTGTGAGGACATGGTGGACGTGCGGCGTCTGAAGATGCTTCAGATGGTTCAGTTGTTCAAATGCGAAGAAGACGCCTTACAGGTCAGATGGGCTGACGTGAGCCCAACGATGTCACCGGCACAGGTGCCATAATGCGTGTGTGTGTGTGTCTGTGTGTCTGTGTGTGTGTGCGCGCGTGCAGGCGGTGGATTGGCTGTGCGAGCTGCTGGACGCGCTGCTGAAGACGCACGTGCGACTCGGAGACGACGCCCGCGACACCAAAGCCTTGATGGACAAACACAAGAAGTTCGTGGATGTGGCACAGGTCAGACCGGAAGTGGCCGTGCGTGTGTATATGTGTGTGTGGGGGCGAGTGCAGGTGCACGTGTGCGTTATTATGAGTATGCGTGCGATTGTGTGTTTGCGCGTGCATGCATTTGTGTGGACAGCGTTGCGCACGTCTGGCTGCCGTCCCTCGATGGCTGACGCGTGCGCATGCGTTGCAGAGCACGTACGACTACGGGCGGCAGCTGCTGCAGGCCACGGTGGTGCTGTGCCAGTCGCTGCGCTGCGCCACGCGCTCGTCCGGCGACACGCTGCCTCGACTCAACCGCGTGTGGAAGCAGTTCGCCGTCAGTGCCGACGAGCGCCAACACCGACTGCAGCTCGCCCTCGCCTTCCACCAGCACGCCGATGTGGTCAGCGAACACACACACACACACATAAGATCATGACAAAATGATATTGAAGCAAACAATTTAAACTAGAAATACACAATGAGGTCAAAAAGAGCCCTTGGGGTTGCACTGAAGACTGACAAAATGGCATAATTTGACCTCCCACTGCTAAAAAACGAGGGTGTGTGTGTGTGCATGTGTTTCAGGTGTTACAGGATGAGCACGTGGAGGCTGAGTCTCTGGATCAGGTGGACGCTTCGGCCAAAGCTCTGCTGGACAGACTCAGCATGCCCGTCATCTTCCCCGATGGGTTGGTAGACACGCATTCGCCACATGCAACGCAACGCGACACAAAAACAACACACAGCACCCTAACAGGCCCGCTCCCCACACACGCATGCTAACGTAGCAACACGCGCGGCCGTATGGTAAATTACCAACGGCGTTGATCGCATGCTAGCATCGGTGGCCGCACACCAGCCTGCTAACAGCGTTGAGCAAACGCTAACTTGGGTGAGCACATCCAAACACGCCCACCGAGTTGACAACATTGCCAACGTAGGTGACCACATGCTAACATGCTAATACAGAGGAACGCACGCTAACCCGGGTGACCACATGTCAACATGCCAACAGAATTGACTGCATAGTTGACCACATGCTAACGTGCTAACGGAGGAGAACACATGCCCACCCGGGTGACCGCATGCTAACTTGTTACTCGGTGCCAAGCGGAGCGATCCAATGTCCGTCCATCCATTCTCTGAGCCGCTTGTCCTCAGAAGGTCGTAATCGTTTCGGACGGAGCTCATTTTTTTGCATTTATATGACCAAAAATGCTGAAATGTCAAGTGAAGTTCAAATTGAAACCATAACACTGTGAAACTGGACCCTAGGCTTGCGAAGCCCTAATTTGAAGCCCTCACAATGTCTTGAAAAACTTGATTTCCAAACCTAAAACTGGGCTTCAAGCCCAGTAAACTAGACAAACCTCAAACCATGTTTTAAATCCTAAAGTGAAACCATAACCTAGGCTTGAAGTCCTTATTGGAAACCCGAACTTAAAAGTATTGACTTGAAACCGTAATTTAACTGCGTGGGGTGCCTTAGGAGCGAGCAGCATTTCGGCAGCGACGACGCAGCGACGGCAGCAGAGTGCGTTCGAGAGCGCCTCCTGATGGTGGAGGAGCGCCGCCTGCAACTTCAGGAGGCGCAGCTGGACAGCGAGCCCCGCCCACAGGACCAGGTGCTTCATGCTGTCCTTGACGTCATTGGGGAGGAGCCGGGTGAGAAAGAAGAAGACGAGGAGGAGGAGGACCAGGACCAGGACTAGGACCTTCAGGAGGACAGGATGCTGCAATGCTGAGTGATTGGCGTTCGTTAGCCCGGGAAGCTAACTAATGCTAACAGTTTATTTGTAACACCTGGATTGAAGACATTTTCCCCAGCATGCTCCTTGTTCCCGCATGCGCTCTCCACAACTAAACTTTTAGTTGAAAAATACATAATTTATTTTCCTTTTTCTCCCCCACGTTTTTAAGCAACCCCGAAGCTTTAACGGCTCCTGCTTAAGGTGGCTGCCATGTCGTCTCCCTCTCCCCAATTAATTGTTCATGACGTGGTTCATCATGCCAAATAAACTTTTTCAAGTTTCAGACTTTTCGTCCGTTTTATTATGATTGCAGTGTTCACTTTTAACTTGTTGCGGTTCTCAAGTGAAAACTACTTCTACTTGGCTCCTGGGTAAAGCCGAGGGCTGCCCGTGTGCCATTGTGGGCGCAAGAATATGAAAGGTCGTCAAACATTTCTTGAACTACTTGATGCAACGGTTCTCGGTATTTCTTGCTCGAAAAGTTTATAAATGGCTACCCGGGGGGCTTCATCAGAGCTACACGAATGGCAAAAAAAAAAAAGACATCGTTTGACGGGACTGTTAAATGTGGACAGGGGGAATAAGGTTACATATATCACTTGTTCTTGTTGACAAGGCAAAATGAAATAGTGCAGAACTCTTCAACGCGAATGCAGCGTGACGCTGTCAAGGGGCGACAGCGGTGTGGGGACAACGTTTATGTCATTCCGTTGAACTGGGGGCGGGCGTGAAATGCACTCGGTGGGTTGTTAGCTTCCAAAGTTTATATTTTGTAATTAATATTTTAGTTTTTTGTCAATTAAGGGGTACATTTACAACGTATCCTGTTTGGAGTGGAGCGGGAGCCGACGTCATCAAGAAGCGACTGTCCGCGTCAACCCAGACGTGAAACCAAACTGCAGCGTTTTAAAACGTAAAAGGGTTTATCATATGTTTCTGAGTTTATTTATTTATTCTCGTCCACAAAAGATGACTCTACAAAAGCCCTTTGACACTCTTCATCCCGCGCTTTCATTTTCAGAGCGGAAGCGAATACGCTAAGAGCGAGCAGCGCAAGTCACGTCACGACTGTGCTTCTGTCAGCGTGACCGAAAAGGGCAGCCAAAAGCTTTTTCCGAGCAATTGCTTGTATGTGCGCCAATGTCTCCCCCGACAGCGACGACGAAAAACTCGTTCGCTTCCTGGTGCTGTACCGGTATTAAGAAGGCATAAAGCGTTCCCCTTGTTAGTTGTCAGGATGGCCGAGCGGTCTAAGGCGCCAGACTCAAGGTTGAAACCTTCTCGCCAACGGGAATTCTGGTCTCCGAATGGAGGCGTGGGTTCGAATCCCACTTCTGACACAATCTTTTTTTTCGTCTTTCAAAAGTGGAAGTCAAAAAGACACGATGAAAAACACAGACTCGCTTCTTTCACTCCTTTCGCGGTGAAGATATTTTATGATAAGCCTGCTTGATTTTCACGCGTACTGTGTATTTCTGCTTTACCCGCATTTCCTATTTGCATTCTCCCCAGACACATTTGTCACATCATTCTGACTGAACCCTAACATCCAACATCCGTATCTCCATACACGCCAACACAATAGCAACAAGGCTCGTACCAGTATGGGCATTAATTCGAACATTGATGGGAAACAGCAGCTAAATACAGTACAAAACGGTTACCTTTGGAATACGATGACATCGAATATTATCTCCTGTCGGGGGTCATATACCTTCTCGCTGAAACTGCGTCCTCGTACCTTGTAAAAATTGTGACTTTGTTTCAAAGTGGTTGATACCGTGGCGGTTTATTGTTTGGAAAAATAATCATGACAATATCACGATTGTATTCAATAAGATTTCATAACCAATATAGTACAAAGTTATGTGTGCTATCCATTTGACTGTATTAACAATAGAATGGAAGTTTTCTGCAACACACACAAACACACGATACAATATTCATTCAAACAAAAATAATTGAGACTTTGGTTGTCGCGGTCCTGCCCGGAAGCCGGACGACCGAAAGTTGAGTACGTCACACTGTGTCAAGGCCACAAGACGCCACGCTTCGTCCGTCGGCTCCAAATCGGCCAACGTTCGCGTGTCGCCTGACGCCGGCACGACAGCGCGACCATCGCCAACGAGCAAAAAGTGGCGTGGTTTGGCAAGGCCATTTGTTGCCCTGGCGATTGACGTCCACTAGATGGCAGTGTCGGAAAGAGAAAGAACATCAAACGGGCCACCCGCCCGCACGCGCTTCCGTCCCAACTGTGTGCGGGTGAAAGTGTGCCCAATAAAACGTCGTCCACTGCGAGGAATTCTCGGGGGGGGGGGGCATGTCATGAAAACCACAGTGCAAAAAGTAGACATTGATGACGCGCATTGAACCAAGTTGACGTGAAGCCAACAAGCATGTGGCTGAAATGCGAACGTGAAGAGCGAAGTCGGGCAACAAACTGCTTCCTGTCCATGACGACGCCGTCAAGCGGCTTCCAAACCAAGGGTGAGAACTTTGACCTTTTTTGTTGTTGTTTTTTTTTTAAAGCTGTTTTCTGCTATTGTAAGTTGAGGGTTTCGTTGTTTTTAGACTACTTTCTTTTAGTGGATAGTTCTACTTTATGAACGGCAAAAGGAGAGATGGAATCCTTTAAATGCAGGTTTATTAAAAGGGGAAAAAAGACGTCTGCAACTCTCCTCGTAACTCAAATCACTTCCTGCTTGTCTTACTTCAACAGCCAATCAGAACCTACATGTCTAAGCAACAACAGAATATAATTGAGGTATTCTTAACATGAAATATGATAATATATGATGCTCAAACATAAAATGCTCAAACATAAAATGATAATCATGAATAATATAACATAAGCTTACAGCTTAGCAGCATCCTGCAAAAATGCGCGCAAACACGAGTTATTTTTGAGAGAACAGTCTGAATAATAAACTTTTTTTGTAGTTTATAATTCTCGATATGTAGCCACGAATCGTCATACGTGCTCTTAATAATGCGGTCGATATAAAAGATCTGACGTGGTTAGTGCGTCGACCTCACAGTGCAGAGGTACTCCGCTGCAGCCTCCCTGTGTGGCGTTTGCATGTTCTCCACGGGCCTGCGTGGGTTTTCTCCGGGTCTTCCGGTTTCCTCCCACATTCCAAAAACATGCATGATAGGCTGATTGAACGCTTGAAATTGTCCCTTGGTGTGAGTGTGAGCGCGGATGGTTGTTCGTCTGTGTGTGCCCTGCGATTGGCTGGCAACCGGTCCGCGGTGTCCCCCTGCCGACTGCCAGAGGACAGCCGGGATCGGCTCCAGCACCCCCCGCGACCCTTGTGAGGAGAAAGCGGATCGGAAAATAGATGGATGGGTCAAACATCTGAGATGCTATGCGATGGCGTTCCAAATGAGGAAGCACCACGCTGTTTGCCTTATTTTCGTTTGAGTCTTGGAGTTTTTCCAGCCCGAATAAAAAGAAACTTGTGAATCAATTTCCGTGAAAAGGGAGTTTAGCGGTGTTCATGGTCGAAAGCCCCCTCATCTTTTTGGGCTTTATTCAACAGATGAAATTGAACTTGGACTGGCTAGAACTATCAAGACTATGTTTAAATTCATTTTTTTCAACGTTCCAAAATATTCCCACTCAACGGTCCTTTGTTTGCGCTCACGGAGCAACCAAGATCCTTTCTTTTAGTCCCTTGTGTCGAAACTTGAGCAGAACGCTAACCTGAAGTGCGCTCGACGGCAAGCTAGGTCAGCTACGTGCGAGTGCGCTGAATCGTTTGAGTACCAAGTGAGTCCCCTCGACCAACCTGGGACGGATGAATTAAAAATGACATCAAGATCGACCTTGCTGCTCATTTTTTGCACGGGCTCGAGCACGCCCAAAGAATAGTTTGCGAGCGTTTTTGACTTTGCCACACGGGAAGTGTCGCGTCGTGCCGTGTTGCGCTTCAGTCAGAAGCGACTTTGCCTCGCCAATTTCTTTTCGTCCGCCTTTGTGGAACCCAGCGAGCCCCTACATTAGCATCCCACTCAATGCCCCCCGCCTCCCAGCCCCCTCCCCTCCCGCCACCATCCTAGCTGTCAGCACTACAACAATGCCGCAGCATTAGCATGCTAATGAGACCGACAGGTGGCCAGTAGACGTCTCAATTAAAGAGCTCGTTAAACAGCAAAGTTAAGCAATGGCACTTTTTGCATTTCTCCGGCCACAAATGAATGTGAGTGACAGGTCGCGGCGAGTGAGACGGACGTGGCTAACGAGCACGTTGAAAGGTGGCCTTTCCTTGGGGGGGTGGGGGGGGCATTAAGTGGACCTCTGAAAGGTCCCTAAATGACCAAAAAGGCCACACGCGGGACCGCGCCGCCACGCGTCTGCGCGGCTTGCTCCTGCCTGTCCTCTGACACGCCCACAACGGAGCCCCCCTTCACTAAGGTGTCCCCCCCAACTGTCCTGTCAACTAAGTGCTCCTTAAACTGAGTGTCCCGGCTCATCGGCGGGTGAGAGAAGGGGTCGAGCGGGTGGTCGAACCTTCCGGCTTCTGCCGTCCAACCTCCCCCCCGCCAGACTCGCGGCGGTCGACAAAACGAGTCGTAAATCGGCGACGCTATTAGCGGGACACCGCGACCACGAGGAGACGGCGAAACGCTGTTCACATTTGAATACCGCCCCACCCGTACAAACACACGCGCGCGAGAGCGCTCCGGAACGCTCCCGGAGATAGCGGGGGGTATTTTGGTGGAAGCCCGACTGTCGCTTTGACTCCACAAGCACTTTGTTGTCCTTCCTTTTGAATGTGACTTGAAGCTGTGTGCGTCTGTTTGCGTGCGTTTGTTTGGGTGAGCGAGTGCGTGTCGACCATCGACACGTCATGTGACACGCCACTCACTTTGCAGCCACCACCAATTTCCTGCTAATCCGTGGGCCCGTGTTCTCTGGACTGTGAAAATGGGGGCCGGCGGGCAAGCGGGTGGGCGGGCGCTGTGTGTGTGTGTGTGTGTGTGTCTGTGTGTGTGCGTGACATGTGCCACGCCGGGAGTTAATGGGGCGGGTGGCGGGTGTTGGACAAACGAGGTTATGTTATGTCGTCGCGCACAATCAGCGATGGTGAAACTGGACACACAGAGACAAAAAAAAATGTGTGTGAAAGATGGCCGCCCCCCACCCCCGCCTCCCTTATGAATATGCTAATCCTCGTTTAGCATAGCTTGTTAATTAATGAGCCACAATGGCCCGCTTCTTGGTCTCGCTCTTGTTGCGCTCACACACTGACACCATTGGAGCGTACTTTCAGTGTCATCAACGCCGGCTGTGTTTAGCGTTTAGCCGCTGTCCGCCGGCCGCGCCGGCGACGCCACAAAGCGCGGCTGTTAGCGTGGGCCGGGTATTAACCTACATAACACCGAGTGGACAACAAAAGACAACAAAAGCTGTCAGCCGGGACCCGCCTTGCGGGGACGACGTGCCGCCCTTATTGAGCCGATCGTTAGCCTCGTGCTAATGAGGACGGCGACAATAGCGACAATGTTGTTTGTGGCGTGCGACCGCTAGCGCCAGCTTTGACTCCGCAATCGCGACGTCGCCATCAAAGCGACGGTTGGCGTTTGCAATCAACGGTTGGCGTCATCCGCACTTGGGGGAAGCACAAACTAGAAACGACCCGCTAGCAGGCATAGCGCGAGCATGGGCGCGGCGAGCCCCAAAGTCACGCCTGGCTAACCACGGCAGCGTGAGTCTGAATTTGAGCTTAACCCTTTGCGCTTGAATTGTTAGCTCAATCGAATGCGAACCTCATCCAAGTTCTCATTCTCTTTTGAAGTTTTGTATCGGGAGAGAGGTCACTGAGGCTCACTTAGCTGACATGTGATTGCGTTTTGGGATTAGCATTTGAGCTGATTTCAACTCCGTTAGCTAAATTAGCCTTTTGGTTTTAGTTAACTCATTCACTCCCAAAGACGTTTTTAAACGTCTTTTCAGACTTAGTCCAGATTTGGCTGGTACTGAATGAGTTAATGGCAGGTTAGTGGTCTGCTTTTTTGGGGGGTCACTCTGACATTATCAGAGCACCTTTTGACCTCTTTGATCTTTGTAGCGATTTAGCGTTGTCATGGTGGTTTTGTCCTGGTGTCATCAGAGTGTCACTTTTAGCCTAATTAGCGCTGTGCTTCGGAGCACCCGCGTTTTCACATCAATGCGGTGGTTTCGTTTTGGCAAAATGGGGAGAACATTGAGCCAAATGAACTTTGCCCTTTGAAGGTTCACACGGTGCTCAAATTTGCGCCGTCGGTTCGCCATGATTGAGCGTGTGGGTGGAGCTTCTGTCACGTTGACGCTGTTTTCATTTCTTCCAAACCCAAATGGAGCTTGTGCGTTTGGTCGGGGAGATGATGAGGATGAGTGTCGATGAAACGGCTGTGTGGTGGGCTCATTGGGAGCGACCGAGCGCCCCCCCCCAGACCCCGCCTGCCCCCATCTCATGATAGGAGCCAACACCGCAGGCCGTCTCATTGGCGCCTGCGTGCTAAACACACACAAAGATTTTGAATCCATACAGTCAAAGTTACTGATGCTTGTTGATTGCGAAAACATATTTCCAAGGCCCTAATTTGCTTCTAGTGACGAGCGTCGCGGGCGTCTTCGGGCAGTCGGCGGGGGACACGCTCAACCGGTCGCCGGCCCATCGCAGGGCACGCGTCGACCAACAAGCGCTCCTGGTCACAATCGCACCGAGGGGGCGTTTTCGACTGCTGCGTCAACCTACCGTGCAGGTTTTGGATTGGATTGGATTGGATAAACTTTATTGTCAAATGTACTGTATGTGTAACATACAGGGGAATGTGGGAGGAAGCCGGAGTACCCGGAGAAAAGCCACGCAGGGCAGGCTAGCTCTGTCTACATCTCTCTCTCTCCCTCTCTCTCTCTCTACGCACACACACTTTGTCCATCCTATTGCTATCCGGTCTGTTCCTTTCTATACCTCCATTGAGGGTCAAAATATTAGGAACAGCCGTGAGCGACCGAATGAGCAAGCAGGTGGACCTGAAATTAGAAACAAGTGTCGAACTCCGTTTAGTGTGTGTGTGTGTGTGTGTGTGTGTGTGTGTGTGTGTGTGTGTGTGTGTGTGTGTGTGTGTGTGTGTCCACTTCAGGGTGCTCAAGACTTTGAGGCCGCCCCCCCCTCCTCCAAGTCAGGTCCTCGAGTCAATTGTCCGCCGGGCAGCCGAGGTGAAGAACGATGACAAGATGGCAAGCCTCGAAATGGCGGCCGTTTTTTTGTTGTTGTTTTTTTTTACAGTGTTGCGCATTGGATGGTGGGGGGCAGGGGGGGGCACTCTCCTGGTAGGTGGTCATCCCTGACCCGCGCTCACCCCGCATCCTGCGGCCTTTCTCCGCCGCCTTGTCGCCGAGACCTCCCTGCTAATTAGCCCCCCAGGAGGTGCCAAACGCGTCCGTGTGACTCCGGCGTCGGCCGAGACGCCATTCAGGATTCCCCTTCGCGCCCCCCCCCGCCCTGCCACGTTGCCGCCCCTCTACATTTCATCACCGCCCCCCGGTTTTGTCTTGCTGTCTCCGTCCATCAATCTTGCCATTAGGGCCCCGAATTACGGAAACTTGCGGGACCGCCCCTTTACGGCCCCCCCCCCTCCCCCTCGTCTCATTAACCCCACCTGTTGCTGGCCACCGATGGCGGCCCCGCCTCCTGAACAAGATTGGGGGGGATGAGGGAGGGGGTAGCACTTTGGGTGGTATGTTTCCTGTGATGGTGGGGGCCACAAAGCCCCCTGTGTTCGGGCGAGCCCACGGGAGCTTGTTTTACAACAGGGGAGGGGCCGCCCTCAATGGGCCGGCGATGTGAACCGCCCCAGACCCCTTTCACGCTCGCAAACACCCCCGAACCTCCCCCTCACACCCCAACAGTCACCCCCTGATCCCGCAAGACACTTGCTTGCCAAAGGAACCCCCCCCCAAAAAAAAAAAAACTGGCATCAGCCCACCGCACTTGATAGCCCAACGAACATCCGATCACGCTTAATTGAAAATCAGCCGAACCCGAATTTGCTCCCCGCCAGCCGTCGCTCGCCCTGAAATCTGCGCGTAAGGTATGCAGCATTTCACGCTGCGGGTAAGGCGGCAAATTTGCTCAAGGATGGCAAGGGGCAGTTTCGCTCCAATTGGAGATGTCAACCTTGATGGCTTCATCGACTCACCAGTAATTTTTGGCATTGTGGAGCTTTGAATTGTCATCCGGTGATTTATTGGTGCCCCCCCACCCCCAAAAAAGACCTTTGCAACCATCTAATTTTAACTATGGCAAATTTTGAGCGTAATGAGATGTTGTGTACACCAGCGAGTCCCTTTGTGCTGGTGTTTTTATTTTGGGGGGGGGGGCACTTAACAAAAGCGACGGAAGAACGAGAATGGGTTCAAAAACGGGAAAAGGGGGGCGGTGGAGCTAAGAGGGCTTGTGTGCCCTCCGCCGTCGCCGACCGATTCTCCCGACCCGTTGTCAGCCCTGCCGACGAGATTCCTCGCGCGTCTTTTTTCACGTGGGGAGCGGGAAGCGCTTGGGCTGCCCCCCCCCTCGTCCCCAAATGGTCGCGGTCGCCGCTCACTCTCCACGTGCAACACGTGGCGGGTCCAATTCAAGCCTTTGGGGTCCGTCTCGGGGGACATCCCAAATATGCAGCAAAATGCAATGGGGGCGGGGGGGCACGTCGAACCTGTTTTTGGCCCGAGCATTTGGAGAGAAGCTGACATTTCCATTCGGCTGACTTGCGGAGCCATCGGGTTTTTGGCGAGCGGGGGGGGGGGGCTCTTGGTGGCCCGGCATAGCCGCGGCAATATATTCATCCGCATGGCGCTGGGGCGGCGGGCGGCGGCTCCCGCGACCCCGGCGGATCACAGAGCGCCTTGTCGAAACATTTGTAGCATTTGGCCAAAGCAAATCTCTGCCTGTTGAATTGAGGCGAGGAGCGAGCGAGAACAAAGCCCCCCCCGGCCAATCCTCCAAAGCAGCCCCTTCTCCCACGCCGCGGCGCAAATCCCCTTTTTGCTGCGCCGGCGGCCAGATGGGGCGGCGGGAAGAATGGGCCGAGCCGGCCCGCTGCCATTCAATTTGTCACGCCGTCTAAAGAGCTTGTAAGCTCGCCATTCGCGCGGGAACCCAAACGGGCCCCGGCACTTAATTAGCTCCTAATAGTCACCCCCCACCCCCGACCCCCCTCCACTGGCGTATGGTTTTAAGCGCCGCTGCTCGGCGGATGCCCGAGCGCACTTGGCGGTGCGGCCAGCAAACAAATGGCGCTCGAGCGCAAGAGAAAGCAAAGAAACGGCAACAAGGCTTGACGGATTACTTTTGGTTGGCCCGTATTGTCGCTCCAAATCCCTTTTGTGTGTGTGTGTGTGTGTGGTGGGGGTCAGGGGTCCTCCTTTGCCCATCTGGAACGGGAGCACTTCACCAAACTTGCACCTCAGAATTTCCGAGCATAAAGCTGGTCGATCTGGATCGGGTTCTTTGCTGATCCCGCCCTTTCTCTTGTGGTGTTTCCGATCCCTCCCCAGATTTGAAAAATTGAATCGATTGATTGCCCAAAGAGACGGCGGGCAAATTAGCGTTCGCCTTGAGCCCTCGAAAAGTCGTTTTTGTCTTTCGGCTCGTCGAGTTCCAGCCGCACAAAAACCGGGGCGGCCTTCCGCGCGACGGCTTGGGTTGGCTTTTCGAGATGATGTCATACGAGCGAGAGCGCGATGGCCTTTCCGATTCCCGACAATGGCAACAAAAGCTGGCCGATGGGTTTTGGGCGAGGCCTCTGCCAGCCGAAACCTTTTTGCTTTGCGTTCTTGCGCACGCTGCGCTTTGCCGCCAACGGAGATGCCAAGGGGACGCTGTCATGTTTGTGACCAGCAGGTGGCGCCGTGGGGCTCTCCCTGCAGCTGCACACCTGTTGCTCATTATGCAATTCTTGCTTCCAGAGGACCGCTCGGGGTCGCGTCGTCGTTTGTCGTGTTTCGGTGGCTGACGGTTTTTGCTCCGGTCACGGTTTTGGTTTGCTACTTTGGCTTCTTTTTGTTTTCAGGACTTTGTTTGTTTAGGATTGAGTTCTCTTCTCTCTGACTTTTTCTTTTTCCTTCCCTTTTTGGGGGAGGAGGCCATCATTGAAGCGCGAACCACGACGATCTGCGGTTGTCTTTGCCTCGAGTCCCGCGCCTGAGCCGTGGAGGCCAAACGAGGGATTTCAACTCAAGACCGGACTTCCATCGTGGACCTCGGACCTCAAACTGGAGCCGAGACCTTCCGCCTGAGCCAGCCGGGTGCTCGACTTGATTGCAAGTTGAACTGAAGGCAACCGAGAAGAAAAGAGATTTTAAAAAAAAAAAAAAAAAAAAGGGAAAGCTCCCCCAGCCCGCTCCCAGCTCACCTCGCTGATGTTTTGAGCGACCTGCCTGTCACCATGACAACCCCAAGTGGGCGTCTTGCAGCGAGGCCACCCCAAAAAAGAAAACTAATGTTCACGCAAAAGCCCCGAAGCGTAATTTGAACAATTGAAAAGAAAACTGGAAAAATGACACTCGTCAGTCGTGCGCGTCTCCCTTTTTTTTTTCAACACGTGAGCACAAATCAACATGACGCCTATTTGGGAAAGCTTACGAAAAATCCCCCAAAATGAACTCTTGCCGCGTCAAAGACATGACAGTCGGAGGCCGACCGCTTCCGAAGTCGTCCTCGGAAAAGGCCTGCGCCGCCGTCCTCGTCGCGGTCACGTGACGACGAGCCTCCGCGACGTGCACGCGCGGCGTCGCCGCACCCCAAAAAGTCGGGCGCGGCCGAGCGGGTCGCAACCACCCGCCCCCGAACGGCACAAGCGGGGGCAGGTGGGCCCGAGCGGCCCCTGCGAGTGCGCGTGCCCGAGCTCAAGTGACTGGAGAGCTTCGCGCTCGCGCGACTTCACTTCGGGTGCTGCCCCGCCCTCCCTTTAAGCAGTCGACTGGTCGGTTGCGCACACACACTGAGTGTTGTTGTCCCGGTGACCCCCCACCCCGACCCCCCTGTATAAAACGGCGCCAAGCGCCGGCGGCGCGTCACTGCGCTGCTGCCGCTGCTGCTGCCCCGCGCGTGGAAGGACGTCCGCGTCGTCCGCGCGGTCCGCATCACACGTCAAGCGGATTTCGCGTGAGCCCCCACCCCACCCCACGCCTCCCTCCCCTTTTTTTGACTTGATTTTTTTCGGGTGGCCTTTTCGGACCTTTTTGGGGAACTCGGCCCCCAAATAGGCGAGGGTAAGTTCGGAGAAGCGCCCGCTTGCTTTTCGGGGAACGGGCGGGCGCGCGCCGGGCGAGATGGCCTCGCTTCCCAACGGACCGGTTTGGGTCTCAGCCGCGGTCGTCGCTTTCTGCGCCAAATACGAAAACGTCGCGCACGTGCCAAGTGAATCGCGTCGTCCGGGGCGCAATGCGGTTCGCCGAGATAATGGCTGGCATCTTTCCGTTTTGACGGAGGAAAAATCCCCGAAACGAAACTCGTGACGAATATGAACGTTCCGTTTCTTGGCGTCCCAGAACCGGGAATCAAAAGAAAGCTTCGGGGGGGGGGGGCACATTTTCAATGAGGTTTTTTTTCGCTGTGAAAACGGAACCACGTCCGCCACATTAAATTGGATACAAAATCGCATGCTTTCGGGGGATTTTTGGACACACACACACACACACACACACACACACACACACACACACACACACACACACACACGGCCCAACTTTTGGACTCGACGGCACACTCTTGGTGACCTGCTCCCACTGACGTCATGTGGTGTCTTCCCGACAGGTGCGCGCGCACGATGGAGTCGGACGCGAGCCGCGTGTCGTCGCCGGAAGCGGACGCCGCCTTCCCGTACAGGCCTCGCCGCCCGGCGCACGGCTTCCCGGGCGCCGTGTCGTCCACGCAGGGCGACTCGCCCGCGGCGGGGCCGCCGCATCTGCGCCACCATTTCCCGCGCCGCCGCCGCCGCCGCGACCACGACGACGAAGACGACGACGACGAGGAGGAGGACGGCGACGAGGACGAGGACGCGGCCGACGCGCTTTCTGCGGCGCGCGCGGCCTCCAAGAAGTCGGAGCGCAAGCTGCTGTCGGAGCACGAGCTACAGTCCATCCGGCTGAAGATCAACAGCCGCGAGCGCAAGCGCATGCACGACCTGAACGTGGCCATGGACGGCCTGCGCGAGGTCATGCCCTACGCGCACGGGCCCTCCGTGCGCAAGCTGTCCAAGATCGCCACCCTGCTGCTGGCTAGGAACTACATCCTCATGCTCAGCTCCTCGCTGGACGAGATGAAGCGCCTGCTGGCCGACGTTTACGGCGCGGGCGCGGGGGCGAACGCGGGGGCTGCCGCCGCCGCCGCCGCCGCCGCCGCCGCGCACCACCCGGCCTTGACTCACGCGCACCCGGCCGCCCTGGCGGCGGGCCCGCACGGCGTGCACCATCCGCTGCTCCCGCCGCCGCCGCCGCCGCCGCCTCCCCACGCCGCCAGGCCCCCCCACGGACTCCTCAAGGCGCACCCCCCGCCGCCCTCCTTCCAGCACTGGGGGGTGGCCGCCGGGATGCCGTGCCCGTGCAGCATGTGCGCGGTGCCGCGCCTGCACGCGGGAGACACCGGCAAGTGAACGCGGCGCGCGCCGCTTGTAAATAGTGAAAGTTTGGAAGTAGGAGGGAAGGAATATTTATTGACAAGGATCATGTGACTCCACCCAAGGAAAATAAAGTCCCCAAAATGACAGCGGGGGAAAAACAATTGCTTGCACGTTGCCTTTTTTTCGTTTCAATTTGCGACCAAAACCCCCCCAAAAAACAAATCACCTGCCACATCCTCGCACGGTTCTCATCTTTTGAGTTTGGACACTTGAAAACAAGATGTGAGCATTTCACCTCTTGGGATGATGGCGCGCATCCCCGATCCATCCCGGCCTCACTTTTCATCCTTGGCGTCTGCGTGCGCGTGTTTGCCCCGCTTTTGTTGGTCCTGGAGAGCGAGGGTCCCGCCTGTGAATTTGAGGGGGCACCGTTTCCCCGCAGTATGAAGAAGAATTCCGGTCCGGGCGTCGCGGCTCCTCGTCGACGCGCGCAGCCGTTTGAAGGTCTCGCCGAATGCGAGCGCTTCCTCCACGTCGCACGCTTTTTTTTCAATCGGCATTGTGGGCAGAATTATTGGGTGACGCAGCAAAGGAAAAAAAAACCGCCCCCAGCCCCCAGACATTTAGCGTTTGCGTTTTTTACGCGAGAGGTCGTCCCGCGGGGACGCGCGCCGAGCTCGCCGAGGTGTCAACTCAAAGGCGACGTTGACATGAAAGCGTTTTTCGGTTTTCATGGAAAATTTGCAGTGGCGCGCTCGTCAGCTCTTTGGTCCGATCGTGTTTTTTCTCCGACTCCGTCTTGCGGGAGAGAAACAAAAGGCCAAAAAACGGCCAGTGAAACTCCGCCGCGGTCCTCGCTTCTGCCTCTTCTTCTTCTTCTTGTTCTTGTTCGGGCGAAGGCCTCGACGCTCCGAGGGGGCCGCGGGCCTTCTTTTCGCCGCCGCGCGACTGCATGCGACGGCTGCCCCCCACTTCGTGACAAATTCAAAAGCCCCCCCCTCCCAAAAAAAAAAAAAACAATCATCCCAGAAAAGAATAATTATTGTCACAAAAATAGCAATTGTAAAAAAATAAAATCAAAATTAGAATAATTCAATGCCACAAAGAAAAATTGAGGAGAACGTCAATCACGTTTAAAAAAAACATGCACGGGAATTGTTACGGTGATAATATAAATTTTTTTAAAAAAACAATCATCGTCCAAAAATATAACACAAACAATCGTCTCGAGCTGCGCGCGATCGGAGAAGACCATCACATCAGTTTGGTCAAAAGAGCTGAGAGGGAAAAGCGTCAAAGAGCAACGAAGAAAAAAAACAAATGCAGCTACGAGGACCTGATCGCGGCCGTCCGTCCGGCCTGCTGGGGGTCTTTGTGCGGCCGGGGCCTCCGACTGCCGCGGCGGCCCACCGAGGCTTCTCCACTCCGGCCAGGCCACTATTTTTTATTTGTTTTTGCCGTTGCTTTTCACACGTGCAACGCAACGTCCTTGCCGAGCTGCACGAGCAGCAACCCCAAAAAAAAAAAAAGCCAAGTGCTGCGAATGGGGGAGGTGGGGCACCTCGGTGCCTCTCGGGTTTCTCCTTGGGATCGGGTCTTTTCACTCCAGACTGCAAAGGAGGACCCGGAGTCCAGAGTCCAGAGCCAAGTCCAAGTGACCTTTGGCAGCAGGCAGGCCGTGTTTGAGCCAGCTTCGTTTCTTGAGCGCGTGAGCGAGAATCACAAAACAGTGAAATCACACAAACATGATTGTGGAGTTTTTTGTGTTTCAAAAATTGGTCTTAAAAATAAAAAACAAAAACACATCTTGCTTGGTCTCTTTTTGTCAAGGGGTGGGAGGGTGCGGGTGGGTGGGTGGGGGGGCTTCAACCTACTTGCAAATCGCAGCACGTCCTCGGTCGTCCCGCCTTCCCAACACTTTGCGCTCGCTTGGGCCATTCCGGCCCGAGCGAGCTTCTTCGTGACCAATGGCAGAGTCCCGTCAAGTCTTCCGCGGCGCGCTCGAGACCGAAGACGAGGACGGCGTGGCCTCGGTGGCCATTTGAGAGACGATCTCACTCGGCGACCTTGGCCATCGCCCGCCTCGTCCATCCAGCCGTCCATGATCTGAAAGCGCTTCGCCCAATCAACCTGCCGTGCGGGTTTTGTTGCAATGTGGGCAGAGTAGCCGTAGAAAAGCCACGCGGCCACGCTGTCACGGCTGTGTTTGTGAGCAACAGGTGGCGCTGTCGGGCTCGGCCTTTAGCTGCACACCTGTTGGTGATTGTGACATTAGCGCGTGTTCAAAGGACTCCCGGCACGAGCGCCCGGCGTTCGGCTCCTTGCTCGTTGCTGTTTTCCGTCATTGCTTCTGTTGCTGTTCGTTGTTTGCTGCAGCCCAGCTTTTTGTTTGTTACTTTGGATTCTTTTTGTTTCCGTGACGTATTTTGGTCATGGAATATGTGGAGCTCCCCCTGCTCCTCATTCCTGCCTGTTTTTCGGGGTCCTCCGCCACCACCGTCATGACAACAGGAAGAACATGCAAAGGCCGCAGCCCCAATCGAACCCTGCAGCTCTGCGAGGCAGACGCGCTCACCGGTTGCCCGCCGCGTCCGTAAAGTCTCCCACCCGTTCATTTGACCTTGGTGTTCTTGGTCTCACCATGATCCCGGGGGCTAGCCTCACTCTGACTTGTCTCCGCTTGTTTGCGGTCCTCTCACAGTCTCGGTTTGAGCTCGTCTTTCGCTCTTGACTCTGTCTCAACTTGTCTGAGTCCTGTCCTGTCTTGTTTCAGTCTTGTCTCAGTCTCGTGCTTGATTTTTGCCGGTCTTGGCTCGTCTCCTGAAAGCGTTGGTCTCGTCGCGGTCTCCGCATGTGAGTTCTGCTTTGGGCTTTTCTTGGCCTGTCTCGGTCTCGGATTTGGCTCGTCTCGGTCTCAGTCTGAGCCTGTCTAGGTATCGGCTTGTCTAAGTCTTGGCCACGTCTCACTTTTTGGGGGTCTGCTCTTGGTCTCGGAGAGTTCTGGTCTCAGGTGAGTCTTGATCTTCAGCACCCCCGCTTGATTTTTCAACCGGAAGATGTGCCGCTGTCTTCCTCCGGGAAATTTGTCTTTGTCATTTTGATGGTGACACCCCAACACAACTTCTGGTGGTCTTCTCGACACGTCTTGAGGTTGACATCCAGCCGTTTGGGAACTTTTGACTCCGACGAGGAAAGAGAGGGAGTGGGCGAACACAAGTCAGAATTGTGCTCACGTGTCACCACGGTAACCAAGGATGGATCCCAGGCTTTTTCTGTCACCGAGACGATGGGAAAAGACGGGACAGTCGGGTCTTTTAGCGCGCAGGTGCACACGTGCGGCCGGTCCAAAACGATGCCGCCGCATGTAGCCCCTCCCCCTCCCGCCCCCCATAAAGCCTCCAGTCTTCCCGCGCCAGGAGCATGGAAGCCGGGCGCCGGATGCGGCGGCGGCCGTCCCGCTCGTGAGGGACACCGGCTTCTTTATTTGAAGCCCCACCACATGACCCCCCCCAAGCAGGTGTCCCCTTTTCCGTTTCCCCGGATGCAATATTAGCATCCCGCCTCCTTCACATTCGTTGTCCACACACACACACACACACAGGGGCCCACAGGTGGCGTCCCTTCCTGTGGCCTGTTGTGTGTGCGGCCTTCCTGCCCTTGTCCTTCTGTTGCAAACAAGCCGCCTTGTGTTTGGAGCCCGAGCCTGCGGTCCTCCTGCTGCCTGGGGTGGGATCCTCGCGTGGCGGTGAGCCCATGTTTCCAGGGCTATGGGGGGGCCATGTTGCTTGGGAGTCAATGCTCCCGTTGTCTTTGCTGGGGGGGGGGGGCTCAAGGCAACAGTTGAGATTGGCCAAATATGGAAAGATTTCCCTGAGCGCGTCGCTTTGCGCAAAAAGTGGCCTGCAAATGTCAACGCGCCGGTGCCGAGGGGTTTCTTGCGCGACTGGCGCTGCGGATTTGGAGGAAGAAACGGGAAATGCAAGTGTGTTGGATCGGAGCTGTCCAAAGGGGCGGGGTGGGGGGTAGTCATGGGGTGGGGGGGGTGTCATTTAGCTCACTTTCCAGCATGCGAGGAAGCATTACTTTCAGAGTCCTCGTCGGGGAGTGAGAAGGTCGTCACGACGACCAGGGGAAGATTTCCAGTCGCCAGGGAGCCTTCTCTTTTTTTTTTTTTTCAACTTGAAGATGAACGTCTTGAGCAGCCCGATACACCGAGCCCTGCGGGAACCCCAGCGCGGAGCCGCCTCGGCGCAAAACGCCACTTCCCGCCCCCCCGCGTTGGCCTCCCGCCTCGGCCCGCCGCCGGCACCGGGGGCTGCGGCCAGGGGGGGCTCCTCCAAGGCGGTCCGGGAACTGAGCGCGGAGGAGCAGCAGGAACTGAGGAGGAAGATCAACAGCCGCGAAAGGAAGAGGATGCAGGACCTCAACGTGGCCATGGACGCCCTGAGGGAGGTCATGGTCCCTTACGCCTCCTCCGCCCCCGCCTCGGCGCCGCCCCATTCGGCGGGCGCCCCGCCGGGACGCCGCCTGTCCAAGATCTCCACGCTGGTGCTGGCGCGCAACTACATCCTGCTGCTGGGCTCCTCCCTGCAAGAGATGCGGCAGCTCTTGGGCGAGCTGAGCGCGGGGGCGGCGGCGGGGGCGGCGGCGGCGGGGCCCGGCCCGCGGCTGCTGCTGACGGGGGGCTGGCCCCTCGTCTCAGGTCCCGGGCGGCTGCTCCTCACCCGAGAGCCCTTCCCCGCCTCCTCGGGCCCCTCGACCCCCTCGCTCGCCGCCCTCAAAGGTCCCGTGCTGTCGCCTGGGCCCCCGGAGAGCCCGCTCGCCGCCGCGCAGTGGGGCTTGGGGCCGGCCTCGGCGCCGCCCCTCTGCCTGTGCGGCGCGTGCAGACTGCCCGGCTTCGGCCAGCCAGCCCCGCCCGCCAGGTTCCCAAAGTGACGCCGGCGAGAAGCTTTGCCAAAACCAAGATGCTGACGGGTTGTCGACTGCTGCGATCAAATCGAGTGGACTTGGCCCGCTACTGCCAACCGATGCTAACAAGGGCGCTAACTCTGCTCCAAGTTGGAGGACCACCTAAGACCCTGGTTCCCCCCCACCCCACCCCTCCTCCCCGACCCCCTCCTGTCCCCCCAGCATGAAAACATTAAAAAAAAAGCCTTGTAATGACGCCTTTTGATTCCTCGCTCTTTCTCCCGCTGACAATAGGGACAAAAAAAAGCGCCGACGGTCCTGATGGGGTCCTTGTGAAACCCGGCAGGCACTTGCGGAGGATTACGCGCGTGAAAGGAGACGCTGGACGCAATCAGGACAGATTACGAACCAGGGGGCGGGGCCTCATCAAAATTCCATCTTGTCGCGCGCATTTGCATAAAGCTGCTTTGTGCGGAAACAGCTACCTTGCAACTTGGCCTCCACCGGCCTACCTTTTGGGCCCCGGCACCCCAACACAGCAAAGGTGTCGCTTTCCACTGCCGGCCGGTCTCATTGTGGCAGCGCCGCAGAGAGCGACGGCGCTTTGTCTCTGTGCTTTCATCTCCTGCTTTCGGCACACTCGTCCACGCACACACATTTCACGTCCGCAGATCTTGGGCGGACGCAAAGTCTCAGACGTGCACGCACGCACGCATGCTGTATATTTCCAAAAACGTTCGATGTGGTGTGTTTTATTGGATGATGTTGTCTTCATTAAAAATATGAAGATTGCCCAAATGTTAGCGATTTTACTTTTGGGAGAAGAAAGGGATACGCTTTAAACAAGTTGTGTTTTTCTGGGGGTTGGGGTGAGGGGTGGGAATCACATTTTGAAATAAAACAATGTTCATGTTCAAAAAAGAAGCTTTCTGAAAATGACTCGTTTCAAGAAGAAAAAAACATGGCTGCGGTAATGACCTCTGAACCCTGCGGGCCTCGGGAGAAGCCGAAGGAATTCCTCTGACCTCCTCACGCTCATGCACACGCACGCGTGAGTGTGCGCGTGCGTGCGTGTTAATGGAGTGCTTTGGCAGGCAAGCATCTTGCCCCGCCGCAGCCCTCCGTGCGGAGAGTCCGCCCACCCCCAGTAAGGGGCCCGCCCGCGCTTCACTTTGTCAGCATCAAGTGCGCATCAGTGCACGCATGCTCACGCGCCCGTGCATATATATATATATATATATATATATATATATATATATATATATATATATATATTAGAGCTGTCAAACGATTAAAATATTTAATCTAATTAAAAACTCAACTGTCATAATTAACTCAAATTAACTAAAAATTCATCGTGATTACTCACGCATTTTTTATCGTTTCTGAATTTCCTTTTATATTTTTTGTCCTATTTTCCCCCATTTTAATGCTCTCATCAACATGGAATCATGAATCAGTTTTCTATGTGCAAAATGCAAATATTTACTGAAATAACAATTTAGATTTTCAATTTTACATGAACATTTTTCACTTGGAGCAGTTATTCACACATTATCTCTCACACAATATTACTGTCCATCAACAACAGTGAAAAAAATATTTTGTCACACAACAGCTGCTTGAACAGCTCTTTTTATGGAATCAAAACAGCGCAATATAACATTATAAAGTGCACATCTAAGGTAAACTAGTACTCAGCCTATAATGGATTTAAGCAATGGTTGCATACTTCGTTTTTCTCAAATTTGCTTTGAACACAACAGTCAGGCTATGCTGATTCTGTTGGTCCTTCTTGCTCGGAAGTCTCTGTACGGTTTTGTGTCGACATCATTTTGGATGCTTGTAATGGAGGCTCTCACTGGCAATCCGTAGTGGAGTTGTTCATTTAATTCCGTTTTTCACGGCCCCCCGGAATAGGGATTGTCGGTCAGCATGGAAGGATCTCTCGTTCTGTACTTTTTTGATCATTTATTGGAGCACTTTGCAGCAGAAGTAGTAGTAGTAATAGTAGTTGTAACAGAAGTATAAGAAGCAGGTAATAACCTAAACTACACATAAATGCAGTAAAAAATTAATATATTTATCTTTCTGCATCACAATGTAAATATGTATATAATTGACATTAATTAATACTTAACTTAACTTCATTAATTAATATTTAACAATATGTTTAATAAATAATGTAATCAACCCTGATTTCACTATGTATCATTATCGTCATCATTATTCATTGTTTTAAACGTAAGAAACCATACAACACAAACATATCAAGTCGAATCGAACAAAAGAACTAGTCCCAAGAGTCAGTGGAGCGGCGGCATGATTTACCCCAGCTGCAACGCAATTTACTTCGTTTAAACGTCAGATTGCAGACGGACAAACATGACAACTATGCAAAAATAAGCTAAATAAAGACAGCCCTGTTCTAGCCCATGCTGTTTAAATTGCCGATTGCGAACGGTAACTGACTGTGATTGCATCGCGATGTGGCAAAAAAAGCACAGCGGACACAATGCAAAGCAGACAAAGCAACCGATCATGACCAAATCTAAAAGCTAACTTTACACATCTGACTTAACAAGAAAAGCACACGCGTAGCTTAACATTGAGCCATGCCGACGACGAAGCGAGTGTATTCACTCACGAAACAAAACGCTATTTATACATCGCGCGAACGGTCAGCTGTCAGTGGCAGCCCCGCCCCTCTTAAAGCGCCAGGTCAATCCAACAGGAGTCGTTCGATGCAATGCGAATTATTTCAGTTTGAGTGGAGCTGTGGACAATGTTGACAGACTTGCATGCAGTAGCCATATATTTAGCTATGGCTTCAGCAAATTTGTTCTTCGTCGTGTCATCCATTTTCTTCGCTTTGAAATGATCCATAGCTGTCTGTTTGAGACGAGGGGGCGGAGTACCCACGTCGCTGTGTGCTTGGCCATTAAGTGGTATTTCAGACTCGACGTGCTATGATGATAGCTCAGTTTACGACTGCAAAACATACAGGTAACTTTGGTCTTGTCAGTGGAACAATCTGGCAACTTTTTAAAAGTAAACTTTCCATTCATAAACTACTCAAGTACCTGTATCCGTTTTCGGTGTCTCGCGCTGCCGTGGCTGGCAAAACAAACGTGCGTGGACCTGTGCAGCGCGCTTGATGTTTTGTTTCTGGTTTATTTATAGAGCAACGTAACATCCGCTGTGACGTCTGCCGCGTTAATCTCTCGAGAAAATTTTTGATCCCGATAAAATTTATTTAAATTAATGCCGATAAAAA